>JACCIC010000065.1:1302500-1902500 GCA_018907035.1 Sycobia sp. Sy_11 | reverse complement strand
ACATTTCCTGTATATTAGATATAAATTTTTATAGAAATTATTCGATTTTATTATAAACTTATTTTTAAAAATAATTTCAATATTAAGAAATTCGTATTACAAGTATAAATATTAACTTACAGTATTAAGTATTACGTATGAAAATATTTTTCATGTACTATAATAATCATATTTTTAATCATCTGAATTCTGTAAGACTTCTTGATTAATGCAAGTTTCAGTTTAAGGAATATGAAATATTAATAAACAAATTTAATATATCTGCAGCAATAATAAGAGACTTTATTTTAAAACAATATTTAAAATTTAATTTAATTCTATTAGATAGTAGGCATAATCGGCATACTATTTGCATTCTCTTTAATAAAAATTTTGAGTGTTTCTCATACGCAGCTTATACATGCGGTGTACCGTTTGCAAACAAGCCTCCTACCACCGGAACAATTCTTAGACCTCTCTTTCCCTTGTTCAGTTTTAGTTATCGCTCTGTATAATATTTTCATCGTCCTCTCTCTCTCTCTCTCTCTCTCTCTCTCTCTCTCTCTCTCTCTCTATATATATATATATATATATATATATATATATATATATATATAGAGTTAGTCCTTCTTTATCTTTTTTGCGGTAAACCACATTCAAGAGGTGGTAAAAGGGTTGAATGCCGGCTTTTCACCTCCTTTCCTGCCTTTCTATAACTATATGTATATGTAAGAGAGACAAAGTTTGCGGGACTTTCACGTTTTGTCTTTGTTCAAAGTGTGGAAGAGAAAGCGAGAGTGTACGAGAGATAAAGCGGCGAAGAAACGTGCTTTGAGAGCAATAGCATCTAATTAGTGGGCAATTGAAGGTGCAAGAGATTTGAAGCTTCTCTTTGCATTTTAAGCAGGCACGATAAATTTTGCTCTCCTCACTGCGATCTTTTATTGGCTAGTAAATTTCGTTTCTTTTCGATGCAATCTTCGCTTTTAAGATGGAAAACACGCACTGATTAAGAGTACTGTGATCCATGATGTCTGGTCGACGCTTACTAGGTATTTTGAGCAATAATTCTCAATTCTTCTCATATTTCTGAAGACAATTTCCTTTATACTAGTAGAGTGAAAAAAATTTGTTAATAAATCTTAGGTCGTAAATATTTGATGTCAACGTCTGGGAGCCGTAGTTTGTATTATTGGCACACAAGCTGTCTCATTCTGTTTTAAGCCCGGCTAGTTTATATTAAATGGCGCAGATTTCTCTCATTGATCAAATTGAATATACTTATGCATTGTATATTGTTTTTAAAGTTATGCTGTAAATCTTGATAAAGTAAATTTCTTGATTTTGAAAATTTTCCTTTACCGTATTGACGAAGGATGAGTAAATAGAAGACTATAATTGAGCTAATTAATTAAAAATTTTATTGTGTCTTGATGGGGAAAAGCCTTAAAGGTAGAAAAACTCCATGAATGCAACACAGTTGAACATTCCAACTGCCAGCGCTTCCAAACATCTTGCCTTGTGATTTTTTGTGATTATTTGCCATGATGTACGTCATTTTTCTGGAACATACGAATAATTATTTTGTCCGGCAGCATATTAAATGGTCGCCCTACTAAAAAAATCACCAGGTGTTAGAGCTATAAGATCATTCGGATCAGTTAACAAAGGACATAAAGGTCGTGAATTAAGACTCAATTTCAATAGAATACGTATATAGTTCTTCGAAGGTAAATGAGCGATCGCTTATAACAAGTCGGAAATGGTGTTTAAATGATTTCACGGCGGCCTCCCAAATTCCACCAAAATGAGGTGAAAGAAGTGGATTGAGATGCCATGAAATCCCATTACATATTGTAAAATCATTTAGTTGTGATTTAAATTCGCATAATTGAAATAAAACGTATAATTCTCGTAATTGAGTTTTTGCGTCAATGAAGCTAGTTCCATTGTCGAAATACATTCAAAGTGATGGCCCGGCACTCTAAGAAGCGCTTGAGTGCTAATAAGAAGGCATTTGTCGTGAGCTCGCTCACAATTTCAATATGTACCGCCTTGACAGCCATACAAATGAATACACGTCCTAAACCTTTAAACACGGTCGATTACTATGTTTTCTTTCCTTAATAAACAAAGGGCCGTAAAAATCAATGCCTATATTTATAAAAGGAACGGTACCTTCTACGCTCGATTTCGGTAAATTTGACGTTTTATAATTAATCGGAACTGCTGTATATTTAATGCAGCGTAGACAGCATCGTTCAATTTCAAGTACTTGATCCTTACTATCAATAACCAATATAGGTGACGTATTGTATTCAATATTGCCTGAATACCGGAATGATAATTGTTTTCGTGTGTCTCGCACATAATGAGAACAGTGATATACGAGTAATAGTAAGATGGCAATAATATAGGATGCCGTTGATTTAATGATAAATTTGCATTGTGTAATCTTCTGCCAACACGTAAAATTCCGTGTTTGTCGCTTATAGGGTTTAGACAAGCGAGTTTCGTATTTTTTGCATCTTTTCCTTTTTCTAAAATATTTATTTCGGATGAAAAATGTGTTACTTAAGTTCTACAACTTGACGTTCTGATTCGTGTATTTCTTGTGTCGAAAGGTTACCATTAAATGAATTCATGCGTAAGAACCGCAAACAATACGCAACAACTCTATCTAATCCCGCATATGATAAAGTGCTTAAATATATCATCGCAATTAATGTTTGAAAAGAAAAAAATAAAAAAAAATAAAAAAATTTTTCTTTAGACTTGGCAATGCTTTTGCGGAAAATTTAATTGTGAAGGCTATAGCGATTCTAACCTGCCTCCGTTATTCACGAGAGTGACAATAGTTGCGTACGGACTATACACAGTGTGCATATACATTTTAGTTCTTATATTATAATTTTACTTTTAATATATTATACGATTTATTAGCGTATTAACTACGTGTTGTATTCCACTAATTAAATAAAGCTATTTATTAAAATAAAAGATAGACATTTTATAGTTCATTCAACACTTACAGTTTTTATAAGCATAGCTACTTTTCCATTGATATTCTTCATACCGATCAGAAAAAGATACAAACATTCTAAATTACAATTGCACATTTAATAAATCTTCTGAGAATGTTTTCATTTTAGTATTCATACATTTCTGCTTGGATATAATGATATTATCCATCTATTTAACAATGTTTATTGGCAATTATATATTCATTGCTATTATTAATATTCAATTTAAATTATAAGTTACTAAAAATATTTAGAGTTTTAGGAGTGCATTTGATATTATCGTTACTCACATAAAAATGTGAATTACATATTTATGTGCATTTTACGATTGAGAAAAATTTTTCTGATTTTTACTATTAAACTTTTCTCTAGATCACCAGTCAAACTGTACCGATAAAAATCACTGCATTTATTTCCTTCGATGACTAAAAAAAGTTATAGTATTACTCTAATGGACATATTTTCTTGTGCAACATAAACCAAAGACAAGTAAAGGGAAGCGAATATTTATATAGGTACTGACATTGATCCTGAATTTCTGAGTGGTGCTTAGATCTTTTATTGGGATTTGAGAAATGGCTTGTGTAATATTTCAAGAGATATTCTTTGCTTTTATGATTCCATTATTGGATAAGATATAGTAAAATTTTACAAGCATATGTCATACCAAAAGAAATTCCATTTTATAGATTGAAAGAAAAGTTATCCTATATGAATAGAACAATTACATAACAATAAATTTGTGATAGATTTTTAATGATAAAAGGGAAAAGTGTCAATAGGAATATTATGTTTTATTCTTATAAGAATTTCAATTCTTTTTATTTTTTTTAATTTAAATTATCCTACATAATAGACAAATTATAGATTTAATTTGAAAAATTAATATAAAATTTTCTATTTATTTTTGAGCTTCTTGAGAATAATCCCCAATTGATTTTACTATTGATCTTTTTATTATGTATTTTCTATATTTATTTTCTATATTTATTTTGGAAAATAACAATAAAATTATATGTATATTGAGTTTTGAAATAATTACTAGAGATACTTTATATCGCCACACTTTTCATTCTTTTATAATCAAAACTATCTGTTCCAAAATTTGAACTAAATAATATATATGTGGTAGTATATAAATCATTCGTACTGAGCAGCAAGTCAGTAAAGATTTTTATGTACATACCTGAAATGAATATCTAATCAATTATAAATTTACTTTTATAATATACAAATCAAGAAACGCAATTGCGATCTGAAAGCAACTATGGATATATAGCAGCACAGGCATGCATTTGTATTAAATATCGTTCAATAATCATATAAAATGTTTTTTTAATAAAACATTTTATTTTAAATAGATTAATATATTTAAAATTTCAATAAATACAATTATTTTGATACCTCACGATATAATTTTTTTTAATGGACAAGTACATTTTGGATAGTAGTATAATAACTGTTATAGCGTTCGTAATAGATGAATATATAATAATTTATATAAATTGTAGAACAAATAAGATTTTTTATCCTTTTTCATCGTTTTAGCAATGAATAATTTTTTCTATTCAAGTAAGTTTTCAAATTCACGTTATTTTTAATTGCTCAGTTAGAAAAGATAAATATGTATGTAAATTATATTTTGCAGTAAATATTTAATTCGTTATGATTTTCGAAAATTTAATCATATAGTAATGCCATATCTTGATTAGCACTTGTTTAGGAGGGAAATTAAAACCAGATAATAATATATTGTCAAGAAAAAAACGTTATTTATATCTATAATGAATGTAAAATAGGTGTGATTTAATAAGTTATTCATGTTAATATTTTAATAAGATTAAGATATAGGATGAGTAAATAGAAGTGTAATATATATTACAAACGAATAAGTCACAAATAACTAGTAATTTATATATCTGATTAATCGTCTATATAAATAGCAATCTTCGAGTGCGTGAGAGTTTTCATTCTTACTTCTCGATAATGCTTTAATATTTTCATTTAATGTTCTTTATCTCTTTTTACTTTATTTAAGTTTAATATGCAATGGACAAGATGTGACCGTCTCTGTTCATACGAACGTCCGCCTGACGATTTCTCAAAACCCTAATCTAATTAAAGTTCCAAGTACAAATACCGCCAAAATAACATATTTGAAAAAAGCGCTAGGACCAGTTTCTACTTCAAAAGACCTAGCAATTATTATCGCAGAAACAGATTTACCTACATTACAAAGTCATGTGTGTTTCTTTCTAACCTTGAAAGAAATCGTTTATAGACTCACAAATAAAGAAACCGCACTAAAAAAACAAAGAACATTTTATCTGTGTAAAGCCCTAGAAGAAAGAGAACTAGCATTCCTATAATGTTCTCAAGATCATCCCATGGCAGTTACTTGCCGTCGAACTAAAAATAAATGTATACCACTCCGATGTCACAATACGTGCCTAAGATGTGGAAAAAGCCAAGCTGGACACGCTAAAAAAAATTAGCTTTCGAAGGTATCACTTTAGAATCTACCATGAGAAAAAGAAAACTTTCCAAATGACTAATGAGATATCATGTATATTAACATATTAATAATAGTCTAATAATAACAAGAAAACGATTTGAAGACATGGTTGTCTGGATATATTATATTACTCTGAATCATTAATCGCAGAAAAATCCGAGGTATAGTTACTCTCTCTGAAACAATAATAATCGAAGAAAATGAAGAGGTTCTTAAAAGGGCAACAAAATTATATAAAACCTTTCCTGACTAAAAAGAAAATATAACTAGCAGGTAACATCTCCTTCGAACATTACATGTTATAAGCCCCCCGAAATCACTTTGTTGAAGTTTGAATGGTATGAAATATTAAATAATGTAAATAGTTATGAAAATGCGATTTTAGTAGGTAATTTCAACGCGAATCATACGTATTGGAATTGCGAATGAAGACGATACAAACGGAGAAAAACTACTCTAAAGTTTCATAAATTCAAATCTTAAAATACGTAATAAATCTTAATATAATATACACACGAAAACACACATTCAAGACAATAGCGGTAAATTATCTAATATAGACCTTATTTTTTCTATTCCTAATATAGCAGACAAAATCATATTTACGTGTAGCGAAGAAATTTTTGGGTCAGATCATTTCCTCTTACATATTAATGTTAACACAGAAAAACTCATTTATCACAAAAAAAACTTTTAATCTTACGTCACAGCGCAAAAAGTAGGATGAAGTTTGTTTATTATTAGAAAATAATTTTCTAAAATTGATGTCAGCAGATTATACAAACCTGCGTGCGAGAAAAAAATATAACTTTAATAAAAGTGCTAACAGAAGCTCTTAAAGCGAATACTTCCGATAAAAAATTATCAGTGGTAAACTGCATAAAAATTCTACACCTTGGTGAGATTCAGAGTGTGATAAAGTGAAACGACTCGGAACAGCGGCTCTTAAAATATGGCAATTCTCCAAAAAATATAATGATTACGAAAATTACAAAAAATATATCGCACAAGCAAGAAAAACGTAAAAAATAAAAGAACATTTTTTTTGGTTTGCTGCTAGCATTGACTTTTGGAACAGTTCAAAAATTTAAAAACATAGATGGGCTAAAATAACACCTTTACATATCTTTGAAAATCATCAAGACGAAAAGAAAATCACATAAGCCCTAGACAAAGTGTGTCCTCCATGGTGTAAAATAGGCCCCGAAACAATACCAGTTTGTTACAATAACGAATTTCTTCACAGCGAATTTAACTATACTGAATTTACTGTAGCCTTTAACTCTCAGAATGAACGCTCAGCACCAGCAATAGACGGAATTCATTATTTTACACTAAAAAAGCTTCCAATGAAATATAAGCTTATCTTATTAGACATTATAAATGAAATGTACCATACCGGAGACTACCCTTAACAACAGTCGACAATAGATAATTTAACTAACCTAACGCTCAATATAGAGGAATCTTTTAGTAAAGAAAAGATCTATTGGCTACATTTTTAGACGTTAGGGATCTATTCGATAATGTAAACTCAAAGATTTTATTAGAAAAGTTGTCTAAAATAGGCTGCCCATTAAATTTAATAAAATTCGTAAAACATTTAACGTTTGAAAGGTACATTTATACAAACAGTACGGACAAAACACCGAGAATTACATACAAAGGAGTGCCACAAGGTGGAGTGCTGAGCCCTCTTCTAATAACATATATATCAGCAATACTACTGAGGGGCTACCTAAACGTGTCGCTATCTCGCAATTCGCAGATGATATTGTTCTTTACTGCAATAGAGCGTCACTAAAATCAAGTAAAATACTTCTAGAATAATCTATAAACATACTTCATGCCAATTTAACTAATTTAAGCCTTGATTTATGTCCAGAAAAAAACGGTATTTATTAATTTTAATAAACGTAATATTAAACCAGAAGAAATAAGCATAGAGGTAAATAAAACGAGTATAAGATCTAATGAAAATGTCCGGTTACTAGGAGTAATATTTGACTATAAAGCCAATTTTACTGAGCAGATCAAAGCAGTAAGGAAAAAATGTTTAGAGGCACTCAATGTTATAAAATTTTTGCGGAATACTTGGTGGGGTTCAGATGCCAAAACACTAATTATTCTGTACAAGAGTTTAATGAATCTTATCAGAATTAATATCAACAAAAATCGGAAAATGATCAGAGCCCAGGGTATCATTATCAAGACTTTTGTCACAATTTTGTGTGCTAAGTTATTATTGGAAATTATTAAATCTATATTTGATTTGGAGGTCGCGTCATAATGTGTAACTGTGTTGCTATTATGTATAATTAATTCTTTTTCTTCTATACATTCCAGTAAATTTAAAACTGTTTTTTCGCAGTTCCATGCCGCACGATGTGCATTAAAATCACCCATAAGTATACAATTTTCACGAATTGATAGGTTGGAAAAATTTGTTTCCATCCATTTAAATCGAGAGTGTTACCCGGGGCTCTGTAATATACATATATATTGAAAGAAGGTGCACAGTTTGTAATTTCTAGTCCATAATATTCTACCGTTCGATTTGGTATTTTAAAACTATTAATTTCTTTATACGCTAGATTCTTACGAATAAAAATAATTATACCTCCTCCAGTTTTATTAATACGGTCTTTTCTGTAACTCACAAAATCCAAAAATTCGAAATTTATTGTTGCAGGTGTCAGCCAGGATTCAACGCAGATGAGAATATCGATATCTTCCATTAGTTTTTGTATCCCTTTTTTATGCTTAATTATGCTTCTGGAATTCCAAAAAATTTTCATGTTTGATTATTTATTTTATATCAGTTTATTCTTCTGCTGAGTAGGAATCGTCACTGGTTGTAAGAATGTTATTTGAATCTTTGAGCCTTTTAATAATTCTATTAATTCTATTTTTTAACTTACGTTCATTTATTTCATAGTATAAATCCAGCAGCAACGCGTTTAAGGCTGACAAATCCTCTGTGAATGAAAGAGGAAGGTTTGGTAGATTTTGATGTCTGTAAGCTGAATGAAGGAAAACAATAGTTTTTTCAAAGGTTAAGGGATATTTTTCTTGATTGGTTATAAATAAATATTCTGCCGGCTACATTTGCTGTTTGATTTCTTCATTACCAATTATCCCATCGTCGGTTTTAGTTTTCTTTTTTGGTGAATTGTTTAGTTTTGTTTTCTTGTTATTATCTCCTTTATCAGAGCTGGAATCCGATAATGCGCTCGTCGCTGGTCGTTTAGATCGAGGAGGAGGCATAGTTGTTGTAGTGATAGAAAGATTTTCAGAGTTGTTAATTTCCTTGTTTGTTTTGTTATTATTTGAAGGAGCGGTCTGGGAGTTATTGATATTTAGATCTATTGTTTCCAGCTGGTTTGGAATGTTAATCTTGTGTTTCTCTTGTAGATTCTGAGCGATGTAACAGCCAGAAATCGGTGTGTTATTCATTTCTATTTGCGGACAATGTTTGGCTAGATACCCTTCTAACTTACATTGAAAACACTTTAATGTATCGGTACTCGGATAAATATAATAGTATGTGTTTTCAAAATTTATTTTAATGAATTTAGGTAGCTTACTTACATCGCTTGGATCTATAAATGTTTGTTTTCTTAAAATGTTTTTATATCTTTATATTTTATATTTTTATGATCTATAAATGTTTTTCCACTTAAAATGTGCCGAAAACGCTCATTAAAAACTGTTGCTCTTAATGTAGAGATTGGTGCATTACGTTTTATTTTTAAATTATCTAACGCCTCTTCAATGACGTAGTGTGGGATAGAAGGAGCGACATTTGAGATAATAATTCTTGTTTGTTTAGTAATTAATGGTCTGGTTGTATCCTTAGTATTTTTTATTACAAGAAACTTGTATTTATCTGTAATTTTTTCTACTAATTCCTTTTTAGACAAGTATAGACACATTCTATTGTTTGACATTTTGTATGCATAAAGAATCTCACATGGTTGCACTATTTTTCCGATTGCTTCAACATAATCTGTGAGAGTAAGACCATTAACACAGTCCATTATAAGTCCCTGCTCCCTATTAGGAAAAAGATCGCTTTGAGTGGCTGCTGCATAGTTCAATTTTTTAGAAATGTTGGAAGTACTCGTGTTTTCTGTAGGAACACTCGAATATGTTACAGTCGATTCCATTTTGAAACCGAAAGTAACGTAGAAATTTTGTATCACGAATATGCGATTAATAACGGGCTATAGCCCTCTATTTTACGCACTTACTTACTCGTATTCTATGTTTATAAATACAGAAACATTAGTAAACACGTCTTACCTCTATGAGCGAACTTTCGTGACTGTCCTTATAAATTGTTTTACATAAGCAAATATAATGCTTCAAACAATGTAATAATATTAATTGTATTCATCTAAAATTAAAAAATATAATTGATATATGTTTCGGGAACCTCAATATTGTTAGTGAAATGGTGATTTGATACACAAAACCAAAAATATTTACTTTTTAATATTTTTGATGACATAACAATAATTGGTTATTCACTTTTAAAATTAATGCTTCATTACCTATGACATTTATTAATATATGTATGTTGCGGACTATAATATTAAAAATAAGTTGTACATTTTTCATTTGATTTCTTTTAGTTACTGGACACCTTAGAACTGGAATATATTCGTAATTTAAAGAAACTGAATTCACCTCATGATCATTTTTCTTATTTACGTACAACTTGCGTTATTGACGACCATGAATATAATGCTATTAATTTTTGATTAGATGCAGAAATTTGTAACGGGTTGTACTACGAAGTCGGATTCATAGACGGAAAATTAAGATATGGTGATGTTATGGCCAAAACCAATTACATATGTGGAAAACTGATAAGAGATACGTACGAGCAATACTATAATAAACTCGTACAAACAATACTCCCGAAGAAGTATGCACGGTAGGCACTTGATCTTGAATAAATATTCAATAAATATAATTTCATTATACTAGTCAAGATTTATTTTCATTTTTATTATATAATCTAGGGCGATAGTGGTAGTTCGCTTGTATATAGATAACATATCTTAGTTGATGTATTAATTACTGCACGGGTGGGATGTTACGAAAATATCGTGGTGGCAGTTTATACAAGATTTTCGCCTTATTTGACCTTTGTTAAGGATGTTTTAAATGGAACACAAAATTCAAAAATGCGTATAGCAAAATTGGTAAGCAAATCTACAAACGTATATAAGTTCATCGATATTTCAGGTACTAAGAGGCGAATAAAAAATACTTTAAACAATAAAATTTGCTAATTATTATTGCCTATATCATACTTAAAATAATTGAAGGTCGAATTAAGCAATTGAAATTGAATGAGATAAGGTGAAAACAAAATATAATAAAAAAAAAACTAATTATAATTACCAAGTTTATATGGAATAGCGATTAAAGACTAAATTTTAAATTGTCGAAAATTAATTTCAAATATGAAATGCAGAATATTTTCAGCGCTTGAAAATCTGATCGATCAAATATACGCTTCCATAAATTTAATTAGTGTTTAAGAAAAAGGCGATAAAAATAATTAAAATATTATTAACAATAATTAATGCATTAATAAATTTATATAACATTTCATTATTACCTTAATAAGCAATAAGGCATCTTTTCCTGATCGTAAGAATTTATATTTACTTCTTTCTTCTTTTAATTCAATTAGTTCTTACACAGTGCAATACAAATTAATTTTATGTTGACATAAGTTTCTTGCTATAAAATAATTCTTTGTTCCTCGTAATTTATTGTCAAGTGTTTATAACTGAACGTCTGTACTAGACCAGATTGTGAATCGATTTGCAATGAAAGCACTGCTTCCACAAGGTGTAGCGTCTTTTTCATTTTCTTGAAAGCGCCAGAATTAGCCGAGAAAACGAAAATTGATATTACATCGAAAGGCGAATTTGCTACGAGACGGAAAGTCACCCAAGTAGATAAGAGCCACGCACACATGGAGGCGTCCACTCGCCTCTACCTACGCAATCCTCTCACCATTTCTGCCCGTCCCTTTCAAAAGCTGCTTGACATCGTCAGCCCTTTGTCAGTTCGGCGACTGTTTCTCTCTTACCCGTCTTCTTGTTTGTGTGATTACTTGCTCGAACGGGCTTCAGTCAAGCGCCCCGCGTGCACACACCAGCCAATTTCCGAGCTTCCGTACCGTAGAAAAATAAAAGGAGAGCCAAGACGTTATGAGCGTACGTCGGTAAGAAGTCGCATCGACGCTCTTCCTGGTAGAAGGGGAAGAGGGATAGGTAGAAGGAGAGGTAGATAAAAATGAAAGGAACGGTGAACATAGCCCAACTTTTATCAGTGATAAAGAAACAGAAAAACTTGTATAGGCAATAAATTGGAATAAGGGACTTGCACACCTTAATTAAGATAATTGAAAAATTCATTAGATGAATTTTTTAGTAAGGTACATTTGACACAAGTAGATCGTTCGAATTTTGTATTAAATATTTGCGTTGATACACTTTATCTCAATGTTTTCTAAAAAAATGCAAATATATTGCTGTATATTCCTAAACCGTTAAAGCAATATGATTATTTCTATGCTTAGGTTTTAACATACTTTACTCTCACATCATACGTGACGTCGCTTTCAAATCGATTTAAGCGCCGTGCAATGAAAAGAAAGTCAGTCGCTAAATAAATTTAACTAGGATTG
Organism: Sycobia sp. Sy_11; assembly: GCA_018907035.1. Taxonomy (NCBI): domain Eukaryota; kingdom Metazoa; phylum Arthropoda; class Insecta; order Hymenoptera; family Epichrysomallidae; genus Sycobia; species Sycobia sp. Sy_11. The sequence goes on along the minus strand of JACCIC010000065.1, from coordinate 1,890,268 downwards.
ATATAAAATTTTGTACCAAATAGTAGAAAGGAATCTGAAAATTATATTGCAAAGGTAAACTTTTGACTTCTCACCTACTTGCAACACAATGGTGGTATAAACTTTATTTTTATCCACGGATTTACTTGATCAGACAAATATAATAGCCTCGCCCTTGCGTTTAGCAAATTGAAAATTCATGTACATGCCCTTATCTATAAATTTTGAATTTAAACGGGGGTGGGGTATGAGAAAGGGAGTAAAGGTGCTTCTTTGAACCTGTCGATAAAGCCCGAGCGTTATGTAACTAACTTCAAATCGGCTTACGGGAGCAGCTTGCATCTTGAAATTTCAAACGGCCGGCAGTACATACTACTGAAGTTGGGCGCCGCGTCGATGCAAAGGAACATTGCTCAGCGTGTATATTCGAGTCGGACGGAGGGAAACTTTTCGAGAGTTCGCCTTTTGCGTAACTAGACGTAGCTCTCCACGTATAGTTCGCAAACAAGAGAAAATCCGGTTTCTTAAAGAAGGTTGGCTCCAAAAAATTTCGTTGCTCCTTTACGCTTCAGTATCTCGGTGAGATATTATACATTATTAGCTATACTTTTTATATCCAAGGAAATATCATTGATAAAAATATGGGCACAAATAGCTTTTATCAGTCTATATTGTTCAGAAGTTAAGTTAAAGATATTCAGGAGTGTTCAATTTGAAAAATATGTTAAAATACTTAAATATATTTTTAATGGTCATAGAAATATTTAATGAAGAGTTCCAAAGTAAACTTATCCTAATATTAAATAATGAACCAGACAATTTCACGAAAACAAGTAAACAGACTTCTTGAGTATATCTTGGAAAATAAACTGCAACACGAATCTCTGATTTGTGGATGCACGTATCGTAAATAAAATATATTTCCAAAAACACGCAACTGAATTATAAGATACCCATGGTCAAATATTACAAGAATTAGAAATAATAGTTCTTCAAGATTGTTCGATTTTGTCAATGATATTTATTGCAAATTTGATATTGAAAATACAGTTTTTAGAAATGTTTTAAATTATAATGTTGTAATTCAAAATTTTATAAAATAACTTGACGAAGAAGTATTTTCTTCATGTTTTATGTATATTATCAACCATTTCGATGAATTTTTATACTTTTTATTATTAGGGTTGTTGCTTTAAATAGGGGCAGTCGTAGATGGTCAGTTATAAGAGGGAAATTATTTTATTATCAGTTTAGAAAAAAGACTATAACTGAAAACCCAATAATTTAATCTATGAATTTGGTTTGTTAAATAGTCTGAGCTTTAAGTAGAATTTTAAAAGTGGAATACAAATATATTAATTTTGCTGTTTATCGAGGTTTTAAATACAATACTATTTGGTCTGGTTAAATACCAGAAATGAAAATCTTTGCGATTCAGGATATGTATTATAATAAACTATAGGTTTTAATATCTGAAAGTAATACTCTTATATTTTTCAGATTTTGATTTGTAAGATTAATTATGCAATTAAAATATTAATGTAAGTATTCCTTCCAATTTCTATATTATTTTCATGCGATCATTCTTTGTACTATTTGTTCTGAATTATAAGGGAATGTAATTCTGAGTGATGTTTGGGTATAAAAGTTACAAGTCGTGGATGGATGTGAAATAATATTGTTTCATTTATTTTTGTTGCATTTAAAAAAAATACATATATTGTATTGCTAGGAAGTTATATAGGGACATAAATATGTGTGGGATATAAATGCGTGCGTGTGTGTGTGTGTGTGTGTGTGTGTGTGTGTGTGTGTTTTTTTTTTTTTTTTTTATTAGGCGTAGGCAGAGCAAGCTCTGCACTAGTGGCCTCTCGAAACCAGCATCCCGCCGGAACTATCCGGGAATATTACTTCGGCGGGACTGTTAATTAGCCTATACGACTCATCTTCTTATGACACTATCCTACGTCCCCCATCCACACAGGTGATCAGGGGTTCGGTGTTCGTCTTCTGTATCTTAAAATAGGATCAGTTGGCCTGGTTCATCCTGGGCCATTCGCCTAGTTCTATCGGCATATCTAAGTTTGGTCATCACCTCTTTTGCGAAACTGGCTACTGCCTTCCAGTTTTCAGAAGATTCCAGCATTATTGATAGGATGCTCTCTGGTCTTATTGGCTTATTGATGATGTTCATCAAGTGCTCACGTTGTGTTCTAAAACGAGGGCAGCTCACCAATATATGTTCGGCATCCTCGACCAAAGTCGGACAGATGGGGCAGAGATCATTATTATCCAGGTGAAAGCGGTGGAAATAGGACCTAAAACAACCATGTCAAGTCAACAGCTGAGTTAGGTGGAAATCTAATTCCCCGTGTTTCCTGTTGATCCAACTGTGTATGTCTGGGAGGATACGATAAGTCCATCGGCCTTTGCTAGAATCGGTCCATCGTTTTTGCCATATTTCTATAGAACGATGACGTTCCACATTTTTAGCACCTTGTAGGGAATCCACTGCGGTCTTATATACGTTATGCAGCCTAGCCAGTTCATCTGCAGCTAAATCGAAAGGAAGAATTCCGGCAAGTACCTCAGCTGCGTCGGTGGATACCGTCCTGTAACCACTAATAATACGTATACAGGAGCGACGACGGGTCGCAATGGCCAACTCACAATACGATTTAATTCCGCATGCATGATGCCAGATTGGTGCTGCATACATGCTGACAGAATTAACAACATAAGCTAATAGTTTCCTCTGGGGTGGACGAGGGCCACCAATGTTAGGCATGAGCCGACACAAGGCAGCTGAAACTCGTTGCGCTTTTTCGCCAGATATCTTTAGATGTTCTTTGAAGTTTAACCTGGCATCAAGCTGGACACCCAAGTATCGTAAAGATGGCGCAGAACTAATGCGGCAGCTACCAACTTTAAGAGTAATACTATCTACCTTCTTACGACTGCTGACAAGGACTACTTCTGTCTTGTGCTCCGCTAATTGTAGACCAGCCGTCTTAATCCATCTACTGATGTTGCTGATTGCCTCATTGGCATTTTCAGTAAGTTCATCAAGGGTCTTAGCCGTCACTACTAGAGCGATATCGTCGGCGTACCCTACTGTTATTGAACCAGGCGGTTGTGGAATCCTCAACACGCCATCATACATAATATTCCACAATATAGGTCCCATAACTGAGCCCTGGGGGACTCCCGCAGTAACCTTATGCGATACAGTGCCTTCATCCGTTCGGTATAATATTATCCTATTCTCAAAGTAGCTGGCCACGACATTCTGTAAATAACCAGGTACTTCGAACTCTTTAAGAGAACTCATAATAGAAGACCAGCGCGCTGAATTAAAGGCATTCTTGACATCTAGAGCGACAATGGCACAATACTGTTTAGTGCCACCTTTCCATCTCTTACCACTGATTGCATCTCTTGCGGTACACACTACCAGTTTAATAGCATCGACTGTTGATTTTGATTTCCGAAATCCAAATTGGCGTGAGGATAAGCCGTGCAATCCTTCAGTGAATGCTTCCAGTCGGCTACATATTATTTTTTCAAATATTTTACCTACCGTGTCGAGCATACACAATGGCCTGTATGATGAAGGATCATCAAGTGGCTTATTGCCCTTAGGTAACAGGACTAACCTTTGAGTTTTCCAGCAATCAGGAAAAATACCCTCAAGAAGACAAGCATTATATACTTTTAGAAATATAGCTGGATTCTTCTGAATCGCCAACTTAACTGCCGCATTAGGGATACCATCAGGGCCAGGGGCAGCATTGTCTCTAGTCTTAGCGTGAGCATTATGTAGCTCCATTTCTGTTATAGGAGGTATATCGTCCGAGTGTTGCGTGCGCAGTACAGTCCCACGAATGTCATTGGGAAAGAGAGCGGAAACAATCTTATCAATCAATACCGTGCTAGTGGGTTGTATTGGTGCCCTACTCAATCGTGCCATGACTGTTTTGTATGGTCGTCCCCATAAGTCATTGTTGGCCTCTGCACACAGTTCAAGCCAGCATCGACGCTTGCTTGCCTTAATGGCCTTGACAAGCACTCTCTGTGCTTCTTTAAATAAACTATTAAACGTATCACGATGGGTGCGGGCTCTCTGGGCAAGTCTACGTGCGCGATGACATTGTTTGCGCAATTCTGCAATTTCATTTGTCCACCAGTAGACAGATTGACGATGTTTAAATCTGCTCTTAGTCCTAGTCATCGATGCATCACATGCTTCTGAGATATGCTTCATGAGTGCATTTGCCAGATGGCCTGGTGCACCATATTCTAAACGCTCTTCTGATATTATAGTGGCGAACACTTCACAGTCTAGCGATCTGATGTTCCATTTCCGTGTGGGCATCCACTCATTGCACTTGTTCTTTACTTTCTTCTCTGCAATCTCGTACAAGATCGCCCTGTGATCACTGTGGGTGTAAAGGTCGCTTACTCTCCAATTAAGGATCCGCTGAATCAAGTCATCACTGGCGAATGTTACATCAATGACTGATTGTTTATCACCCCTAATGAAAGTGGATTCAGATCCCTTATTAACCACGTGGAGTTGAAGAGAATTAAGGCCATCAAGCAGCATACTACCTCTGTTATTTGTTGAAGCACTTCCCCAGGCTGTGGACCACGCGTTAAAATCGCCACCGATTAATAATGGTTTCTTGTCCATGGCTTCATCAACTAATTTAGCTACAAGGATTTCAAACTGCTTGTCCGTCAAGCTTGGAGGAGCATATACACTAAAGACGTATATTTCTTGTATTTTAGCCCAGGATATCAATTCGCTCCGATGACTCGACTGCTTTAGTACCTGCCTATTTTGACCAATCCAGAGGGCAGCTCTATTGCTTGTGTCACTTATCCAGCGCTGTGGTCTGACCCTGTCACAATATGGTTCGGAGATTACAGCAATGTCTATTCTTAGCTCCTTTATTGTCTGTTTCAGCAGGTCATGAGCTGCTACGCAATGGTTGGTATTCAGCTGGAGTATTTTCATGTTTTATGTCTGTTTAAAAACTCCACGGTAATCGGGCACTTATAGCTGTATGCTGGATGGTTAATCTTCTTTTTTCCTTCACATTTACAGAGTAAACAACAGGGCCCGTTTACACACAGCTTGGATAGATGGTCTTTTCCACCGCAGTGCCTGCACAGTTTAGTTCTGTCAGGGCCCGAGCACACGGACGCTAAATGGCCAATCTGCCAACACCTGAAGCAGCGCTTTATTTCTGTTTTTTTTCGAACTCTGCAGCTGACCCATCCGATTCGAACATGCCCTACACGTAGTAGCTCAGCTGCGTGGCTATATGGTACAGACACCACCGCCGTCTGAGTACCCCCATAAGCTTGCCGCAAGGAACGAGCAATTAGTAGGTTAGTCTCCTTTAGCTCGAGGTGTGTTCTCAGAGCCTCTAATACTTCATCCTTTGAAGTGACCTCATCTATATCTTTAATGTCCAATGTAATGAGATTACTCAGGACCGAAGTGGATGCGCTATGGCCAACCTTAGATTCAACAATGCGTGCCAACTCATGTGCATCTTTGGTTGTCCGTTCCAACTGAAGTACAAGGGCACCGCTTGCATTTCTACGTATCCTGTTAACCTCATTCTTGACATGAGATAACTCCGGGTCATTCTTTATTTGTCGCAGTACCTCCGCGTATGTAACTCCTTCATTGGCCTTAATCAAAATGGAGTTAGGCCTATTTCGTCCATTAAGCCTGCGTGTACTAGATAATTCTTTATCTTTGCCTTTGGGCTTCTTACGCTTGATGGTCTGCCATTGATTTTCTTTGGCTTCAGACTTGCCTGTAGGTACTCCGACCGACTCTAGTGGTCTCCTTGAGCCCAATGGTGGTTCTTTCGTCCCTTTGCCACCTATGGTTTTAGGAGTGGAAACCATCGCTTCTGCTGCGCTTCGTTTGGTGTCAGAGCGTAGACTCGGCGTAGTCTGAGTCACCACTTCATGTGTACCAGGACGTTGATACTGTAATAGATCATCCTCTGCCATACTAATGCATTTATATGAGGCATTAATGGAACGAGCAAGATCCTTAATGGTCTTGTGTACGTTATGCCTATCTTTGACAAAATCCAACAATTGGCTGATCTTCTCACCAAGTCGCTCCAGGTGATTGTTTCTGCGCGTGATGGAGATTTCTCGATCCGTTGTTTCTTGATCCATCATGACATCTCCTTTAGTACCCAGTGTACTATCTATGATTATGTTTGATTTGCCCTCCCCAGAATCCGAGGGGCTACCACCGACCATAGAGGCTTGCACTCTATCGGAATCGGTGAGGAGATTGACCGGTCTTGCCGGAGTTACTCCCTGGGGTATATCTTTGTTTATACCAAACATTAGTCATAATTGGCCTTACGTTCGGGAGGCCCTCCCTATTAGCTTTTTCTGCGCCCGGTATTTATTTCTAGTGTTTGTGTGAGATCCGCAAGAGGCGCCAGATGGAAGAAAATTCACACTGTGTGTGTGTGTGTGTGTGTGTGTGTGTGGTGTGTGTGTGTGTGGTGTGTGTGTGTGTGTGTGCGGGCGCGTATGTGTTTGTGTGAGAGAGGAAATTTCAACTATTTCTTAGAGTACGTATTCGTTTAAACTAACTTTACAATTTAATGTCAATTAAAAAAATTTTTAAATTTCTTTTGAACAAAAAAGACAGTGGAAAGAATAACTATATAGTTGTAATTGTGTAGTTATTTTAAAAAAGGTTCTAAATTACAGTCAAATCTAGGACCGAAAAGTGTAATTCCGTCCTTTTCAGTATCGATTCACTCGACAAAAGTGAATTCTTAATATCAAGAACGAATCTAAAGTTTGCAGGAACCGACTGGTAACTTTAAATTAGACAGCTGATTTTATCTTCAAATTGTCCTTAGGCAAAGAGAAAAGAAGACACAGATGCACTTTTTCTCCTAAATATAAGGATATCATCTATGTATTATTTATTTGCTTTGTCTGGGCTGTTATAAATAGAAAATTCCTTATACTTTATACAGATTTAAAGTTGTCTATATAATAAAAGAACATTAAAAAAAATTATTTTAAGGCACTTACAATAAGCTCTTTCAGATTACTTGACTGGGCTACTCTGTCAATTACTCGTTCATTTTTAATATTTTAGTAAATTAATTTTTTCTCTGTAGTAAACGTAAAAATATCAAAGTGCTCTTGACTTAACCTTTTTCTTGCATGATTTAAAATAAGTTGAAATATATCACAATTATAATACTGAAAGAGTTGGCTGTATTTGTAAGGAAGCTCAAGATTAAGCAAGTGAAATTGTTAAATTATATTTATATCTTACAATATAACAATAATACTGCACAAGTATATTTAATTTTTCTTTTAGTATTGAAAGTTTTTAATATTTGCAGACAATTTTTATTTGGATATTATATTATTCACTCCTAGCACAATTGACAGGTAGCCCAAAATATGATTTTAAACTATATTAAAATCAATATAAACTATATTAAAACTTCAAACACGCTGCAATACTCACATTCTCTATTTATTCAGATAGAACTGTAGTTTAGGATTACACAAATAATATGAATTTAGAAGAAAATTAATCTGTTATATAACTCATTTATTTAACCCGTATTGTTTTCCTCGCGCTATTTGTATAAAAGACAGCAACAATTAAAAGTTTTGGTGGTAACAGGAAGAAGGTCGGAACGCCTGCGCGTGCTTGTTCGAATCCTATATGTGAAAAAGGACGAGAGGAGAGAGAGAGAGAGAGAGAGAGAGAGAGTGAGGGGGGAGGAGCGGTGGGAATAGGTCCACACGTTAAGGCATCGAGTAGATGTACGTCTCAATCGCGCTCTTCTCATCCTTTTGCCAAAATGTTTACAACCACCTTGCACTCCGCTGCCCTATGTATATATAATATACCCTACTACACCGTCTCGGAGAGGACGAGGAAGAGATTCTACGAGCCGATAATGCAAAAGTCCCGAGAAGAAACGTGAGAGAACGAGAGAGAGAGAGAGAGAGAGGGAGAGAGAGCCAATTCGCGCGAGCACGCTACTGCATCAGCCATCATCCCGGACGAGAGATCGAAAATTCTGGTTATATATTTTCAATACTCTCTACTTCTTCTTCTTCTTCTTCTCCTTTTCTTATATACCCGCGTTCTCGCTCGACACTCCTTTGGTACGGATTCATGTGTGTGTGTGTGTGTGTGTGTTTGTATACGAATGTGATGGTGGGCGATCCGAAAGCTATAAGCTTCCGATATATGAACAATCCTCTGCGCGCGTCTGCAAACGGTAGCGCGGCCGGCCTGTTTCGAAGCGCGCGACGAGAATCCCGCGTAACTTTTACGAGCTTCCGAAGCTGCGGGCGACGACGATCGAACGAATTGCGCTGCGCGCCCGAGCTCCTCCAGGGAACAGATTTCATTGCTCGCATTCTGGTCGTTATTTGGACTTTCGGCGGCGTGGCGCCTGGTTTATATATTTTATAAATTACGAATTCGCAATGACGAGACGCTGGAATTTTTATGAATTTTACGCAAGGCTGCATTCGTTGATTAGCCACGTTTCAATGATGTAACTTTAAACTTTTAGTACAGTTAAAACTGCATTAAACGCATTTCAAGCTTATGAACAAGTATTTATACAATGATTTTTCCTTGAATATTAACTAAATACGTTATATTTCATGAAAATCAAAAATAACGAAAATATCGTTACAACCAAGTATACGCGCGAATGAAAAAATACTTAATAAATTAAAAACTGTAATTTCTGAATAATGATAAATTAGATGAAACTACCCCATATAAACATACTCAAAATTTATTGGATTCCCTATGCTTCACACATGAGACGTCATTATATTTGGGTATTCTATTGAAACCAGATTGGAAGACGCAATTTCTATTTATTTAGCAGTCTATTTCTTACATGTTCGCTTGTTTTCTGTAACGTTTTTACACAAGTTAGGGATTGATTTTCCATGTTTTATCAGCTTAGACTGTTATTTATACAAATCCTTTCCTTATACTTCATTTATTTTAACTACAACTGCGATGGATAAAGATATTTTTGGAATAATACGTATTTCATGTCCGTAATAAACATTTTTAACTCTTCCAGCAAAAATGTACGTGATTGAAATGATGATATGTAAAATCTTTAGTTTAAAATTTGATTCTCTTACGGTTTAATTTATCATTTTCAATGAAACTCTGATTATAGATTTTACAAATTTATTCATAAATGACAGTTTTTGAAATCACAAATAGTTTTTTTGTTTTTAACAATTTCATCCAGATTTAAGCTAAAGAAATATCATGTTTGTATTAATACCTCAAAATTGTTATGAAAATACTATAGTTGAACTTCGCCTCTTTTTTAACATTTCTCATTTAATTCATGTTTTAAGTAACCTCATTACAAAGTATTTAATTTAAAGAATCCAATGCAAATCACTCGACTGCTAAGATTCGGAGCACGAACAGTGAAATGTCCATATAAAAATATTGCTTTTGTATATAGATACTTTACAAATGCAAATTGTAATTCGAAAGGAAACTGCTTAAATTAATTTCACCTAGTGGAATTAACTTTTGTACGAGTATTCTAAGGTTCTAGAAATATCTTGGATTTTCGACGTTATCTGGTTCACATGTAACATTGGCACGGAAACGCGAGTCCTATCTGATTTAGTAAATAGGCGAGCCTTCTGCATTGCAAGGTCTAATTCGTGAATGCGCGGCATTGGATTTCATTGAGGCTCGAACAAGATTTCCGAACTTACAATGAACTTTTGATTACAATAGAACTGCTGGGTGTGTAGATTAGTATCATATTCTAAACCGGAATCAGATAATATGAGTCGAAAGCGTCGAAAATTTATAAATTATTACTACTATTATAATTATTACTTAAGACCTTTACGTATAAATGGCGAAGCAACATTATTTTGTAATGCAGAGTAATTATATTTCAAATTTTCATATTTGCTTACGGTACAAAAATAATTATGGAAAGCCGGAAAAATCGAACAACAGAATGTAAGCCTTTTTGAATATTTAATAATACGACTCTAATTATGGGTATGTCCAATCCTCAGAGCTGTATAATTCGACAACAATGCAAAGACTACAAAGTATCTTTTTTTTCGTTAATGACAGCGCTACACCATTACAGAAGCGAGCATGTAATGAAAAATAGCTCGTATATTTTCCAATATCGAGCTGCTTACTTGTAAATCGCTCCATTTCACCCGGTATTCCGCTCCACTCGTATGGACGTATTATTGAAAAACAGAGGTAATATTTCCGAGGCTGCAATTAGGTCAGCAGTGTATATAGCAACGAGCTTTTATTCGACCCGACGCAGCGAATATTGAAACCTCTTGCAAAAGGGACGAGAAAAAACAAACAAACGAACAAATAAACAAGGATGATATAATCAACGCTAATTCCAGCTCTAATAAGACTTATATATATACACGCACACATTTCCAGATAGCCCACCAGCGCGACTACGAAGAAAATTAACTCCAAGGGGAGATGCTTCACATACAAATGCGACCTATATATTATATCCAATTTGCGCATTTTTTCACGCGACTCGAGCGGACGTGGATGGAAGAGCGGGAGGGGGGGAGTGGTAAGTTACCGACACGCCAGTACTAGAGACTGTTTGCGGAAACTGAAAAACGAGAAGGCTCCTCATTACTCGACACAATAAAAAACGGATGCGTGCGGTATACTTAAGTCGTCCCTAGTACTCTTTCGCCCACGCAGCGCTGGGGCTGGCTGATGGGCCGCGGAGCGCAGTGTGCGTCTCGCTCGGTCCACGTACGCGGAGCACACCGTCATTATACTATATATGTACATATACACCTATATATTTATATTATGGCTGCAGTACATTTCTCAGGATTTTACGGGGTTGCATGCTCGTCTCGACGGGAGATCTGTGCGTTGACAAGTGGCTGGATTATACCCGCGAGCGCAAGTTGGAATCTGATGGGCTGCGTGCCAGCAGAGAGCACGAGGGTCCCGCGCGGAGAGTTATAGATATATAGTGTATTTGATGGGAAAATCCTCGGCTACGGTTTCGATTACGAATTTTGAGTTGAACTAGCTTTTGATCTAGCTGCCGAAAAGGAATGACTTTGACTGATGTGCATTTATCTATATCGCATATATTTAAGGATTAACCAGATAGACAATTGAGTAATGATATTTTGGAATAGTATAGTTTATTGAATACAAATCTGATTAATTGCTTTATTGTAAATCTTTGAACGTTTCTTTAAATAACATCTAATATGATAACATACTTTAATTGTTCTTATTCCGACTGTATTTAGATAAATTAATAAATATTTCTATTGGTCTTACAGTCCAATTAAATAAATTAAAATTCATACATAATAATATCAATATATCTTTATATCAATGCTAATACTTATCAACATCTAATTAATTGAAAATTATAATAACAGTCAGTCTGTCCTTGTTTAAAGTCACCCCGTAGACCAATCTGAAATAAAAGTATTACTGAAAAAAATTGTTTATTAGTGAAGTGCAATCCGACTGTCCTCACCACCTTTACCCAATTGAAAATTGAACGAGGTTCTCCAACGTTTCGAGTTCGCTACGGCTCCTCATCAGGGACTAAACTGGAATATGGATGGTTTTTTTAAAATGACTTCAGAATGAAAAATCTCATTGCTAAAGTAAAATTTGTTTTTGAGTTCGTGAAATCATTTTATGGGTAGAATCTATACAGTGGCACATGACTTTTTTTCATAGCATCAATACAATAAGTATTGGAACGCTTTATTGCTATATTGCTATAAACACATAAATCTCAGTAAACAAATTTCTGAACGTAAACTTTCGAATAGCATAGTACGTAATTAGTTATAAATAATAAACTATCAGCAAATGTAGAGATTTTAAGTTAATCTAGATTTGCATTTCATACAAAAATTTACTAATATTTGATACACTCGTATACATAGTCTTGTTTTGCTTTTATTATAAATAAAAATAAAATTTTAATAAAAAGGCATTATTAAAGCAAAAAAGTTTTTTGTTTTAATGAAAGAATAATTTCAAAAATAAATTAAAATCCTGGAGTAGCTACTGAATCATTTTTATTCAGTTCGGATAAAATGATTTTTAATGCAATTTATCTACATATTTCAAAAATAATAAATCGCTGTTAGAATTTATGTAACTATTATTGTTACTATTTTGGAAGTTTTTAATAGCATCTTGTATTAAGCTTCCTAATATCCAATCAACGAGCTACGACAAGATTATATTTTATTTTGCTAAAGTATTTATTTAATAAAATTGGCATGACTATTATTTAGTGACACAGTGAGGAAACTCAATGATAAGTCAAATTTATGATTAGGTCTCAAAGAGATAATTCCAAAAATATAAACTAGATTTAACATATTACCTGTTGCTATTGTATTTAGTATTAACACATAATTATAGAATTGGTTAGCATGCATTACAGTTGAAGAAATTTATAATAAAAATTTATTATTGATACATTATTACAGAGAATGTTCCAGACATCGTTAAAACAGAATTTCATATTGATTTTATAATAATAAATTTCATAGAGACTAATAAGACTATATTTCATATAGAATTTAATAAATATTTAGAATACAGAAGGGTAACGTATATATATAATTTGAAAAAATTTCGGTCAACATAATAGAACTATTTTGTGTAATTTTCATTATTTTAGAAAATACTACTCTATCTTATTTGAGTAAATTATCACATACCTCTAGGTCTTTTATTCATTGGCAAATATACCATAATTTTAAATAGTGCAAGATACCCAATATTTATAGCTTTTATCTTTTTCAAAGTTAAATAAATCATGCGGTCTATATTGTGAAATCTATAATAGTGAATTTAACACACCCTTAATACGACTTTCTCTCTTTAGCTCTCATTCTCCATCTTACTCATATTTGCCAAGAAGCGGAGCTGATAATGCAAAGAGTTATAACGAACGATGAGCGCACTTTCGCTCTCGGCCAAGATTCCTCATTTTCGTGGCCGCCGTGGCGGTAGTCTCGCGTCCCCTTTCAATTGGATAAAGAGAGAGAGAGAGAGTGAGTAAGGGGGTAGGAGGAGGTCGTGCCTCAAAGCCAGGGGTAAAATAAGAGAGGAGGAAAATATGCAAATTTCTCGTCTGTCTATTATGCAAAGTTTCCCACCTCTCTCGGCTCGAGCCCCCCCCCCCCACCAACCCCCGTGCTCCTCCCGCCGCTCTCTTCCCGAAGTTCATCAAACTCCGCGCGGGGTTCTCTCGTTTGAATTGAAAAAAGCCCCGCCCGCGAGCCGACGCTGCCGCCGCGACGGTAGAAAACAGCATCGACGCGGTCTTTAATCTCGCGCGGCCTTCTCGCGGCGGCTGCACTCCGCGAAATTGAAAGGCGATTCGTTAATCCGTGCGCGCGCCGGTCGTTCGAGGGACGCCGACGCGTTACAAATCGTCGGACGTTTTTTTTTTCTTTTCTAGGGGACGCGCATAGGTAATGAGGCGGAAATTGTAGTAAAACACACTGCTGTCCTGCAAATTTGGGCAGGATTCGAATCCGTTGTTGTAACTCAATGGATATACGAGTTTGCTTCGATTTTATGAAATTAAAAGCAATTTCCTCCTTACATTCGCCTCGCGAGGTAAAAAGAAATGTTATAACCCCGAAATATTTCATTCTGAATTTATATTTTTCTATCTGCCAGACGTGTATGCCATTAATATCTTAAAATGCCAGGTATATACTGGGATACTCCTATTTACACTTCCCATAACTCAAATTTTTTACGATAGCCGTTTACGTAGGTATTTTGCAATCTAAGATCTTTTCAAAAAAATTTCATTTCTAATGAAATTTATTGGATATATGTTACTCCTTTTATAAATTAAATTTTTAAGCTAGAGAAAGTTGAGATAGATAAATAAAAGGTTTTTTTAATGCTTAAAGTTGTATAGATTAAGATGGCTGTATCGATTATGAATGTATCAAGTATGACTATACTTGATAGTGACATATACCTAGTGATTACTAGGCTTACAAATTACATTTTTGTATTAAAATATTACATGTTTGCCTTTATTTTAAAACACAATAAATTTCTTAATGTACATTCATGTTATATTAGCGCTAATAGCTAATTCCACATGTTAAATCCTAAGCATCATAAGAACTAAGAATTGATATTTCACAGCAATTTATAGGTTGAGCAACTATTATTTTCTGATATATAAAATGATTTTATAATTTCCATTTTCTGTAATTTACAATTTCTTTTATACAGCTGATAAAACTTTAAAATTATCTATGGATTAATTATTTTCCGCGTGCAGCTACCATGATAAAATTAGGATAAATAGCACAAATCTATTTTATTGAAGTTTTCATGTTTTCGCTACTTTTTCTAAACTATTTAAAAAATGATAAAAGCACTTTATGAAATCAACTTTTTGATGATTTTATTAACACTTCGTTGAAACTTTACTTTATTATCCTAAGTGTTTATAATTTTAACACACAATATTATTTTTCAGTGCTCTATGCGAGCATAAAGAAACTGTTCCGCCAATCCATAATACGCTCTTGCTTATAGAAAATTGGATTATTTATTCCTATTATAGATATATTTGTTGAGCGATGCGTATATGGTGGAGCTATCGTAAATTATTCATATTGCAAGTATTTAATTAATTCACACGAAAAAATTGAAACGTGTTTTTTTCAGCCTAAACGATTACTAGATTTATTTTAAATTATCAAAATGCATTTAAAACTACTTTTTTTGACAACGTATGGACCAAGTTGATCGGAAGTTCATCATTTGCCCTTATACAGCTACTGTAAGTGATTAAGAAATATTGTTGTATACTTTGTTTTCCATACACTCACTCTAGCTGTCTGGTTTTACCCGAGTTACCAGATACTTCTTCACTCCTGTACTTGGATAATAAATATTTGTTTGTCTAATTTCCATATGATCTTTAGATTGGTTTTAAACAGTTTCAAAGTTTGCTCTACTTATATCTAGCATAATATTCTTAATAAAAGGGAAATTCATTACACAAAATTCCTTTAATATGTCGACGGCGACAAAATGTATTTTAAGCATACTTGTTTTTTCATTCTGGAATCGCCGTGAATCAGTCAGTCAGATTGAAAAATAAAATCTATATCCTTTCTTAATTTTTCGTACAGCAATCCATTATATAATCCGATCTATGTGCTATTCGACAGCTCGTGCTCCTTTCTTCGTCCATCTAACGTGTAAATATATATAGTACAATATTACACACACACACACACACACACACATATACATATATTACATACTAATATATATAGTGATACATACCCGAAGAAGAGGTTCGAGTCCAAGAGCGGGTGCGTCGGTGATATAAAAGAAGGTGCGCGACCTACGAGCTACAGACCGGGCAGCGCACAACAGCGCCCCCGAGATAATTTATGATAATCTCGGTATCTCTCTCTCCCCCTCTCTCTCCCTCTCTCTCTCACTCTCTCTTTCTCGCCCGCGCCACGGCTCATTTGAATAATTAATGCAAAATACATCCCTAAATAAGCCTGCGGGGGCCTCGTTTTCTGCACCTGCAGAGCCTCTGTCTCAGCATCCTCTCCCTCCGGCGCCCTCCCACCTCGGTTCCTCTCGTAACGCCTTCATATCCCGAAAGGGCGAGTGAGGGTGCATACGAACGAGGGAGAGAAAGAGAGAAAGAGAGAGAGAGAGAGAGAGAGAGAGAGAGAGAGAGAGACCAAATTGAGCCAGGCGATGCGATCGCTGCGAAATCGCCTCGCGGCGCGCGGGCGTCCTTTTTGATAAGTTTATCGTGATTTTGGCGCGCGCGCCCGCGCCGTATATTCGACCGGAGGGAACGAGTCGGAGCGCGAGCTTTAGTCGCTAATGCGAAAGGTCCAGCGGCGAAAGATCGGGCTTTCACGCGCCCGAGTTTCAGCGGGCGGTGCGCGCCGTTAGCACCGATCTACGGCCAAAAAGTTAGCCGACATTAAATAAAGGCATGTTAATATACGATAAATTTAGGGTAAATAATTAATTTATATGTGAATTTATTGACAATTGGTTAAACGTTAATTACAAATACTAACTTTTAGTTTCTAATAGTCCCATTGTTTAATTGATTTGTTGCAGGATAAAAATAAATTTAGTATAATCTTATACAATGTTTCGGGACAATTGATGATGTTGATTTATCAAAGCAAAACAGTAATAGTTATTAACATTGAATAGACTTCTAAATAACAATTACTAAAAATTTTAAATAATTAGATATGAAGTAAAAGTTAAATTATGAATAGTTCTATGAACAAATTATTAGTGAGTTATCAAGAGTGACCGCAATCTCTCTTCAATATATAACGTTGATAAGACTTTGTAATTTTTGTAATTTGTTAATTATTTATATCGTGTTGGCTTTTTACACTTTTACGTGATTATGAGTTCGGATCATTTCAGAAATTAATTATTTTTTATATAACTGTTCTCGATCTTTATATCATCAAAATCCATTGTATGAATATTTTCGTTGTTACGTATGTATAAAGCAGATACTGCTATTTTATATTTGCATGTTCTAATTTAACTATTAAAGATTTAACAGAAACTTCATAGTAAAATTACAAGTAAATTTCTTAAAAAATAAAATTGCTGACAAAAATTGTCTACACAAGTCAACAAATGTTTATTAAATATTTTTATGAATTATTTTTATAACAATCTTGAAATATTTTAAAATAACAAATTATAGTATTAGACAGAAACTTTTATGTTTTATATTATAGGAAATGTAAGTACTATAGGAAATGACAAATGTAATGCCATGTTATAAATCCTATAAGATTATCAACAGTTTTCTAAATTGAACGAGCCCATATAGGTGATTTGATTTATTTATTTAAGAATTTAATTTTAATTACTTATTACAGATGCAATAATTGTTATTAAATTAGTAGCGTTAGTTAACCGAACAAAAAAGAGGGTGACTATTACCTACTTTTTAAATTCTATGCTTAATGTTTAAAAAATCCTGTTATAAATATCACAACTTTATTTATATTCGAAATCGACTGCTTCATTGTTTTATAAATTTGATGTTTAAAAATAAAGTTGAACGATTTATCTTCTTAATTGAAAAATATTTTTTCGACTTTTTAATAAATATTATAAGTTGATACAAAATATATGAGACTTAATTAATTATAAATTCTAAAGTACTTTTTAAGCTCTAAAAAATAAAAATAAAAGTATGTACTTTTATTACAAAATAAAAATTTTATTATTTCGGAAATTTAATGTTTCTAGAATAAAAAGTTTTATATATTATTTTAATAATGAAGTGGTAACTATAAGATATAATATTAAAGTACAATAATTAACTATTTAT
This sequence comes from Sycobia sp. Sy_11, assembly GCA_018907035.1. Taxonomy (NCBI): domain Eukaryota; kingdom Metazoa; phylum Arthropoda; class Insecta; order Hymenoptera; family Epichrysomallidae; genus Sycobia; species Sycobia sp. Sy_11. The sequence continues at coordinate 1,872,794 of JACCIC010000065.1, read as the reverse complement.
TCTTCTTTAAAAAATGTTTAATTTGTTTATTAAGTAGTTTTGCTCAGATTTATACGCTTTAAAGGCAGTAACATAAACTTATACACAAAGTAGTAAATGCAAGTGCAATCCATACAGAAACAGCGAAGGGTTCGATTTGCTTATAAAAGGTGGATTCAGCTTTTCAATTCGAAGTTATTACAGAGTCAGAATTCAAATCTACATCCTTTGAAACTTTCTGATTTATTTTGGGAAACAGCATATAACTAGCATTATAATAGTAGGAAAAATTCCTCGCTCAAAATTTAACTGCTCTTATATGAAATATATAATATTGATATTTTCTAATGTATCCCAAACATCTATAAGCATTTATTTATCGTTAAAATATAAATAAACTTTATTTTGAATAAAGTTGTAAACATAACGAAAATAAGTTTTAAAAAATGAGTTTAAACGGTTTGAAATTTTTTTAAAAAGTTGTTCATAAACAAGATATGTAATTATTTTATACACATTTTATTTTTTTACTAACTAAATGAATAAAAAAAATTTTTTTTTCGTATACAAGAAGTGCCCGATTCACGATTACTATAGCTGGAAGGGGCACTGCTTTTTGATATTCCGAGCGCCGAAATGGCTCCAAGCGTATATAAACGATAAAAATTTCGCTTTTCTTTTTATCTCGCTATATATACGAGCGCCCCAGAAGCGATTGGCATTGCCGGAGTGTCTGCCGGGCCTCCCATTCCCCATGTTTGCGGCGTTATTTTCTCTCCGATTTTGGATGTTCGTAAAATTGTCGAGCATCTTCTTGTCTTTTTTCTGCTCGATTTATAAATGGGCCTAAACGGCAAATTAAGTTGCACTAGTTAAAGAATAATTTTTTGCTCTCCGATGACAATTTATTTTATTTGCCCCTCTCATTTCCTCGTTTTTCTTTTCTTTAATTTGTTTATTCGCTTTATTTTATTTTATATTTTTGTTTTTGTTTTTTTGAAGAAAATACGATCGCAGGTTGCGCGCACCCGTTCGCCTTTCATGTTCGGAGATTAAATTTAAATTGCGCGATGGGCAGGAGAACCTCGTGATGTCGATCATAAAAATTGGTGGGCAAAAATTTCGATGCAGCTCCTTTCCCCGGTCCCAGAACTAATAACTATAAAATTTAACTTGTAAATCAGGAGGCAGCCGTGAAATTATTTCTTTCTGTGTTAGCATAATTAAATATTGAATTTTTGCTCAAGATACAAGATAATTTTTTTTAATGCTTAGCAAATATTGCAAAAGTAATGTCCAATTTAAATTAAAATGAATCGTTTGAAATTTAAATATTTTTGGCTTACAAGCGTTATGGATGCATTGCCGATGGAAGCGAAATTTAAGAGAATTCGAAAAAAAAATTAACATAAGCGGTCCGATTACATTAGACCTGCTTGTATATAGTTTCGGGGTAAAGAATGAGGTAAATCATAGGTATTCAATATTGCGATTTGATTTATTTATCATATATGTACGGACGCTAGTTTTAAGTACCATTACTCGTGAAACTATGCGGTCTTTCTTCGTAATATTGTAGAAATTACTACTTAGGGCGTCATTTAAACAATTTACTAGAAATTGACCGGCTTGTTTAATAGAATTCATTTTGCGACTAACTGATGAGATATATATAGTTCCAAACGTGGTAATAAACATTTCATCTATCCTTATTTGTTAATACGGAGTTACTTATGAAATCTTTCTATACAAAAGGTAGGCTATCATTGGATGTTATAATTTTACGAATTGAATTTATTGCGCATTAATAACTATTCTTGAGAAAGCCTTCTGTAATTTTTATAATATTATGTTATGTTTTTGCCTATTATGTTTGTAGGTGTGTAAATAAAATCGGAAATTGAGTTGATAAATATTAAAAAATATGTTAAAAAATATAGGGTACGTTGTGACTTATAAATGCTTGCCATTTCATGAGAAACAATCTGTTAGAGAATGTCACGCATTGCGTTAATTATATTGAGCTATAAATACTGATGCATAATGCTATTGTCATTATTTATTCCGAAAAACGTTTCATGTACTCATCGATTACAAACTTCTTTCTTGCCAATCAAGTTGCGCATATATATCGTTTGCATCATTATATGCAATAATTTTTATTGTCAATTTTTCATTTTTTCTTATGTAATATCACGCTATACGACCCTCGGATCAACGTGTTAAATAAACGTATACATCAATCAATCACTTGCCCCGTCGTGCCCACCCCCTGTCTCACTCCCTTCCTTCTGTAATTCTCTTTCCGTACAGTGCGAATCCTACAAATGGGGGAAACACGTGTTTTTGAAGCTGATCTCCCGTCCATCACGGCTGTCGCAACTGTCACGTATGTATACGCATACGGTTTTTTGTCTTTACTCCCGATAATATAGCTCGGCAATGGGCATTTCTTCCAACACGCGATCGCTTCTTAATTTGTTCAAATTTCGTTACTATCGATAGTGTTCGGCGAATATTTCTATTTTTATATAATATGCGAAAAATGTGCAATCCGATATTTTTCAAAGTAACGGTGTGTTTATGCACGAGTCTGCAATATTGCGTATCAGTTGACACTCTAGAGAAGCATTGATTATATATTGCGAAAATGATTCTTTTATTTAAAAAAAAACTTGGTTATCTCCAAGGTACATTCAAAAAGAATAATAGAACGTGTACTTTTGTAATCACCATAACTTATTTTAATTCTATAAAGAGTAAAGGAAAAGATGAAAAATATAGGTTAAATTTTTTATAATACTAAGAGAAAATAATATATTATTTGTGCAAAAATATATGGAGTAAAACTAATAAACATTTTTATCGGTCTTACAGTCGTTATAAAAGAATATTAGTATAAATATATTATTTTTTGTTATTTTATTTTACAATATTCATTATAAGTAAACTTTTAATTTTTAGATATTAAATAATTACAAATGCTATTGTAATTAAGATACCTTTATAACAGTTTGAGGGCTGCTTATGGACTAACCGTGCAAATTATATTTACCACGTAATGTAATATTTTGAACATAATTAGAGTATATATTACTTGCTCCCGGAATTTCAATTAAATGTGTTTCGTGTAACAAAAGTTACTAGATTTTAACGGGGTAAAATTTAATGGAATATGCATAGAATTAACTATTTATTTAGGATTTAAAATAATTATGAATAATCTTCTATACGCAAGAAAATGCTTTAGAAAACATTACTATATTTTCTGCAGGAATTTCTATACTTTGAAATTGAAAAAAATTATATAAATTTGTATTAATTTGTAATCAAGTCATATCGTTTCTCATATTTCATTTTTTTCATCCGCATATTAAACAGCGAGTCTAATGTAATGCAAATCAGCTAAAAATCAAAAAATTAAATCTTTTTTTGGCAATAAATCCACCAATTATCAAAAATTTAGATTTAAAATTGCTTAACAAAATAAAAAATGCCTTTGAACCACTGCTGCAGATAAGACCTTTCCGAATATCGAACGTATACCAAGTCCGTCGGTGGAATTGAAAAAGAAGTATTAAATTAGCCGAGTGCATCGAGTTCATCGATTCGTCGATTTTATCTCTTCGTTCGATTCGCTCCCTTTTTTTCTTTTATTCCCTTTTTTTTTTGTAATTTTATAGCCGATGCCGAGCGAGCTCGTACTGCCGCGGCGATTTTACGACAGGGCGGTGGCCCGAGAATTAAATGATGTGCTCCGACCTCTGATTTCTCCTGCGTTTAAATTCCCGGCCACGTCGCGCCGACGCTCGCGGTTATACATATATATAGAAATACGAGTCTGTCCAAAATTAGGTAAGTGAAAATGTGGGAAGGACGGAGCCGGGAGACGTGAAAAAGACGAGATTGACAGCATAGAACGAATCGAGCTTTACGATTTGGCTGTAGAAAGAGCTTGAGGGAGAAGAATAAATATTAAAAATATCTAGGGAGCTGTAATAAATTAATAAAAAAATTTGGTCCAAGTTTTCCCGACTAACACTGGTTGATACAATCTTCAGCATTAATTCTAGTATTAAGAAGACCGTTTTCACCACAACGGAGAAGCAATTCTCACTGCAAGATAATTTATATGCATATAAATATACATTTGTGTATATGTATTTAATATATAATGAAATTATCGTAATGAATATAATGAATGTAAAAATTCCTTTTTTTATTTAAATAGTTAAATTTTTTTAAACTTTATGTAAAAACTATATCTAAGCATATAAAAAATACAAGAATAAAATTTAAAAATATTGAAATAAGTTTGTTAATTTTTCGATTTATTATCTCTGTTATATTCCAGAAAAATATAAAGTTCACATATTGCTTAAGAATAAAAAAAGCAAAATATTTTACGAAAGAAAATTTTAGAAGGCATCAAGAAACGGGCAGCTTATAAAGAGGCAAAATGTGACGGATGCGATGAAGTACAGGCATATAGGGCACATAGAAGAGACGGTAGAAATTAGAATGAGAAGTGGGGAGAAAAACGAGGAAGTAGAAGAGAAGTGAAGGGCTATGAGAATGAGAGAGCGATAGAGAGTGAGCGAGAGAGAGGGGGGAAGAGGGGTAGAAGTCAGCAGGCAGAGAGAGGAAATCGTGATTGAAAAGCTTGAGTCGCGTCGCCGGCACGCGGATCCTCCGCCGTGAGAGGGCAGATGTGTATAGGACGAGATCGACGTCCATTGATATTCCATCCCTGATTTTGAACGGCAATCCCGGGCCGCCGCCACGCCGCGCCTCGCTCACCTTTTAAAATCCATCCTCCTAGACTGCTCGAGCTTTTATGCACCGGCTGATTTCGAATTTTCGAGGTGAAACGTAAACGCAGAGCGCCTGCCTGTTTGACAGAGGGGGGAGGGTTAGTGTGAGGGAGGCCCGTTTGAAAATTTCGCTTTGAACGCCTAGACTGATTTATATACCGCCTCACCCCTCGGGCTTTTGCTCTCTTTCTAAGTGATGCGTTAATTTAAAAGCACTTTGCGCTCTCTGAAAGGATTTTAATCTAATCAACCGCGCTCGTATCTCTCTACATTCTTGTGCTGAGCACTTGTGATCGCTATTATGGGAATAAGCATCGGGAGGTATTTTCGCTCGGACCGGCTCTGTAGTATCAACGCTGTTATAGTCTATTGTCCTGCGACAAAGTGGTCGTCGAATCGTCAAATTTCATTTTATTAGATATGCAGATGCATGCTTTGTTATTAATCGCGATAAGAGCTTTTAGTTATTGCTCTGTTCTATTTGAAAGGAACCAAATCGTGTGCTTATTTGAAAATTCTATGATCACTTTACAAATCGTATCTAAACTTCCGATACTCTGCTCAATTTCAAAATGTTAATGAATGTCGTTCCACAATTTGAAATCATTCCTGATCAGTTGCCTTGTGATTGCGTTCGAGTTTAATAACAATTCTTCGAACAGGATTAATAATTGTAAAGTAAAAAAAAATAGTCTGTGTGTACTCAGTATAAGCTTTCTCATAAATCCGAAGAGATAAAATAAATAAATTCAATAAGTGGATTACACGCTGGTGATGATAGTGGCTTCAGGTTATTTTATAAATAGTTATTGAAAATTATATGGGTAAATACTATATATATGAGTTAGTAAGTACGGCAATAATTATTTGGGTAGATTGTTGAGAAATTTTTAACAAAACATGAACTTTTATGATTAAAAAAATACGTAATTATAAGTTATAAATACGGGAGAAATATTAGAGTTATTTAAGTTTCTTACAATTTTTCAATTTTGTATCAATCATATAATAGAAAATCAATTGATGGCTTGCACTCGCGTATTTCCAATTTCATTATATATATATATGTATATATGGATAAAATCTAATTTAGTTCTTTACAATTACTATATTACAATTCATAATTATTGTTTGACGTATAAACTTCATTAATAATTTTACATCCACCGACTGATATAAATAAAACTAAAGAATATTTTTGTCGATCTTATAGTCTTTTTAGCAATCGAATGTAATATAATTATGATGACAGTAAAAAAATGAAAGTGTTAAAATTAAAAATACTGAAATTATCTATAAGCCCGGAAGATGAACTGAAGTTGGGTAAAATGTCGGACAAAAATTGAAAACGATACGGTGAATTTAGGGAGTATATGCAGTCAGGTTATCCTTTGCTAACTTAATATATATTAATTATTTTTATTTTATTTTATTTTATTTTTAATTTATTTTTATTTATAGGAGACATTTTTATTTCAGATTCTACGTGAGTAATTATAAAAAATAATAGCCTGAATGTCAATATATAATTATAATTATATAATTTTCTAAATACTACACGACTAATAAATATGTTTGTTAATTTTAATATTGAAGTTATTCAAATAGATCTTTTAAAAAGTTATATAAAAAAGTTTCCTTTACGGTAAGCATGTTAAAGTATTCCAAGTGCAGTAAATAAACTATATGTGGTATAATAAACGTATTATATCCATATACTTCTTTTTATATAGGTCTGATTGTTATAGTAATTAATAATTAACTTTGTTAAAATGATTCCCACATTCTTTTTTTCTGATTTTTACTTGTCTTGATCATTATCAGACCAAATCGAGATATTATCGTCTTTTTAATAAGTTTTTCGTATTCGTTTTAATAATAGGATACATTTTTATTAATATAAAATTGTATTCTCTGTTTTGATAATAGCTATTAAAATAATGAAAAAACTACATGAATATCAAGAATAAAAGTATCTACATTCTATATAGATAAAATGATCGACCATAAAACTAGACTTACATAGTTTCTATGCTATTCGTAAAAATTATTTTTAATATATCTAGAAATCGTATACAACATAAGAAATATAATATGAGGAAACCTCAATATGTATAAAATAACCATGAACTGGTTGTTTTAACCTTCAGAGTGTCAAAAATGGACTCGAGCCATGACAAACACATCGAAAACTATATGATATTTCTAGGTCCGATAACCTTTAGTTGTAGACTACTGTAAGTGATAAAGAAACTCGAATGTCGATTAATGGCGCTCTCAAACAATAATGATATAAAGTGGTTTTATTTGACCGGATAAGACATAAAGAAAGCTAAACTTAAAAAAATAGTGCGATTGAAAGTATTTTTGAAATTTTTTAAATTTTACAATATTTTTTACTATACCGAACCAGGACACGCCTATAAGGGTAAAGTGTTTGACTAGATAATACCTTCTCAATTAAGCCCTAACTTAGGCTGGATCGTAGACCATACTTTTATAGAAAAATTTGATTTATATATTTGGCGATATATATATATATATATATATATATATATATATATATCTGGCCAAACGCCTATGCAGTTTATATTGAAATAAAGCGCAAATCGGAAGAAAGGGAGTAGCGGACGGCGAGTAGGCGAGGCAGGAGCGGAGACACTGTTTGTTGAATCCATCCCGCTTACCAAGTTGGGTATGTAGCTTGTTATTTCGTTCTCTGCTCTCGCACTTAGCCTGTTTATACCGATACTCTGCGCTCTTTGATACTTTTCTCTCTCTCACTCTCTCTCTCTCTCTCTCTCTCTCTCTCTCTCTCTCTCTCTCTCTCTCTTTCTCACTCACTCTTTCTCACTTAGTCTTTGTTTCGTATATCGCCCGTAAGCTCTCTTCCTCCCCCCGAGCTTCTTCGAGGCATTTGTCTTACTCTCTCACTCACATACTCTCTCTCTCTCTCTCTCTCTCTTTCTGGTTCACTTTGCGTCTCGCCGGCGCCGACCGCAGTCCTGTGGATCGGAACGGCGGCGGCGGCTCCGGGACCGCGCTGCAGTTGCACGGGCTCCAAGTTGTATGCTTTGAATGCGGTCGGGACCGGTCTAAAGGAACAGAGAAGCAGCGGGGCTTTCGGTGCGAGGGCGATCGTATACCTAATACACGCCCGGGTACTTATACGTCCGAACACTTTCCTCGGTTTGCCTCTCTATGCTCTTCTCTCTCTCTCTCTCTCTCTCTCTCTCTCTCTCTCTCTTTTCCTCTCTCTTTCCCTCTCCCTCTCTCTCTTTCTCTCTCTCTCTTTCTACCTCCCGCATGGTGCGAACAAAACTGTCTGGGGAGGGCGATCCTTGCCCGCGCCACGCCGCAGATCCACGCAAGCATGATTAATTCGAGAGGAGAAAAGAAAAAACGATCGTGCGAGTCTTAGTCTTTGGCTTCTCTCCCTAACCCCTCCCCCTCCCTCTCTCTCTCTCTCTCTCTCTATCTCTCACTCTTGTTATATATATATATATATATATATATATATATATCTTCTTCTTCTTGTCTCTATCGTGAATCCGTGTGTGCCGCTTGCCGCTCAACTTCCATATACCTACGCGAATATAGCGAGGAAGCAAGTGAATGCTAGGAATTCGAAATTCAGGATACAATCCATTTATCTCTCTCTCGCTCTCTCTCTTGCCCGGTCTCTCGAATTGGTCAGAAAGAATAGTTATATAGAGGCGGCCGGCTGCAAAGCCCTTTATAAGCTCTGTTTTCCTATTGCGGCTTCTGTATTCCGCGTTGACTGTTGCTCGCGATATTTGTTCGACCAAAAAGTCGCGTTTTCGCTACGCCCTTATAAACCGGACTCTTTCGGCATTTGCGAGAATATTTTGCTGTATGACGGCTTGCGTTTGACACGCATTTTTCTAGTTCTGTTTGTCTATTCCGAAAAAGACACCTAATTTACTCTCATAGTTACTTTTGTATTTTTATATGCATAATTTTATTTACGAGTTCATTCGAAGTATTTTCGTATTGTTTAAATTACTTTTGCAAATCATCTTAGTTTTTTAATTTTAAGATTGATGCAATTTTAAAAATTGCTTGCCAAAAATTTATAAGAAATTTATGAGAATAGGCCCATGACTTTTCTTGCGAATTACTCTGATGAAATTTTTATGCTAGTCTTACTTCTTATTTTATCAGATTTTAAATTTTAAATTTCACTCGCAACGAATTATGACATAAAAATAAGGTTACGAAGCGAGTAAAATTCTACAATTTTTTTATAGCAGTAATATTAAGTCGGTTTAACAACCACTCAGTAAAGTACGTCGTGATAAGCTCGTCTGTTTCTACTGATATATTAGTCATGTTTCAAAAGATATGGTGACATACGCGCTGAAACTTTTTTCAATTTTCTTTATATTTCTAATAGAATCTTTCACTTACATCGTAATTAATGATTAATCACAATTTTTCATTATATTTAATTTACATACATATATAAAATTGATATATTATCCAATAGTATGTTCTTTTTTCAAATCGCAATGCAAGACAAACTAACTTTCAATTTTAAGTACCATATACCATAATTTTAAAAACAAAGAGTTTATTTATATGTATATAATATTGCAGACGATCTGTGAGAGTTGATGTGTGGTGAGTATTTCGGAGTGAGACAGTATTTCGGAACTCATATAATACTATATTTAGTCAATTCAATTATTTTGAGTGTGAAAAAAGATTTGCAAATAACAATAATTAAATATACAATTTTATATTAAAATATAATTGCTATATGTATATATGTATTCTAGGTAAAATAATATAGGCGCAAATAAATTTACTTTTTATTTTCTTTCAAAAATCTAACTACATATAATATGTAAATTGTAATAAAAAGTCTGTCAAGTCTTATAATCGACAAATTAAAATTAAAACTTGCATTAATAAGAAACAACAGTATAAATGAATTCCAAGTTCCCGCATATAAATTTGATTCTCTGACTCATGCATGTTTTTATAAAATTTATGTACATATATGTCGAAAAACCCGTGGTGGTACTTTTGCCGATGTGCAGAGAATACTACCATCGTAGATACTGCATTGGTGCCAAATGGTGAAGTGGTGATCGAGCCGTGTGCAAAAACTGGGAGAGGATATCGTGAACTCACAACTCTTAATTCCCCATCCTCGGCCTCCCTCGAACATCCAAGAAATCTGACAGTCAAGTATTTCTTGATAAAGTCTCGAAACTTCGCATACACTAGAAATATAACTTATTAATTTAAACCAAAATATTCTGCAAAGTATATATGATTAATTTAATCATATTCATTGTATATACAGAATTTAGATTTGAATTTTGTTCCACGTGAAGTACAGAAAATTACTGAACATATTAATAATTAACCAGAATAAAGTTACAAATACTAATGCAATTGCATGCCTTTGTAAAATATATAATATTTACCAAGGAAATATAGAATTGAAGAAAATATAATGAATTTGAATGCAATGAACTAGTAGGAACTATGGATGATACTGTTTCTGTATATGAAATCAGTACGAAGACGTTTCCAGTACAATTTCCAATTCGTTTCTCGATTCCTCTATTTTTTCTCGTCAACGCACGAAAATACAATTATTGTCGCTTATATCGTACATCAGCAAATTACGTGTGATCGGATCGTCGCAAAAGGAGAGTGAGGGGGGGGGGGAATCGTGAGCTTTCGAATTTTGGCTCTCTTCCCCCAGCCCCTTCCCAAATTCGAGGAAATGCAACCGTCAAGCATTTCTTGGTATAGCCTCCTAACTTTGTAAATATCAGAAATATAACTTTACTACTTTAGTTCTTTTTGTAATAGGAAATTAAAGTGTTAGTTTTCATTTCTCACTACTATTATGTAGAATTTAAATTGATCTTATCGTGACTGAAAAAAAAAATAAGGTGAAAAATCATGTTTTGTCAAATAAAGTATAAATTTTGGAATCAATGTAAGCTGACAATCATAGTTTAAATCTCATCTTTTTGCTTTCAAATAACCTATCAATTAAAGAGACAATCAGCTTAAATGAGTTGTGGTGGTGAATACAATACATTGAAAAATATAAGCTTATACATGTGGATTATTAAGTAGATATATTTTCATATTTTTAACCTGTATTATCATTCGGGACGTTTGGATATATTAGCATATATATGTTTTAATAAGCTTAAGTTTCAAATTCCAACATTTTTTATACTTGTTAGGATACATATTTTCAATCAGCTTAAATATATTGCAAATTATTATTGAGTTAGTAGAAATTAGTATGTTTAATTATCGTCACATGTACAGTAATAGCAATAGTCATCACGTCATATAAAGTAACGGTATTACGTAATTCATAAGTTTTAAAATAATTTCAACTTATACATTCAGTAGACATTTATATTAATATTACATATTTAAAGAAAAATTTTTTGTTTATTATAATTATGTAATTTGCTTCTCCTTTTTGCATCTATTATTTTTATAAAAATAATTTTATTTATTATAAAATATACAAATATTTAAAAAATTATCGATGCAGTCTATATAATGTGTTTTATACATCAAATATAACATCAAAAGATCACGAGGGCCATTTTCACAAATCAGCTACATACTACGGTCCCAATTGATTTTATTCTTTGTTAGATTATTTTAGCCTTCTATAAATAATAAAGCAAAAAAATACTTGAAATTAAATATTGGAGAGTATCGTAAAAGGATGTAAACATATTTGTCCGCTGGGTCTTATTACGATCTGCGTCTTTCTTGCCCTGCGCGGCAAATGATTTATGAGTTTATTGCCGAGATGCCTGATGAGTTTTTATATAGGTTTTAAGTTTCTCACAAAGGCTTGCAGAGTTTTCGATTTCGAGTACCGCAGTGAGTCATGCGTTGTCCTTTCGTTTGAACAGACGTCTTTTCTTTTCTCGTTTGAAATAAAGTTCATGTTAAAAGATTATTTCGTGTATCTTTATTTTAATATTCCACCTACTATATTTAATAAAAATTCAATATTCTTCTTGGATAAAAGCAGACTTTTGCGCAGGGACCGCCTCCTATTTATGTAGAAACTATAAAAAGATGAAACTTGCAGGAAAGGAAGTATCTGAAAAATCACTTCAAAAATGTAACAAAGCTACATGTACATATACACGTAAGACAAGTAGCGCGCGCACTCGAACCAGACAACAATCCGTTCACGCAGGGTGCTCGAAACTTTCGGCATTTTGAAGTCGTCCAGCCGTGCAGCATCTCCGACTGAATTCCCCCGTTCGAGTCGAAACTCGAAAGTCGAATCAGCGGAGCGGACACTCGGAGGTGGAGGCGACGTCCTCTCTAGGCTTGTGCTTGGCGCGCGCGAGCTCACGCGTAAATGCACACGCACTTACGCATGGACATGAGTCTCATCTACTTTTATTTAAAGTATTAATGTTGGACAAAGATAGAGAGCGAAAGAGAGAATGAGAAACAGATAGATGTAGTTTTTACATTTATTTATGCTATAGCATATATGAAAAGGATATAATATACAAAATTCAATAAATAATTATTAATTAAATAAAATTTTCCTAATGGATTTCGTCAAAACCTAAATTAATTTCAAGTACTGTAAATACTATAATATATTACAGTATTTCAGTTTTATTAAGGTCACAGAAAATTAATTTTATAAAAATACTTTAGAAGAGCATAAAGAGGTCTACGATGGCTCGATCGCTAGAGCGAAGGACTAGTAACTTGGTGATCCGAGTTCAAATCCCAGTCTCGGCCGATTGACACAAGCACCGTTGTAATTCTGTACATGTGCTTTGTTTACAAACACATCGTAGACTTCCGTCGCTGATTAGCTCCAATATTTGGAAACATAAATAGAGCGTCCTTAAATAACACAAAAAAAGAGCACAAGTAATTTATAATAAAGACAATAAAATCCAACCGTACAGATCAATCATGTTTTAAATTCACAAATCTATCAATTTTATTATACGAGATATATGTAATATATATAGATTTATTTATTTATTATTTATTTATTTATTTATTATATATGTTTAAAGCCTAAAGTCAAGTGTATACTGGACAATACAAAAAGACCAAAAGAGAGTGAGAAGAGAAGGATATATAGACTCCGGTGCTCTCGTGCAGAGAGGCGCCGAAACGCGAGTTTCCTCGCGCGTTCAAGCCCGCGTGCGCAAGGAGTGGTGGGTCGATATGTTCGCGTTAATTCGACACGTACAATGTGAATATATATATATATATATATATATATATATATATATATATATATATATATATGATATATAGTTTGCCGACACCTTCGACCGGCAAAAGGGATTGTCTCGAAAAGTTTACGGCGGTCTGACAACTGTGAACACCTACGTGGGTTATACATGAAAGAAGCGCATTAAAACTTAATTTATTTATTATATCCTCGGCTGAGTGGAACATTTTGCGAACTGATATGAAATCCTTAAATATATGCGGTCTTTATTTTTTTGTTCTTCAGTTGATGAGGAAAACGATGTTGAATAGTACAGATCACAGATGAAATATTGAATTGAATTTCAAATACTCAAATATTCATTTGAAGACATGATTTTCGTTACTGTATTGCCTTATTTTAAATTATAGTAAGATCTTCTTCTATTTTTGGAGTATTATGCAGAATACCAGAGCTTTATACAAGTAATTACCCATTTCAACAAAAGAAGCTGATCCAAAGCAATAATAAAAGTTTGTGACCTCATATACTAATCATTTCACATCCCGGTTGGTCTTGAACCTCGGTACCGTTCAGACGTGTTTACACGTGAATGTGATAGCGAGTGCCTTCTATTTTCGTATTTGTATATACAGTGATTATATTAGTGAGTGCAGTGCAAAATCAATTAAAGACTAGAGTCTTCTCTAGGAGCAAGTGTTTCTGCTCAAGAAACACTTGCCTCCGCTTACTAAAAAAAAAAAAAAACATGGCTAGCAATTCACAGTATGTTGAACCTAAAGTATCTTATGCTCAAATGGCAGAACAGTCGCAATTTCCTACAAGAGAGCAAGCAATCATTTCAGATTCCGTGGAAGAAATATCTATTCAAGAATACACTGTTGCATTGGTAAAATTGTTGACCCAAAAAACATAAGATTCGTATCTAGAATTTCTCACGGAAGAATTTGTATCTACCTTGATTGTAAACAAACCGCGGACAAGCTTACTGAATCGCACAGAAGAGTAAACATAGGTAAACACACTCTCGAAATACGACCACTAATCTCAAAAGCAAAACGTATCATACTTTCGAATGTCTGCCCAGTTATACCTCATCTTGTTATTGTTGAAGAATTATCGAAAATAAACATCAAGCCAGTGTCGCAAATTTCCTTTATAAGAGCAGGTATTAATGACCCACAGATTTCACACGTGCTAAGCTTTCGTCGACAAATGTACTTATCTCCCGAGGATGTAAACATTCTTCCAGAAACTCTTCAAATGAACTATCAAAATACAGTATATTGGATTTACTTGTCAACGGAAAAACTTACATGTTTCTTATGTAAAGAGGAAGGGCACGTTGCGAAATTTTGCAAAAATCAAGAAATATTCTCCCAATCGACCATAAATCCTTCCTGCACCGAACCTAACAAAAATATGTCACAACTGTCAAATACTTCCTGCCTGTAATGAAACACAGTCCGTTCCTACTACTTCAAAATTTTTACCGCCTCCACTTTTACGTACCAAACGAGCCTTATCTCACTCACAAAGTTCTAACAGTAGCGATACCACAAAACTACAGCAGCATAACGTAGAAACTCACACAGATAAAGAGCCCAAAATTTCCGTTATCAAAAATAAAAATAAAAAACCGAAAAATACTCCATCTCTACAAGATATTGACAAACAAATGGAACAAGCCAAAGATATTTTTGAAAAAAACAACAAATACCCGCAGGACTTTCTCAAAACAATGGAGTTTCTACACACTACCTATGATAAGTCTAACAGAATAAACGTAGCTCATACTTTTACGTATGATATTCCAGCCCTTTCTAACATGCTCAGTGACATATATCAAGAAAATATTGATAAAAATTTAAGAAATCGCATTAAAAGAATTTGTAAACGACTGTATGCTCCGAATAACGTAGATAGCACAAGCGAAGATTGAAACCAGATTTAAGATTTTTTTTGCTCATATAAATAATAATAATATAATGGCTAATAGTACGGGCACATACAAAAAAACAATAAAAATCTTGTATTGGAACATAAGAAGTTTTTTTCAACGGATTCAAGATATTGAAAGAAACCTTACCAACTTTGACGTCATAATATGCACGGAGTCTTAGCTTACCCGAAAAGGATTGCCTTCGATTTCCAGGATTTTTAACATTCAGAAAGGATCGACTCCACTCAAGAGGCGGGGGTATTATTATATTAATTCGACAATGCCTAGCGTTTTCCGAAATAAATAATATTGTTTCGCCAAATTCATCCGTCGAAGTATGCGGTGTACACTTTAATAATGTAAAACCAGCACTTAATATCTATGTATGTTATCGAACTCCAGGTTTTACGCTTTCTCAAGTTCATTGGGACACAATTTTCCAAAATATTAATAAAGATTCAAGCATATTTGTTGGCGACTTTAATTCACATAATACTTGTTGGAGCTGTGATTTTTCAGATAGTAACGGGGTTAGACTTGCTAATTCTGCAGAAAACTGCAATTTATTCTTACATAACACTGATTCGATAACGTACATCAATAGACATACACATTATACCTCAAACCTTGACTTAATATTTTCGTCTATAGACATATGCGACAAAATAAATGTAGATGTGCAAGATGAGACCTGGAGTTCGGATCATTATCCTATTTTTATAGACATAAATCTCGAAAAATATTTTTACTCTAAGAAATTTTTTAAACTTAGCACAGCTCGAACTAACTGGCACATGTATGTAGACCAACTTACAGCACAATACTCTAAATTTTTTACCCCTGAATATAACAAACTTAGACCCAGTGCAAAATATAATAATTTCGTCGATATCATTACTAATTCGATAATAGTCAGTACACCTAGAAAAATAAACACTAAAAAACAAAATAAAACAATAAAAAATCCAGTACAGTGGTGGGATCTCGAATGCGACAGCATCAAAAGGCTCAGAAGAGCAGCAGAAAAAAAAATGGATCTACTCGATGAACCTAGAAGATTTAATTAACTATAAAAAACAGTGTGCGGTGGCCAAAAAAACATTTAAAAACAAAAAAAAAGCTGCTTTCGGAATTTTGTTGAAAATTTAGATTTCCACTCCAATTCGACGTATGTATGGAATAAGTGTAGAATATTTAATAACTGTTGGATTAAAACTAAACCTCAACATTCCATCGAATATTTACAATCCTCGAATAAGATACAGAACGCTCTTGCCAAAATCAGTCCTCCTTGGGTACAAACCGATCCTCTTTCCCTTCCTATCAGCGGAGATAATGCATTTTTTGATAAACCTTATAGTTTCTCAGAATTTAACATAGCCCTCGATTTTAAAAAAGATAAGTCTGCTCCAGGTAGAGATGGAATCAGTTTTCAAGCCCTCAAGTTTCTTCCAATAAAATATAAGCTTTTATTACTAGACATTTATAACGATATGTACTTTTACAGTGACTATCCGAATAGTTGGAAAGACTCTTACGTTCATTTTATAGATAAATCCGATAGCAGCTCAGTCAGACCTATATCTATGACCTCATGTTTATGTAAACTTTTCGAAACGATTATTAAAAATCGTTTGGAATGGTGGGCCCAACACCACAATTACTTACCGGTTAATCAAAGTGGCTTCAGAAAAGGTAAATCCTGCGCCGATAACTTAGTTAATCTAACTTTAAAAATCGAAGAAGCCTTCAGGAAGCAAAAAGAGGTCTGTGCAGTCTTCTTGGATATTGAGAGCGCATTCGACAATGTTAACATAGATATTTTCAGATTCATAAAATTTCTATGTCACGAACGATTTATATATACTGATATTTTAGCAGATAACTTTAGAACTGTACATAAAGGTGTACATCAGGGAAGCGTTTTGAGACCATTACTGTACATAATATATAGTGCTTCTATTACGGAAAATGTAAATCCGAACGTTACCATTGCGCAATTTGCAGACGACATAAGCATTTTTATTAAATCAGCGTCGACCGCAAGAAGTGTACACATTATAGAAAAAGCCATAAAAACTGTCGATTTCAACCTTTGGTCGCTTGGTTTAACGTTATCACCTAGTAAAACAAAGTTCATTCATTTTAATAAAAAAAGATAATTCCCGGAACCGTGCTATTAAAAGTTAAAAATGTTTCTGTCCAATCGTGTGAATCCGCTCGCTTACTGGGGATCATTTTCGATTACTCTCTGTCATTTACACCTCAAATTAATCATGTAATTAAAAAATGTATGCGACACATGAACATTATAAAGTTTCTATGTGATACATGGTGGGGCTCGAGCCCTGAAACCTTAATCATTTTATATAAAAGTTTTGTCCGTTCCCTGA
Source organism: Sycobia sp. Sy_11 (assembly GCA_018907035.1). NCBI lineage: Eukaryota > Metazoa > Arthropoda > Insecta > Hymenoptera > Epichrysomallidae > Sycobia > Sycobia sp. Sy_11. The sequence continues at coordinate 1,855,421 of JACCIC010000065.1, read as the reverse complement.
TTGATTACTGTAGCTTCATTTACTTTCCAAAAGCTGTTTTAAAGATGAAAAAACTTGAAAGTATTCAATTTATGGCTTTAAGAACTGCATTAGGATACCGTAAAAGTACTCCGACTAACATATTATTAGGAGAATCAAAACTAAGTATTTATGTAACTGTTATTTAGCAAAAACGCTTGCTCACGAAAATTCTCAGTTGTATAAATCAGTTTTTAAATACTACCATATCACAAGAAAAAAGCCTTTAAAAAAAGAAAGAATTCTAACTCAATGTATCTCTTCAATCGTTAACTCCGGCATTACTAGCTCCTTTAGAATATAATATTTATTAGAATATAATATAATTTATATGAATACGAGTACAAAACCCTTACAAACTCAATATCTATAAATGTCGAACTCGGCAACAAACTCATTGTCTCTCCCAATCGTTATCAACTGTTCCAAGACCATTTTATTAATAAAAATTTCTACGACATATACACCGACGGAAGCAAAACCTCAGATTCCTCCTACTTAGGCGCATCCTGCTTTTGTCCCGAGTTAAATATTTCCATAAGTAAAGCCATCAATAAAAATGCTTTAATTTTTACTGCTGAGTGCATAGCCATTAACGAATTACGCTTTAAATTATTTTAATTCTGATTTTTCCATATTTACAGATTCTTTAAGTGCTTTGTTTGCATTGAAATCTATAAGCTTAAAAACTAAAACCAATCCATACGTATACGATATCAAAGACAAAGTTAACAAGTTTAAGGTCTTAAATCCTAATAACAAAATAGATTTCTACTGGATCCCTTCTCATATCGGCATTATAGGTAATGAAAATGCAGACCTTTTAGCAAAAAGGGCTACCACATCAGATATCCCTAACATAACAAATATCCCATTTTCCGACACTTTCTATACTTTTAAGCAGACAGCCCTCATTGAAACTAGACGTAAAATTTTAAAAAGGGAAAAAATATTTTCTATTTTGTAACACTGAAAATAGAAAACCATAGTATGCAAAAAAAAAACTTCCACGCGAACTTATTGTCACTATTAACAGAAGCAGAGCGAACCATTACAACATAGCCGAATCCCTCGCCCGAATTGGCATCATCTCTAATCCTTCTTGTAAATGCGATAATGTATCCGTTGAAAATTTGAATCATATTCTTTGGCAGTGTCCTCTTTACAATACTCCGAGAATCAAACTTCTGCAAAATCTAACTAGATTAAATATACTCCGCCCTCTTGCTATAGAGCCAATAATCACCGAACCGCATATACGAGCTTGCTTTTGTATCTTATCGTTTTTGAAAGAATGTAATTTAAAGAATTTAATGTAAAGAATGTAACTAAAGATTTAGTCTTTAAGAATTAATGTAAAATATTTTCGGCATTGTTAATTTTATTTAGCGTTAAAAATTACATTTTATATTAATGTAACTATTAATTATTTGTCAATATTCAATGTAAGCAAAATAAACTTTGTAAGTTTGAATGCTTAATAAAAAAAAAAAAAAAAAAAATTTCACACCCATTATCATTTATATATATTTTTCATTGAACTATTTGAAATCATAGTTATTGAGCACGAAGTTCTTGAGAATTTTAAAGGCGTTTGGAAGAGTTTTTATGAAAATCTAAATACAATACGACTATAATAACCTAAATATTAAGAGGATTTTCCTACTTTGTTAGAGAATAAAACAAAAACTCCAGTTAAAAAAATTACTTGATTCCGCTCCAATATTCCTCTTTCTACAAAAAGTCTCAAGTTTCCACTGCAGTATTTTAACCAACGTAATCAGTGGAAAAAGTTATTAAATATCATTTTAATTAGAGAGCGGGATTGTCATTGAATACAGAAGCTTTATTTTTCTAAATATATTATATAGTGCTATTATAACAAGGTTGTGATTTCGGCGAAAATCATAATCAAATCTTCATAAAATATAGCTCGAATATTTGGCCCCCTAATAAGTGAAGCTATCAAAAATCTATATCAATTTTTTTAGCTTTATACTAAGAAAACAATATCTGTCATAATGTCATTTATTGTAAGTAAGGAAATTTAATTATTTTTTATTTTTGTCATGCATGGGTCTTGAAGTACTTATTGATTATATATTAAATCATATCTCAAATAGAATAGCTTCTAACTTTATCAGAATTTAATTTGTGACCAAAAAAATGTATATATAAGATTAACCATTTTAATGTGTCTAAGGTCTGAAATTTATTTATTATCAAACATTGACAATTTGGAAACTTAACTAATTCAGACTTCTAACTTTCAACGTTTACAAGTTGACGAAGTCTATAAATAGAGTCAGTAATTGATGATTATCGTTAGAAAATTCGTACCAAGAGCTCTATCGTGACGTTCCTATTAACACAAAAGAAAATTATATATTCATGACAATATATGCTACACTTAGTTTTTTCATCTAGACACACTTGAAATCATAGATAACCTTAAGCAAACATTGCTTCGATGAGAAATAAACTTTGGACATGTATAGATTATCCAAGCATTTTACATTGGTACATATACATATTTTATAATTAATTCTTACCACGGCCCTCTTTTTATCAATAATTTATTTTCTCAATCCAACCAGGTCAATTCACCGATTCCACTCTAGATCACTATTATCGGGAGTGCAAAATTAGCCAAGCTCACGAACCGCTCGCCCGGCAAAGCCGCCAAGCTATAGAAAACGCTCTGGCTGCTCTCCGACAAAGCGCAGCCATCCACGGAGAAGAAGATCGCGTGATCGCGTAAGTATAAGCCGCTCGAACTTCGATCTCCGTCTTATAGGAACTGCGCGCGCGTCTCGCAAAGTTCGAATTACTTGGGCGCGTCCTTGCCTCTTTCCTTCCTTCCTTCCTTCCTTCCCTTCAACATTTCTCTCTCTCTTTCTGTCTCTCTCTCTCTCTCTCTCTCTCTCTGTCGCTCCGCCCTCTATCGTGCCCGAGCCGCGCCCTTACGTTTTACTCCTTTAATGCTCGTTATAACTTATCAATGGACGAATAGACGCAATCGCGTCTAACTGCGACTCGTTAGGACTTTCGGCCATTTGTTTGAGTTTAGAGAAGTTAGAGCCGAGCGCTAATTCAACCTGACTTCCCTCTCCCACCAATGCTACTCGCTTCATTCGATCGTATCAATGTGTGCGATTCCTCTGACAAGAGGCTGCTGTGCCAGTAACTATGAAAGCCCACCCCATTCACCTCTCCCCTTGTATCCTTCAACGGACGAGACAGGAATGGTAGCTTTTTTCGCCAATGATGGTCATTGTACGGATGTCGTCTAGGCAGTTATTGGCAGATGGATCTCTAAAATTATCGTAACTTCTAATTGGGATTCTGTTAGAATTCCAATGTACTATAGAGTTCAAAACTTGTGTTAGATATGTAACAATTCAATCATGCTTAAACGTGTTTGTTGCCGATCTTCTTAAGGATATTTTTGATGAAGATATATCCAGCAGCTATGAGATTTTGACAATATTCTGATTATTATCGTTTATATACGTATCGCTACAAAGAATGAAACCATTATTTCTGCAGTTTTTATTATATATTTTCAGAGTCTGTGAATCCAAATTCGAAATTCATAAAATTCCACCAATTTTGATCATATATCCAATAAATGTTCTATCCTCTGACATCTCGTTTGCAAACATAGTATAATCGTTTAACTCCTTAATCCATAAAATCCTTAAATTCGTAACTGTTCAACCCCAGAAACATCATAATAACAAGATTCCGTATACTGGTATGGTGTTGTCTTTTGCATGTTGAATCCTTAAAACACAGTATGGTCAAAGTATACGCATTTTTTGAACATTAATGCTAGATATCTATATTCTTTATGAACTCCATAACTTCACTTTGTTAGGAAAAAAAACTTTTACTTTTATAATATGTGGAGTAGCCTTGAATAATTGAAGCAATGTAATAACAATTATTACAGCAATAAATGTCCGAAGATTCCAATAACAAAATTTATTGTTTTACGAGATTATACGGTTCTGAAATTATGGCGCTAGAAGGTGATTGAACAACGTAGGTTTAAGGTTGAATAAAAGAATGCGTGCTTGTAACATTATTTTTTGGAGGACTTCAAAAAGATAAATCTCTTTCTAATCGGGTCTTACGGTTGTGTAGTTATCGTGTTTTGAGTTTCTGAATTTTCAGAATTAATAAGGTATATGGTTATTAGATTGAGTAATCGATGCGTATAGGATTCGTTAGATTTTAGACCATTTTGTGAAGCTTTAGCTTGTCCTTATATAATGGAATTAAATAAAACTTTTAGTCAGTGTGTTTAAAAATATATGATGTAGTTAAATTCGACAGAAAATTTTTTGATTTTTTAAAGCTATATTAATTCAAGGTATACTTAAACTTCAAAAAATTAAATATCATGTATACTAATACATTAGCAGATATTAGTAATAAATAATTCTTATTGCTGTACATACAATTTTTTAAAATAAATTATAAATACAGTCATAATTTTATGCTGCTAATAATAATCGCCTAAAATTCAATTACTGTCATTTCATTATCATAAGAGATTATCACTAAGATCATATCTTTATAAAGATTTTTTTATTGTTACATGAATTGAGTACTATATACATATGTGATAGCAATGTTGAACAAAAAAACATAGTCAATAGCAAGAATTTTTCACATATTTTGCAACGATAAATACTGTGTAATATTGTTGATAATAACATATATAATAATGTAATTAATAACAAAAAAATTAATAAATACAGAATGAGCGTCGCGTACAGAGGCTATAAATAACTGTGTAAATAATCTAATATTTACAAAGATATTCTACAAAAATTACCAGATGAAAATTATAAAGCACAGGGTTAATAAAAATTCTTGAATACATTAGAAACGAGTGATTATATAATGTTTTGAAAAGACATGACCTACGACTAATAACATTGATTGAAACTAGAAGCTTGGAGTTAAGATTTTCATACTTCAATAGAACTTTTAGATAATTAAATAGTTTTGATAATTACAAACTTTTAGTTCAATTGCGAAGTAATAATACATGCGAGACAATAAAGCAAACTAAAGACGAAGGTCTGCAATTAACTAGATCCAAAAAATGCTTGATCGTTCATGTTACTATAATTTATATGATTCTGACATCTTCGTATAAGGCATTACTGCCTATAAAAACAGAAGGTTATATTGACTTTTAAGAAAAACTCCCTAATCTATTTATTCTAGAAATTCATGATCATGCGTTAAATCATTATCGAGTTTCATATGCTGGACCTAGAAGACAATTTGAAAACGAAATTTACGCATTTAAAAACATTTCTAAAGTATTTTATTCACGATAATGAAAATGAAAAAGAAAACAAAAGGTTTTATTTGGAAGCAAGAAACTTCATATTAATTGTTGAAAAAAAACTCAAGCAAGATCTATCAGCAAAAATAGACTGACATTATCATCTATGTTATAGGATCGTTTTAATGGTCTATCTATCATGATTATTAAAAACGTTTTATTCTGATATATTTCTTTTACTGAAATGATTAAAGAATTTGCTGAAAGGAAGTCACGTAAAGAATTTTTAAAACACCTTTAAATAACTAAAGGTAATTGCGATAGAATAACATTAAAAATCAGATACTAACATATTATCCAAATCACAACTTTATTTAAAAATTTGAAGGAAAATAGAATTATGCATAGTACTTATATATAGTATAGGCTTCTAGTTATACCTACCTAGGACTTTACTACGTCTTATTCTGGCAGTGCATAGCAGTAAAATGAACAGTAATTAAATACAAACAAATTTAGTTTTATTTATGATAAAGAAACAGACAATTTTAAGTGTACTAAATTGCAGTAATATATTAAATTCGTTATTTCTTGGAAACTATAAAAGGTAATACAAAGATTTGTTAAGAATATTCCGAAAATTCAACCATCGTTTACTGATGATCAATCCCTGTTTAAAATCTATAATGACTATACTCGTTTGAAATTGTTAAAATGTGTCTGTATACTATAAAATTACAAATACTTCTCGCTTTGACCGAATTGCTCAATTACTGCTTCTGTCAATTACTGAAGTATCCTGTTTCAATTGTCTGTCGAGAAGTAGGTGAAGTAAGGGTCTGGTATCTTCGAACACGCATCGGGGGCTCGTCCAAAGTTTTCGACAGCGAAACTGGGCAATCGAAGTGTTATATATTATTGATCCAAGACGAAGTTCGCCATTGTAAACTAGAGAGGATTTACATTAGAAGAAGATTGAAGTTGATTGTTTACGTGATAGTGATGGAATTGCTACATGTATATTAACGAATCAATGCCAATAATACATGAATATATAAGATAAATTTCACTAAGAAACGTTACAAAAAAAACTATTTTACATTTTGTTTACATCAGTGATATCAAGTTATTGTTTCTCAGAAAAATTCGCTTATCATCTAAAATATTCCTGTGTTCTTATAAATATTATATTCTATATTTGCGTGCCCATCTATATTTATTTGTATGTTTCTAATGTTTACATTAGATATTAACTGTAAGCTCGTTGAGTAGTAAGTTTTTATATCTAATTTTATATAACTTCATTTGTAGTAACATTATAGTGATTTTGACGAGAAAATTTTTTCTATTTAATCATAAAATATTCTTATTATTATTGTAATAATATTGATATACTATTATTTGTTATATTTTTAAGAAATTCTCTTTTAGTAAGTAATTCTCTTTTAGTAATAACTTGGATTTTTTTGCCCGTGGCTTTCTACAGAAATTTTAGTTTAATTTAATCACAATACGCAATAAGCTAAACTCAAATGGAAATTTTTCTCGATTTTCTCTAGAAGGTTTGACAAGTGCTGCGCTCTTTCGAGCGCATCTCCATAAAGGCATGCAAATTTCTCCGAATCCTCTCGGACTTCAACCTGTTGAATTATCCAAGAATTTTGCCTCCTTGCTACGAAAGAAACCTCTGAAAATTTTGCAAAAACGCGGCCCTTCGCAAACTGGTACGAAATCTCGGCATATCACGAGTGCCCTGCATGCGAGGCGGTAGCGTCGCGTTGCTGATGCGCGCGCGCATTCCCGCGAACGAGGCGCGGGCGTCGCGCCGAGGTCCGCGTGCGTGCATGCATGCATGCATGTATATATTTTGGCGATGCAGGGCAGTCTGGCTGCAGTGCCCGCCTTCGTTATTCGGGGCGCTTTGTCGGCGGCTCTCCGCCCCCCTCCTCAACCCACTAACTATCGGCGGTCCGCATTCTTCCTCGCGCACGCCGATTTCGCGGCAATTTCGGCCCTATACGAATTCGTTAGCGCAAAGACAACAAGGACCGTCGCTCTCCTCGCAGAATTTGTCGCGAGAGGCCTTTGTTTCGGTCCAGCCAATTCTACACTCGGCAACGCATGGAACCCGTTTTAACGGGCAATTTATGCAGGTTTCCTTGTTCGTCTCTTCTTTTTCATGATCGAGTTAGCGTATGTGAGAAAAAATACGGGCCTACTTCCTTGTGCGACTTCGGTAGATTTTAATGGTTATTTACAAAGATTCCCAAGTGCATGTTTGGAATTCAAGAATTTATTTATAAATATTATTTCTGTTCTTTAAAATCGACAATAGAAAATTAATGGAATCCACATTGTTTGCAGGATAAAACTATTAAAACATTGGACAGAATAATAAATATTAATATAGTTAGTTAATTTACTGAAAGCAACAGAAATCAGATTAATCGTAAATAACTTTCCAGAACCTCATCATTTTAGAAAATGATTCATATAAAAATTATTGTATAAATGGTTTGGTCGAAGAGATTTATTAGTAACCTTGATTCTGATTCCAATCGCATTTGTAAAACCAAGCGTATTCTTGTTTAAATACAAACCTTGATTTCTGATCTCAGCTATATTCCTTTACTAGCATGTTAGTATAAATATTTGATCTTTAAGATTGTGAAAATATCAATTTAAAAATGAATTATTTTTTATTTATATGCTTCATAACAATTTAAATATGTTTGTCCAGAACTCGGGGAGCTCTTATCCTAAAAATTTTTCGTTAAACATTATATTTGCAAGATTGTTTAAATGCTGATTAATAAAAATCGGATGATATGACTTTTTATAAACTTTATATTTTTATTAACTATTGGATCAACAGAAGTCGACGTGTAATATGCAATCTAAACATAGAAATGTCCACTTTCTTCATATGTAATTTATAAAATAGGAATTTCTACATACAAAATGAAATTTCTGCCGAGAATGACCATTAAAAATTAACTTCAGGTGAAACTTAAAGTGAGGAATGACTTCCTTTTACCAAATCCTAAAATATTGACTTTCAATAAGTTTTTCAACTAATGAGGTCTAAGAAAGTTATTTAAAGGTTACTTTTGTTATAATCTTTCCAAATCTTAATTGACTATTGAGTGTTCGTTTATATATAAATTTTTAAAGGAATATCATCAATCATCGGTAGAAAAACATTTTTTATTTTTAATTTACATTGTAATATTATATTATATAATATAATACTATGACTATCGCAGCATTTCTTTAAAGGGCTATAAATATTGTTCTCTGATTTATCATTAATATTTTATTGTTCTATATTACATTTTATGATTCTATTGAATATTAAGAATAATGTTTACAAGTAATTTGAAAATATATATAATTATTTGAAAAATTTTATGTATCGTAAAACATTAGATTTTTACTTTTATTGTCTGATTTCTGACCTTCACTACTCTATGGAATTCAATCTTAAATTGCGTGGAAAAAATTAACTTATATACGAATAGAACTCGAAGTGTAATTATATAAAATAATCTTTCGTCTTATAGGATTTCATCTTGAAAGATACTTAGTCATTTACTCCTGCAACTTTCTCATTTCATTTTTTTCTCAAGTATAGAGTAGCCAATTAGCTGGTTAAAATGTTGGCGAATCTCGCAGGTCGGGCAAACTAATTAAATAACATTTTTCCTAAAAGGTCAAGACAAAAAAGAACTGAGCTTAATTCAAGATCTGAAATTACCATATTTTCAACAAGATTAAATTGCAAGATGTTCCTAGAATTTGTCGTGAACGTCGCCTGAATTCAGAATTCTTTTTCCGTAATTAAAAAAATTTCAACGGCAATGTGCCTGGAGAGAGCTGATTGCGCGCCCACATTTTAAAGTACACGTAATTCACCCATTCGTCCTCTCTCTCTCGTCGTACTCTCCACCGACTACGTGACATCACAATGCACGTGAGCGGATGCCGGGCAAAGGATCAAAGTTATCAGCTGTGCGCGCACGCGCGCCTGACGTAACGAGGGATCATTTCCGCTAAACTGTAAAGTGCTGTTAAAATTCCTCAACACGTCGTTAGATTTATCGTTCGTCTAAAACTTGTAAAAATACGTAAAAAAAATTTCTCGTTCCATAAAATTTCTAGACTGATAAACAGAAATAAAAGTGCGAGTATTTGATATTACGATTTTACGAATTTGCAAAATATAGAATAATGTATTTTGTATTTAGACTTAAAAAACAAGTAAGGGATGGAAAACAGCGAAAGAGAGAGAAAGAGAGAGACAAATAAATGGGAGAAAAAGAAAGTCAAGTCGTAGATAGCCTACTCTGAATTATCTCTGTCGCGCTTAATGAAGAAGGCAATGAAGCGTCTGCATTCGAAAATGCACACAGCTGGCTGTATTTATATATGCCGGGATGGGGAGGGGGAAGGAGAGGTCTACCTAAGTGGAAAACGCGCATACGCGGCAGTTTGCATTTAAATGTATATCGCCGCTACTTAGCTGCCGCTGCCTGAATGCACTTTTGCCGAGATCTTCAACAGCTGGAAGAAAGTCGCTTTTTACGCCACGAGGCTGGCCGATGCGTGGCTCTACCTTTTTCCGCACCCCACCCTTATTTCTTCTCTATCGTGAAAAATTTAGTTAAATTCTCGAGTGCTAATTAGGGAAATGTGGATATAGGGTAAAAGGGAAGGGGCAATAATCCGAGTGTTTTTAAATTGAAATGTAAGGGAAGTAGCGATTGGGTTTGCACAGACCAGTGCAGGAAACGAATCGAGGATCGTATATATATATATATATATATATATATATATATATATATATATATATATATATACTATATACGTCCTCGCCCGCATTAAAATTATTTAGATTAGATTATATTTTCATTTGGTTTATTCGCATTAAAAGTAAAAGACAGGCCATAATTAATCCGAGCACCCTTTGTACGGTTCGAATGAAATAATCCCTTGAGAACTTATGTCAATTGATATATTTGCATGTTATAATATGAGTTAAAACTAACTTGGATCGGCTATATTTTATCTTCAAACAGGGCAGTTGGATCTATTTTTTCTGTGAATTGTATATATTCTTTTCGATCATTAATAGATAATTCATGTAGATAAAAATACTATGACAATCGATACTCATAATTTCAAAAGATTCTACATATTTCCATGGTTTTGCATTGAATATTGATGCTTACGTGGCTACTATAAATTAAATACTAAATACATTTTAATAAGTATAAAATTTGATGTATGAATGAAGAAACCCTAATCATTAGAAAACAATTTTTTTTTGAAAAAACGAGAAAATGTAGAGTAGAAGAGATAATGAAAATAAATATCGTATATAGGCTTTTCAATATATGTATATGGTATTCAATTATTTATAGGTATCATTATAATTTTTATCAACAACATAATAGTATGATAATATGATATTTTTGTTCATATCTTTTCATTTAAAAGACAACCGCATGAATAGAAAAAAAACCAAAATAACCCCATTAAATCTAAAATAATGTCCATTTTTTAAATTAAAATCGCAACATTACGAAAACCTTCCATTTTTCATATTAGATGGTCTTTCTGTTTCGTATCAATATTTACCAAAACAACACTGACTTTTGCCCTAGATTATTCAAAGAATAAAACGCAATGGCTAGGAAAAGTTTTAACGTCAGAGATTCTTAAAAAAATTTTCAAGTAAAGTCGAAATCTTGGCATTACCGTACCGAAGAAGGCAGCTTTCATAAAAGTCCAGTAGTAGAGAAATAGGGAAAAAAAACTCAACGATGAAAAAAAGCTGCAAGATATATATATGCCGAGGGCGGAAAGCGGTGCCGCTAAAGAAGCAAATGAACGGAGAAAATCATGCAGTGAGAAAGAGGATGAGAGAGAGAGAGAGAGAGAGAGAGAGAGAGAGAGAGAAAGAGAGAGAGAGACTATATCTCGAGACCCGGCAGGTCGACAAGTATATGAGATCGCCGCGGCGAAACGAGGCGAACTCGCCGGAGGAGAAGGGTAAGAAACTTAATGAGAGAGCGAGCGCGAAGGGGAGGGGTGCGGGGAGACCAAAAGGGGCTGCTACTATATATATATAGCGTATAACTAGACTATGCGAAATAGAAGGAGGCGAAGCGAAATAGACTCGCGCTGGCGGCCATTTATTAGTCGGCCAGTCGGTATAAGGCGTCGAGACGTGCACACAGCTGCGCGCAACATCACGTGGAAATTCACCTCCTCCTTCGTAACCCTTACCCCTTACGCCACTTTCTCTTGTCCTCTGACCGAGGTATGTACCACGAGTTGAGGTCACATCGGGGAGTGTTCGCGCAAAGAAGTCGGAAGTGGATTGTATGGAATAAAAGCCAGAATAGCCAGCGCTTATTACGTAATTTTGTATAAAAGTAGCGTGCAAGACATATGAGAGGAAGAAATATTGGTGTCGTTCACTTACGACTGCTTATGTTTTCTTGAAAATTGAATAATTTTCAAACTATAATCATCGATAGTGTATATGGAGTAGTGGACGAAAAACTGAAATGATATCATAATTGTAATAATTTTCATGATTTTTGAAATTATTTTAAAATTTTACTGCCGTGTACAATTATGAGTAAGACTTTATTTATAACTTTTGAAATCTTTATTTATTCTTCTAAATCTAATTCATCCCCCTCAAAATAACCCCCCCTGGATGCAATGCAACGCTTTCCCCAATTTTCAAAATATTTTTTATACTCGTATTCCGAAATGGCCATTAGTTCCTTCCTCGATTCGACTTTTATTTCTTTAATTGAACCAAAACCGTATCCCCAAAGTGGTCTTTTGAGTTTGCTGAACAGCTAGAAGTCGCACGGTGCTAAATCAAGCGAGTACGGTGGTTGCGAAAACGATATTGGTTTATTTTTGGCAAAATGTTCACGTAAAATTAATGCAGTGTGAGTTGGTGCATTATCGTGATGCAAAAACCAAGAATTGTCTTTCTATAAATGTGGACTTTTGAGACAAATAGCTTCACGAAAATGAAGCATAACACTCAAATAATATTCTTTGTTAACCGTTTGTTCGGTTGGAAATAATTCATAATGCACCACACGACGATAACCGAAGAAAACAGTGAACATAACTTTGATTTTTGAGCGACTTTGGCGTGATTTTTTCGGTGTCTGCTCTCCTTTGGCACGACATTCGCTCGATTGATTGATTGTTTCTAGATCATAAGCGTAGACCTAAGTTTTATCTTCAGTTATTATGCGTTTCATCTTGTCCTGATAGTCCGAAAGCATTATTTCACAGACATGGTCATTTCACAACACAAAATGATGTTGACTGACCCATTTGAAATTCCAACAATATTAGCAAGCGCTCTAGTAGTTAATCAACGATTTTGCAGAATCAGTTCTTTGAATTTGTCGACGTGTAGCTCATCAGTAGATGTTCTTGGTCGTCTTTGATGTGGTTCATCTTCAACGCGTTCTCGACCTTCTTTGAACAATTTGTGCCAATTAAAAACACTTGCTCTTGACATTGACTTCTCTCCAAAGGCCTTCTGCAACATTCTGAACCTTTCGGCGGCCGATATTTTATTTCGCGCACAAAATTTAATACTACTTCTTTGTTGAATAATTTCAAACATTAAAAAAACCGAATAGACAACTTTTCTTTGTTCACAAAACACAAGCGTATAATTATATTACAAACGAAGATAATGGTGTGAAATTTGGCACAGATAACTCTGATAGTACTACCAACTTAAAAATAAAAACATTTGTCCGAATCGATAAACCCGGGAAGTTGGAATGGAAACGTCATATTCATATTTGTACACAGTAGTATATGGTGCTCGAACTTTCATTAATAATTATTCCAAAAAGAATCGCGGTACAAATCTTAGGTATTCAAATTAGTCTTTTCAGTAATAGTTTCAATTTCATATATTTGACCGATGTGACTGCTGCAAAAAACTTATGATAAAACTGTTTTTCTGATAACCAAAGTTTCTGAATAATACAGAGCCTTAACAACGATCAAGAACTCGTCGTAGCCCTGTCCCGTTGCGGTGGATTTCCTACCGATCCAACCGATAAAATAACAGATAACGTTGATAAAATTAACGAACTTAGGATCGAAAATAATTATATTAGAGGTATGCAGGTAGTATTTCGTCGCAACATCTCTCGTTAAACCGCTAATTCTGATCTCATGCTTGTGAATCGGATATCCGCTAGTTTTGTGACGTGAATCTACCAATTTCTGTGATGAATGAGTCACTGTTCAGTGAAAAAGAGTGATAAAATGAGATCAAAATGAAAAAACAGTTTGAGAGATATTAAGAGATCAATGTCGGTTGCACAACGATTTATGTCATATTCATGATGCGGTTCGTCATGAATTGATATCGAAAAAACAAACGATCAATAAGAACTGCTATTTAAACGTTTTCAAGTATTCGCGTAAAATATTAATCGTAAATGGTTAGAATTGTAATAAAAGAGGAGTCGTACATAACGATAATGACAACAATGCCATATTATCGAGCTGTAATTATCTTCGATTATGAGGCCAAGAATGAAATAAATATCATTGCTCAACCAAATTAATCATCTGATTTCCCTTCCTTCAACTTCTTTTATTTTCTAAACTCAGATGGCTCTTTTGGATAATTTTTTTGGACTCAATAGATGTCATTAAAAATCTTTCGTAGAAGTCCATTTATATAAACGCTTCACCAAAATCATCTAAAAAAATAATTCATTAAGTGGAAAGAGGGGATGGAGCGTTAGAGTACAGGTATCGCTTTGATTGGAATATATTTTTCAGAAGATTCCATTTATATTGACGAAGATTAGGAATTTGAAATTTTATTGCAACTTTTCAGGTCGTTTGATCATATAGATGATACAAAAATATATATATATATATATATATATATATATATATATATATATATATGATACAAAAATTGACAAGAGTATCTAATTTGAGCATTTTCAATATACACCGAACACTCCAGGGTGAAGATATGTATAATCTAGATTTATTCCAATGGGAAAAAATAAATAGAATTTCTCCGCTCCACAGATAGAATTTTGCGGGAGAATCTGTAATGGACATAACATAGGTCTTAACTAATAAATAAATGTAGAAATTATGTAAAAATGATGTATAATTTTATGAAAAAATATATGTAAAGAAAACGACATTTTTTCAAATATATAAATCTATACACTATTTGTACAACTTCATAGTTGATAATTTTAGTAATAATAATTGGTGAAAATGAGTAATAAGCATATGTTGTATCTAATTGCTTAAGTTTGTACTAGCTTTGAAAATACTGATCTCGTCCATACATTTTGGAATAAAAATTATTTATACTATATTTATTAATATAATAATCATAATTTATTATTATATATATAATTTATAATATATAATAAAAATATAATCATCATCATGTCATTAATACATTCTTGATCTCATATATAGCAATGATGTAGCTCTATATCACCAATAAGAAAATCTTTTCATTTATGCTTGATTCAGTTCGACCCTTTTTTATTTTATGAAATGAACACATTCACTTAAGATTTTAAATAAATTCCAAAGAATTCCGAGCAGAGCACGTATACATACATATAGATATACATATATAAATATATATATATATATATATATATATATATATATATTCAAATGATCTGCATAGTAGACATTACCGCTTGAAAATTGAAATCGGTATAAAATTTGTTACGCCCTATACACATGACGTCCCGATAAATCAGAAGACTCATGGATGTTCTATATATACATACAACAAAAGCTCCTCTCTTCCAGTCCCCGCAAGCCTCAACACCAATCCGACCCCCCCCCCCCCAATAAAGAAATCCCCAACCTCTTCCCGCCAATCTCCCTCGGCGATTAATTAAGCGAACGCCAACGTCGCACAATGCATTCGTAAATAATGAGGACCGGAGAAATCTCGTTGGATTTAATTTCCCAATTAACTCGGAGATTAGACTTAGCGCGCGCTCTGAGGGTTGTACGAGAAGGGGTGACGGTGAAGGGGGGGGGGCAGGCGGACGAATTTGGCTATATTCGGCCTGCGAGCCAGCAGCGCCAGAATTTCAACCTGGAATTTGCGGCTCTCCGCGCCCAAAGAGCCGCTGGCCTTTCTCTCCCTTCCGCCCTTCCTCTCCTGATCCCCTTGCTCTTTCTGTCTACTTCTCTCTCACGTAATACACGTCGAGCCGAAGAGAGGGAGAGGGAGAGAGAGAGAGAGAGAGAGAGAGAGAGAGAGAGAGAGAGAGAGAGCGCGCATATATTATAAAGCGCGCAAACTTCGAGCTGCCGCATCGCCCGGCCGTCCTGGCCGCCGAGGCAGCCGGTCGCGCGCGCGAGGGCATCTCCGCGCCTCTCTCGCTTTCCGGACGCGAGCACTTAATTAAGCGAATAACATATATCGCGGGCGGCCTGGCCGCCTGTCTATAGATATACGCGTACACGTCTGTACGTAGCCTGCCCGCACGGAGCTCCCGATGCGACGACCCAAAAGAGCCGGGCCGGGTGCACGTCAGCCCTGCGAATGGGGGCCCCTCGCGCGATGCTCGCCCGCGCTGATATTTTCGAGGCGGCGAGCGCATGCTGCTCAGCCCCCGGATGCCCCGATGCACGCGCCCGTGATGCTCCTCGGCCCGAGGCTTACACGCTCCTCTGCTCTGTCGCTCGTTCTAGTCTTTTTTTTTCGTTGCGGGCGTGCGATGCATCATGTCGCTGAGGCTTATATAGGTGTGCTCAGTTACTCTCTAAGTTGGGGATTTATTTTTATTCGGAACAACGAGTTTAGAATACTCCTGTGCAAGACGCATTTATTAAGCAGAAATGACATTTTCAAATTAAATATTACGATTCTAAATTACGTTACATTTTAATTAAGAGAATTTTTCGTAGAAAGGTATATATCGTCCAATAAAAAATGGAAAGAGGATATCCGAAATCTTAATCCTTTTGTTATACCATCGAATTAAGCAATATTATTAGAAAGAGAAAAGATCGTTTAATTAAAGGTTTAAGAAATGAACTCCAAGATGACCGGAAGACACTGATTCACGCCTTTATATAGCATTTGTAATTTTAGGGGTGTCCAGTTCCTCGAATGAGAATTTGATACTACTTTTGCATCAAAATGAAATTCAAGCTGTCATAAAATGGTCCTTCGCGATGAGTGAAATGTTTTTATACATGTATATTTATGTATTATTATACCCTTACATTCATTTTATGGATACAACGGGAAACTCGAATTTCGACTGACGTTAGGCGCAATTTGGCTAATTGAGCTAGATTCAGATTTGCTAAATCAGTAGTCTGAATTACCGACACGCGTAAAAAAGTTCAATGTGAAGCTTTCTAAATATTTGTTATAACAAACATGTAAAGCCAAATAGATTTTATTTATCAATAATTTACGATATTTCGTTGTTCTTTGTGAGTACAAAGAACAAAACTAATAAATATCAAAAAAATACAATATTATCTAAGTAATCATGATTTTTTTCATATATATATAATACAATTAATACATTAAAATAATAATTATACCAAATATTATACCAATTATATCAAATATTTTATGTGTATATATTTTAAGTTATGGATTAAATAGTAAACTATATTATATATTTAAAAAATACAAAGTGAGTACTGACAAAATGTTATATCTAATTTTAAATAGATTAGTAAACGGTACCGTTCAACAATTTTTAGAATTATCTTAGCCTGTTCTACCTTTAATAAATAACTTATGAAATAATTATTGGTGAATCTTGTTAAAAAAAATTCGTGGATTTGACATTGAAAGTTATATTACAAAGTTCTCAATCCTAAGATATTCTAGAAGAAATTTATAACGTATTTTTAGTAGCTGTAAAAATTGTAATAAATAATTGATCGAACACCGTTTTCCTTTTATCGTAACATTTTTAGAAGTACTTACGGTTCGGCAATATTATAATAAATAAGAATTACACAACTTAAGAATTATTATTTTTGTTACGGTTATATACCTAGGAGATTACGAAATTGTGGGGTATAAAAATATTTATTATGTTTACTAGGAGTTTCTAAAAATATTAGGAGTGTGAATAAGTCTTTCCCGTTTTTTGTAAGAGATGGCGCCACCAATACTGTGCGAGTATTCAATGGTTACATATGTCATAATCAAAGCTTATTCATATGTCAACAATTTCATACTAACACATTAGTTAAAATTTTTTCGCATCATAAATTTTTGATATCCTGAAAATGTCGAAATTTGAGCCGAGTCTACGTCATTTGCGGGAAGTTTCACTTTATTGGTTCAATTTGAAGAAATCTGCTGCCGAGACGCATCGATTGCTTCAGGAGGCTTATGGAGAAGGTTGTGTCGATGATTCAAGTGTTCGCGGATGGTTTCGACGCTTCAAAAGCGGTGATTTCGACGTGGAAGACAAGGAGCGTTCCGGGCGGCCGCAAATCTTTGAAGATCGAAAATTGGCGACTTTGCTTGATGAAGATTCTTGTCAAACGCAAGAAGAACTTGCTGAAGCATTGGGAGTTGACCGAACAACCATTTCCAAGCGTTTGAAAGCCATGGGAATGATCCAAAAGCAAGGAAATTGAAAAATTGAAAAATTTTACGAACTGAAGCTGTGAGACGTCGAACGGCGTTTTTTCACTTGCGAACAGCTGCTTCAGCGACATAAAAGAAAGGGTTTTCTGCATCGTATCGTGACTGGCGATGAAAAGTGGATACGTTACGATAATCCGAAGCGAAGAAAATCATGGGGACTACCCGGCCATGCATCATCATCGACGGCCAAGCCAAATATTCATGGCGCCAAGCTCATGCTCTGTATATGGTGGGACCAGCTAGGTGTGGTTTACTATGAGCTTCTGAAACCGAATGAAAGGATCACAGGCGAGGTCTATCGACGACAATTGATGCGTTTGAGCCGCGCACTGCGAGAAAAACGGCCACAATACTCCGACAGGCACGACAAAGTTATTTTGCAACATGACAATGCTCGCCCACATGTTGCACCGCCGATGAAAACATACTTAGAAACGCTCAAATGGGAAGTCCTACCCCACCCGCCGTATAGTCCAGACGTTGCTCCGTCTGATTACCATCTCTTCAGATCGATGACGCATGGCCTGGCTGACCAGCACTTCCATTCCTACGAGGAAGCCAAAAAATGGGTGGATGACTGGATAGAGGCCAAACCGGTCGAATTTTTTCGCAACGGGATTCGTATGTTGCCAGAAAGATGGGAAAAAGTTGTAGCTAGCGATGGCCAATACTTTCAATAATTCATTTGTAACCATTTTTTCACAATAAAGGCTCAAAATTTGAAAAAAAAACGGGAAAGACTTATTCACATACCTGATATTAAAGTATATTTCAAGTTTAGTTTTAAATTTCAGCGAATCATTTTAGTTAGATAGTAAAAAATCGAATAATATTAGTACATATAGAAAAATGAGATTATTGATTTTTTTATTATTAAAGAATATTTTTACATTTTATATATACGGATAAAGATTAATTTACAGAATTTCCAAAATATTGCACATACATATTTATATATATTCCATGAGATAAATTTAAAGTTTATATATATTTTTTTCAATTATTTTGTACTTAAAGAAACGTAGAATAAAAGAATAAGTTTTTAACGAAAAGTTTTTCAAAATTCATTCAAAATTCAACTTATCAAGCTCATTTTACTTTTAGTTCTAACCATATTTAACAAATCCTTTGTGCTCGCTAATGCCTATTTAAAAATTACCCAACCGCGGGCGGGCTAATATGTAGGATGAAGAAGAGAAGTAGTTGAGTAAAAGGATATTTCATTTTAATTCTCGGCGCTTTTCTATCGCTCAAGTGAAATTTTACCGAAAACTTTCGTCCCTTACAGTTTTTGATACTTAATAATAATCATAATAATGTATATTACTACTACTACTACTACTACTAATAATAATAATAATAAAATTATAATAATAATAAAGGAATTCGGTAACATTATCATAGTCAATGATTGTTTCTGAAACGCGTATTATATCTGTATGATTTTTCAACTTAATAAAGCCTCCGTCGGGCCAAAAATTTCTCATATGTACCTCGCCCCGGCAGCTCCGGGTAAATCATTATTTCCATAATAACGTCGAAAACCCGCGCGTCCGGCTACGTTCAAAGCGACAATTTTGCAAATGCCCGGGTTGTAACCAAATTTTCCCCAAGGGGGGGGGGGGTCAATTTTATTATACCTGCCTAGCAATCTCCATCGGACCTCTCCCCTTGGTCTGACCTCCCCCCCCCATGCCGCTATCCACCCCGTCTGTCACAAATTCTCTCTCTCTCTCTCTCTCTCTCTCTCTCTCTCTTGCTTGCATAAGGTCGTCAAGGTGCGCCTGATAATACGCAATCGCCGGTGTCGGTAGTCCCCCGACGCAGCGCGGACATTCATACGCACACTCACTCACACACGCGCCAGGATGCTCCGCACATCAGGATCCGGAGAGCGCAGATGGTGAAATTTGGGAGCGCGCCCAGACCCGGCTCGGGCTTATACCGGCAAAATGGAAAATGTCTTATGCAAATGTTGGACGAGGATGGGCCGTGAGCATATAAACACGTATGTACCCCGCGCCCATATATAACAGGAAGCGAAACGAGAGCGATGGATGCCGTGTTTGCGGACGTTTCTATTATAGGTTCGTCTTTTGCTCGGCGCAGAGTGCCGTCGAATTGGCAAGGGAAACCAAAATTTGCCCTGTACAATTTCGGCACGTCCGGCTTGCTCTTTGGGGTTTTTGTGAGATATCGTTGCTGAACCTTTCTCCACTTCCTCCTCCCATCGTTTTCTTCGTCCATTTTTTAACATTATGATAATACAAAGTTTCTCTACGTCTATTTTCTTGATTACTACTGATGAATATCATAATAGTCGCAGTCAATTGAACGACTATCGAAATAATGGTAATTAGATCTTCAAAAACGACTATCGAAATAATGGTAATTAGATCTTCAAAAATAAAATAAACGGTTAGTTTAATTCCGTGCAAATTGTGGCGTAATTTACACAATATCATGCCAACAATTTTAGAGATTTAAGTAAATATTTAGTTTCCCTCTAGGAGTGAAAAATTTAAGTAAAATAAAATTTCTATATTTCACATGAATATTTGATTGTTAGTAGGCATTTAAATATTTACTTAAATATACAAAATATTTACTCAAATTGAAATTTTTTTCTCGTTATAAGCTAATTGATTCATTCTCTTGATAATTTCTTACATATCTATTTATATATAAAAACTTTTCATAAATACTTACCTAATATAACTTTTCATAAAATTAAAAAATGTATAATTTACCACTTTTTTTACAAAACAAAAATTAATTAAAATTTTCAATTACAAATTATAATAGATGAATGAATTGTAAGAACCAAACGCTTTTGTATTTCTTTTCAATAAAAATTTCCATTTCTCTCTATCTGTTTCTGCTATTTCCATTTTCACTCGCCCCCTTCCTCTATCCTCTCTTTTTCTCGCAGTTTCTCATTCTCTCTACATTTATCTTCCTTGGACCAAGGGCGCTAAGGGTAGTAAGCCGCCCATGAATGGACTTTAATCATAGCTCTCCTGCTCGACTCCCGTATTACTCGCCTACTCTTTATTAATTTTTTTAGGTTTTATTATCTTTGCCTTTCTCACATCTTCTTCGTCCCGACCTCCTTTATTGCTTTTGCTTTCATCGCTCTCGTCCGCAAGTTTGATTACGTGAGAATTTCCAGATTTCCGTCTTCGCTTCCTTTTTTATTCGCGCGACTAATTAAAAAATACTTGCGCATTTCATTAATAAAACTGCAAGTCGTTCCAGGTTGTCAATATACTGTATTATGCTTGCATTATACTATTTATTTCATAACTGCACGTTGAAGTTTATAAGTATTAAATGAATAGCATTATTATCTTCTGTACTTTTATTATTCCTTCTTATTGTTTCCTGCAATTGTTTTAGTAGTTAAAACAAATTACAATAAAATTTATAAGCGACAGAAACATATGCAATACAGTGATTAAAATGAAAAATAATATCGTACTATAAATGTAAAACTTAACCGCTAATATAAAAGTAAAAAATCATATCGTATATTTGCTATTATTTTTCGTAAGTTGATTAAAATTTATACGAATAATTCTTGTTTTAATCCAAATTCTAAAGAAAATATACTCTTTAAATTATCAAGAAATGGCCTTTCTGAAATTAAGCAAAAACTTTTTCACTAATTATATTAAAATTTTAATCTAATGCATAAATATTAATAAAAAAAAAAATTTTTTTTTTTTTCCATAAAATGTATACGTTGCTGTTATTTCTGTATGACTGTAAACTATGTTATGATAATAATGTACACCTTTTTAAAATAATTATTAATATTCTATTGCTAAATTAGGTTATGAATTATTTAATTTTAAATTTAAATAGAAAATATTATTTGTTTATTGTTTAAAAATTACCAGCAATATCACTATATTTATTATTAATTAATTTATTATTGTTTGATATCGATATAGTAATATTTTTACACATATTTTTACAATTTTTAGAGAAATGAAGCTAACGAAAAATAAACTACATTTTATTTATTTATTATATTTACTTATTTATTTACTATATTTAAAACTAATACAATGACGCTTTGTTTGAATAAAATAGTAAAAAATTTCTACCATCCATTACTTTGTATCGAGCATTAATTAATATTGATGTTTATAATGTTTTCTTTTAAATATTATTTTTGAAAACTTTCAGCCCCAAACGTACATCTTGACCCGGATATTATGATCCTGATTAATTAATAAAACAAAAGATTAATTTTTTTACGTGTTTTAGTATTTTCTCCATATAATGTCGCTATCGATTTTACTTCTGGTAAATTATAGGAGCACTTTTAAATCTTTTCGACGTCGATGTAATATTTTTATCTTTGAGACGCCTTGAATAAATGATGAGTTCTTTCGCAATTCAAGCGGATATAACTCAAAATATTCTATCTTTGTAATAAATCATGGTTTTCTAATAAAATTTGTAAGTTTTTTGTTGTTGTAAATATTACCTCAACGTTATTTCTTAAATCCAGAGCTAATTTCAACATATATCCTATTATATTGTACCTAAAATATTCAGCGAATTTTAAATAATTGTACTGAAGTTCATTTTAGAGGATTTTCAAGGAAATAGAGAATAATGTATTATTTATTCAATGAAATTGATGAAATACAGTAGAAATTACTTATCAGAAAATATTTATAAGATGACTTATTTATTCACTTTCTTAAATAGTAATTTTTAATTATTAAGTCTATTTTAAGAAATATACATTATAATTATTTATTATAATAGTAAAGCATTAGTGCTATGCAATTTCTAAAGATTTTTAACATTTTGAAATTTAATAATTCATATGATTTTCTTCAAGATAATTTTGTGAATAAAAATAATTCATTTCCATCATTTATATTCTTCAAGAAAATTTATTTTGAGACGAGCGATAACGCGATACTAAATTTCTCTAAATTATTTAAATAATTACTTTAATCTTTTATAGCAGCTTAAAATTAAAGAAAAGGTGATTGATATAGATTTTTTACACCATGAGGGTGTTGAATTTTATGTAAAATGCATACATATATATATTGTAACGCGGTTTAGTTTTGGAGAATCAAAATTAATATATTTAAAACTTATTATATGCTTCGTAATAAATGATGCAATTGATGTTGCTCTATTATAAATTGTAACAATCTGGTTTTAATGAATCGCTCAATATTTGTCTAAGAAACACATTGAACAATAATAAATTAAAGAAACTTCATTTTATGTTATAATGAACTTTCTATAGTGATCAAATATTGTAGAAAAAAAAGAAAATCTTACACATTGCTACCATAACATATTACAC
Source organism: Sycobia sp. Sy_11 (assembly GCA_018907035.1). Taxonomy (NCBI): domain Eukaryota; kingdom Metazoa; phylum Arthropoda; class Insecta; order Hymenoptera; family Epichrysomallidae; genus Sycobia; species Sycobia sp. Sy_11. The sequence goes on along the minus strand of JACCIC010000065.1, from coordinate 1,832,045 downwards.
ATGCAACCACATCTACAACCACTGATGTATTAAAGGACAATTTCTCGTTTAAAACGCGAAATAAACTGGGATATAAAGCTTATTTTTACAAATTAACAAGAAAGCCGGGATTGTTATTACTCGTTTTTCCAGATTCCGCTGTACATACAGACAGAGGCATTGTCGGTGGATATTGTAGATTTTACGGTCCAGTGCTCAAATTGTTCAGTCGTCCATTCGGTTTGCCGAAGAGCCGTCGCGGCTTTAGCGCGCGCTTAATTCCGAGAGCGTCAAGTTTTACGAGAAGATGAAAGAGATTACCGAGGACGCGCGCGTGCACGATGCATTAAAAGAGAGCGAAACGAAACGGGGGATCAGCTCTCTGGTAATACGCGACCCTTTTCCTCGAGGCGCGTTAATGAGTTTTTATTAATTATAAGTGCGCGCAAGGCGCCGACTACCGTCCCATCGGTGCCGAATGCCGAGTCCTCGTTATTTTTAATTTCGCCGTGTAATGTTTTGTCCGGGGCAGGAGGGGAGGAGACTATTCCTTGCCCCGCACGGGGATGAGCAAAGAATTACGAGGCGTGCAAAAAAAATGACTGGAAAACGGACGCTCGCACGGGGCAAAAGAGAGGGGCTTTTCGATTTTCCACGGTTTTAATTGCATTGCTCAATGACGCTTATATATACGAGCTGCCCTCGTGTACAGAGGGGAGCAACTTTTCTATTAAACCTGTCTATGAGTAGCGTATATTCAACATCATTTGTTTGAAAGCGTCTTATAAGGGTGTTTCAGTAACTTATCGATCTGAGGGGAGAGAAAGCACAAAATGTATACTATTTTCGTTTAACCACGGTTCAACAAGATTGTGGAAATTGATCTATAGAAAAATTCCTACGACATCTATATAAACAAAAATAATTAAATTCTTGTCAATGATTAATAATTTTCATTTTTCTTACAGTAGATAATTTTAATTCTTCTTTAAAATAATGTTTTGAACGCTGCATTTTGACTTCAAAAGAAGAATCTTTGCTTTTCATATTGATTTCTTTTACTTAAACATATCAGTCTTTTCATTACTACGTACAAATTGCTCGTAAAGCTGGAATTGTTGGAATTACCCGCAATCGTTATGATGCTCATAGTTTTCTAAGCAATCGATAAATTATTTCTGTATCGCTACCCTTTACAAAAAGTAAGTTGAAGGGGTTATGTAAAAGCGGCAAAACCAATTACTTTCTACTCTTGTGCGTTTCAACGTTCATTTTCGCGTGACAAATTGATTGTTTCTCTTTGCATAGGATGAAGTTCATATCCCTTCGACTATAAATTGGAGAGAAAGCTCGTGAGAAAGGAATCGTTGAAATGGGGGGGGGGGGCGAGACTCCGTGCGTACCTCAATTGACATTTTAATGAATCCTCAAGAAGGGTAGACAGAAACCCCTTGATGACGCCCCTGAGCTCCGACCTTTGCACTATAGCTATACCGGAACTAAATTCTTATATATATATATATATATATATATATATATATATATATATATACATACATACATACAAACCTATGTAAGTTTTATGGAAAATATAGAAATAAAGGAAGCATGCAGCCTAGCAGGATAATGTGATGGACTCCTGCTTTCCTCGAAAAACACAGGCGCGTCCAGGGAATTATTTTCCTCGGCCATGATTAATCGCAGACTCTTCTTCATTTTCGAGAGCAGACGAGTAGCCATGTGGCCGGCTCGAGGACGGCACGTTTTCTCGATTAATATTCTTTAGAGGACTCGGCGAGAGGTAAAGCTGCACGATCTCCTATGTGTGCCTGTGTGTGCGGGCGCGCCCGCACCCGCCTATATAGCTCCAACTTGCCCTCTTTTCCTTAATAGTTCTACCGTTTTACTCTCTGACATGGCGAACCGGAGACACCGAGAAAGATGTAGAGAGAGAGAGAGAGAGAGAGAGAGAGAGAGAGAGAGAGAGAGAGAGAGAGAGAGCATCATAAGTGGGATGTCCAACCATGCACGTTCATTTTTTAATGGTAATGAACCGAGCGAAGAATTTAACGTTTCAGTTTTCGAAAAGGTTGCATTCTTATTTTTAGATACATATACGAACCGTATCCTGAAGCCGAAACGGGTGTACTGTATGCTCGACTCTAGAAGCTTATGAACTAGAACGCGATTAATGACTATTTAGATGGTGGTGGGAAAAACAATTTGAACTAGAAGAAAACTACCAATCGGTCGACTATTGGAGTACTAATTTTAGCTCTCAGAATATGTAAATGGGTATTATTTTTTAAAGTTCTTATATATACTTGGCCCGACAGTATTAAATAAATATGAAAATGGTATAGGCGTCGAAATAAAATCAAACTTTATCGATAATTATAATTTTTAAATTACTGATTATTGACAGATATTTCAATTTGTTCGTCATTATTGAATGATAATAAGTTTTAATAACTAGTTTAAGATCATCATTCACACATTTATTAATTCATGTTTATTAGCATTTTTATAAAAAATATAATCTTTCACATAATAAATATATGTTGAAAATCTCAATAAAATAGTTAATTCTTCGAATGATTTTCGATTTGTCCTTGCAAATAAATTTAAAACCCCTATTTTTAATTTAAAATAAGAAATAGATTTAAAATTTTAAATCCAGTTGGTAGAAAACAAGTGGACTAAAGCAGTTTATCGACTGAATCAGATTGATGGTTTTGCGTTCACGGGCTGAATTCTCTATTAACGTTTCTATTTTAAGTCTATATATAAAACCATACAGTTTCCAATAACGTAATATATACGATCAAATGACGCTCTTTCAATACAAAGGACTCAATTTACTTAAGAAAATATGTCATTTTCGATTTTTTTTAAATACGTAATTTTACGATTCAGGGTATCAAATTTCTCAAAGCAATTCCATTCAGCTGGGCCAATTCCATGAAACAGCTTCTGTGGATAATAGACCGCAATTACAGCTCTCTAAAAAGAAAATAAAGCCTCGCAATTTAATGCATCCTCCTACGAAGGATCCAAGCTCTTCCTTTTATAAATACAGGGGCAAGTTAAACACACCACCTCCTTACTGTGTTTCTTACTGCTTTCTCTATTCTCCTCTTTCTCTATCTCCATATCTCGATCTTACTTCTCTCTCTCTCTCTCTCACTCTCTCATGCTCTCGTTCTCTCTTTAATTTGATATATGCATATCTAAAAATAATATCCACAAGCGGACATGATTGCATTTTCAAAGTATAAGATTAATTTTTTCATCGCCCAAAAGACGATAATATTTCGAATATTTTTGCCGCAAATATTAACTCTACTGTTTCATTTCCTTGCATTTTCGCGCATGCGAATATATGCATTTTCAGAAAATGAGAATAAATGGGAAATTATTTCTGCTTCCCTTCCTACTATTTTTAATTTTTATTTGTTTGCTGATACTTTTAGAAATTAGTGATAATTTTATAGAAATTTTGTTTGATATTGAAAATTCTTAAATCGAGTCTAATTTAAGCAAGCAGAAAAAACGTGGTAGAAGTCTTATGAACAGTATGAAACGTTCGAATTAGATTGACAATCATTGCTGACCGTGGAAAATATTATTTTTTTTTTAATTTGATTATAAATATTATACGATGTGGAACTGTTCAAAATTATTCATTATTTCGTTCTATATCGGTTCGTTTTCGTGATGGATCATTTTCCATTGATCTACTGACGCCACGACTCATTCCTTTCTAAGTTGTCTTTCTACATAAACTATAATTTATTGAAAATTGCACACGAATTTGGATAAAATATATTTTTTTAATATTATAAACCAGGCAGCTTCAGGTAAATTCGAGTATTTTCAAATAAGTTTTATTTCATTTGAATTTTTATAACAATTTTTTTTGTTTGTTTATATACGCATAAAAATATTGTGCAATAAATAGATCTATGACTAATTTACTGAAAAGATTCTTGAAATTTATGTAGCAACTTTAATTCGGTGATCGTCCCCCAGAGAGTGTAGCCCTATATCGATTTATCTTAAGGGGATGTTATCGTCAAAGGCAAATACAATTCACTTATAAAGGTATTTCATGCTCATTATTTATATCTGATCATCAAGTTTTCCAATTCGTTTATAGCAATTATTTTATTGAGTATAAATATTGGTTCCAAAAATCAATATTTATACTCAAGTAACCAATATTTAGAAAAGAAACTGCAAGCCTTCGAAATTCTAATAGTTTCGTGAAATGATAGAAGTAAATGATAGAAGCAAAAGATAGATATAATAGCGACTACCATGGAATGTAAGAAAGTGCATCTTTGCGGGCGACAGCTCGTCACCAGAAAGCTTAGAATTAAGCAGCTCGCTAGAATCAGTACTAGACCAACATAAACAAGGACTCCAACATATGCGTTGAAACAGACGTCTGTTAACATGGCAGCATACACGAAGCGAGACGAGAGGAACAGAAGATGTACCAAGTGGCAATAGCAGGAACTACGCGTTCTAACCATATATAGTTATATTGCTCGGCGACAATTGTAAAATAGCGAGCATAATAGAGTGAATTGCAAAAGTAGCCGACAAATTGTTTCCGTCATTTAATACTTTTTGATATTTAACCATCGCCGAATATCGAAGATAATAGATGGTGATTTTTTTGTATTGATGTGATTTAGGAAGATGATTGCAAAACAGGTGAAAAAGAAAGTGCAGTTCGAGAAGAAGAAGAGAAAAATACTCAATCTTTAGCTTTCGTTCGAAGAATACATACGTGCCTTGAAATTCCAACTACCATATTTCTCCATTTTCTCTTTGCAAGTACTGAGAGATATTTTTCCTGTCTTTACCTTGTACGCCACCTCTGTCTAACTATCATCTTGGGAGTAAACGGGTGGAACGCGCCGGAAACACAGTCGACTCTGTCGGAGAGGATAGTTGTGTTAAAATGTTTTGCAGTGAAATAATAAATAGAAAAATATTAGAATTAATATAATTTAAGAAAATTAACGTGAAAAAATTTATAATAAATATAACATTAATAATAATATGTAAATTCCCATATAAGATTAAATTTTTTTCTTTACATACTTAAATATATTTTAAATTTGGTAAAAATAAAAAAAAGGATTTTATTGTCAGTAATCTTTTAAAACAATTGAAAAAATAAGAAAATTAGAACATTTAGAAAGGTTCATTAAGCGTTTTTTAAAATTTATTGGAATAATCAGGTCCTAATTATTTTACTATATTGTTGATCTCATTAAATAACTATTATAGAAGTCATTTATAACATAAGTCATTTATAATATCCTTAGAACTTGTTAGAACATAATCGTTCTTATGCGTGATTTATTTACTCACACTCATATAAATCGCGCCTTTTCTATAATTTGAGCGATGAAAAAGCTGCTCATGAAGAGAGTGTCGCCCCTTCCTAGATGGGCACCTAGTAAGCAGTATAAGAGCTAAAGTGCCTGCATAGAGCGCTTGGACTGCTCATCCTCTAGTTCCGCCTATAGGTATACGTATACAGATACGATTTCAGACTAACCCTGAGGGATAAGAACCTCCTCGGTGATTTCAAATTGAAAAACATAGAAAAATTAGCAAATGTCGTAGAAACAACTATCAGGTTATTTACCTTTAGCAAAATGGTTTATCGGGTAAATGTACCTCTCTGCAATGTCGTCTGTATAGCAGAGGCATTTTCAGTACATACGCCATTTGGACTAGCTGATTTCGGTACGAGAAACTCACCCTATGTAAACTGTTAATATTTCACGTATATGAATTACAATTTCATTGCAAAAAACGAAACGCGAAATCGTTGAATAGACCGACACTAAGTCCATTGATGAAGCATGTAAACCGTGTATAATTGACAAATATTTGATAAGTTGTGCAAATAACGAAGTGCGAAATGGATTGATAAAGTGACAAAAATCGTGATAAATAGTGAAATATGACAAAATAAATTAATAAGGTCTGAAAAATGCGAAAATCGATTGATAGTACACGAGAAGTAATAGATTAATTAGTATCGTAATTATCATGAAAAATCATGAAATCCATTGATAAAGCTTGTTATCTTTTTACATGCTTTTTTCATTATTCAATTTTCGAGCCTAATTTGACACAGACTGCTTCAGTATAGATTAAATGATTTTGTCCTACTTATCATGACATAGCCAAAATTCTTGAAGTAACGGAAATCGATAGATTCAGAAAATCAGAATTTATTAAACACTAGATTTACTACAAGAAATATTGTATTTGTCTTTCTATTCCCAAAAAACACGAAAAAAGGTGTAAAAAAATTGTCTTGCATATTTAATGAATTTTGCTAAAAGAAACAGAAACTGAGTTTTAGAATAAAAAAACCTTTATTTAATTTAATTTAACCATTTCAAATTTGAACGTTTTATAAATATTTATTGGAAGGGTTATAATCCTTAGTACGTAAAAATTTACATCTAAAATCGATTTTCATTCCAAAATGAATTACAAATTTTCTTCAAAAATCATTTACAGATTCTTTTTCATACTAAAACTGTTTTTTAGTAACTGTCCATTATAAATCATCTTTAATCCTTCTAATGGAAGGCTTTTTTAGAAGCTCGGGCCCTAAATTCTTTGTTCGGTCTATTGTACATAATATCAGAATGGTATTAGAACTCTTGACATTACAACTCTTGGCATCAGAAGAAGACTTATGATGTGCTATAGACTATCGCACGCTCCTACATTGTTCTGCAGTCTCTTACTGGTATCTCGATGTCAGAGAGAGGTAGGTGAGCGCGAAATGCGACTCCCCTGTGTATGTGCTCCCTGTATCCCCCAGACGCATGTACGCGTACTTAAATATCCGAAGAGAACTCGGTGAGGAAGCGTAGACTAGGTAGAAATAAAGGGAAGTAAAGGACGAGACTTGGAAGTAGTCGGTGATGCAGTAGTAAAGATATTCCGAAAGATAATTGTAGAAGATTCAAGAACTGGTCCTTTGTTTGTCGCGATATTTATCAGATGTTATGACAGCTATTTTGATGGGTTATTAAAATAAACATGGTTATGACCCTCGCATGTAGAATTACAATTTTAATCAATCTCCTAAATCATACAGGATTAATTTCATTGATGTTATGTCGAATTTTGGTTATATTATTATAATAATAATCAAACCTATACTTGAAATATTAAATTTCAAAAAACTGATGAAAAGATTGCCAAGATACTGTAACTTATAATTATATTTCATTCACAATACATAAAATCCGTATTCAGTATAGTTACGTTTAATTAGTCACGGAGTCTCCGTTGGTTTTAAGGAGCTTTATCAACATCATGGTCAAGGTAAATATCGAAAAACATTGAATACGATTCTGTAGTAGTTCAATTCTAGCAGAAATCAAAGCCTTTAATATATTGAATTTTGTATGCATAAAACTCTTTTTAATATTATTAAAAATTATTGTAGAAAGAAAACCACATGAATATTGTATTTCAAGAATAATTAAATTGATAGGTAGAACTATTTAGTAACCAGATACAAATTCCAGTATCATAGTTACGAATTTGGTATTTGAAACTATAAATTAAATACTTTTAATTTTCTATTAAAAATTCTTTGTCTGTGTACTCAACTAAATAAAGACATTTTATATTTAAACGATTTTAATATTATTTGTATAATGTTTCATTGGTTTATTTTATTTTAATGTCAACTGACCATCCAATCCTCGGTTATAGTGAATTAATAGTAAATAAATATACTAATTTTTTTACGAAAGTTATTATTGTGTGATCCATTACAACTAGAATAATTTCAATATATAAATATATTTTTTAAGGATAGTAATATTGCAAATGCTGTCAAAATACCGTCATTGATTATTTAAAATAATTATTATAATTACATAAATAACTCAAGAATCTTCTTTGAAGCATTTAACTGCCACTACCCCCTCCCCCCTCTATCCTCAAAATTATATCTCTAATTGGAATTCCTCGAGATAAACACATGTATAGTTGGGAAGTTGAATGACGGGCGCTTTGGGTACCCGAAAATTCTCCAAACAAAAAGAAAAAGGAGAAATTGACGTATGAGAGCGCAGAGAACGAGAATTATAAACGAGCGGCATGTGAAACATATACACACGAAGTTCTGGTGGCAGCTCGGCAGCCTCACCAAAATTAATTCGAATTATTTTGATTGAGCATTTCCGCGGACGCGCGTTAGCCTGTCACATTACCGAACAAGCGTCACTTTCAAGAACGCATATGTAGTATATATATTTAATACATGTACGAACGAAAGCGCGTAGGATTTCTTGGCTGTTCTCTAGACGTAGAGTCTGACTTGCTGAGCCAAATCGTTTAATGAAGTTGATTGTAATAACAATAAATGTGAATAGGGATAAGTTTTTGCTTAATGAGACATAAACTTATACGACACTTGTGTTTTAAATATATAAGCGCACTACGTTCATATTATGCTTACTCATTGTCAATTTCTTTTTAAAATGAGATTACAATGGAGGAAATTATTTCATCCGTTTTTTACTTGTAATTTTATATAATGAATTGTTCTCATGAAAATACATTGTGCTTATAATTACAAGAAGAACTGTCTAATATGCTTTACTTTTAAATATCTGTATGCAAATTATCACATACGCTCACAATTATATTACAATTATCATTAACTGAGGGTTTTTTCATATATGTCATTCATATAAGCTCAAAATAAATTAAAGTTTTAATTTTTGGTTTCAAGATCAACTTTAAGTTTCATTATTTCAGTTAAATAAACATATTTCGTACTTGATTTCTGAAGATATTGAGAGTTAAAGGTAAAATTTTTGAAGAATTTTTAATAAAATTTCTTATGAACATTTTTCAATTCATTATCTGAGCTAACATGTGGAAGACGTAGTCTACCTCCATGAGTGAATTGGATTGTTTTAAACTCTGTAATTTTCCGGTCAAACAGACGACTGAAACAAAACTTGATTGATAGACAATAGGACCTAGCTCAAGAGGATCAGTCCCTGAGAGTATGTGTTTTAGTTCGAATTGCAACGAACCAGACAGATAAAAACGTGAGAACAAAAAGGAAATTTCAAAAAGGAAGTAAACGAGAAAAAGGTAAAAAATAGATAGAAAGAAAAGTAACCATTGAGGCCATTGTAAATGGAAAGGGAGATGTTAGTTATTGGACCAACAATTCATAAATTTCGCAAGCATGGAATGAAAATTAAAATATTATAGAATAAAGGCATTTCCTTCAGTTTCCAATTATGATTTGTAAGAATTCAAGATTCAGTTTTTCGAGAAAAGTGAATCAAATACTTATCTACGTATAGTATAAAAATATATTACTTTACTAAAAATAACGATCGTATTAAATTGAAAACTATTAAATTCTTTTGTAATTTGCTTTAATTTTTCTACTTTATGTAATTAATATAATTTATGTGCCTCTCGCATTCAAATCAGAATGAATTACTGTTGGAATCAATGTAATTTAATACAAAATTAAAATGTAACAAATTATTTGAAGATGAACAGGCTTGAATTATAAAAGTAATATAAGTCTATATTCAATTATCTGGGCAAAACTAATGAATTTGATTGGATTCAAATACATAAAGCAATAAAGCACACGATCTCATTTAAAAATCAATATAGAAGCACGATTTCAACAAATTGAAAAATAATCAAATATAAATAATTTTATTCAAAACAATGTAAATATGATATATGCTCAAAAAAGCCAATTAGAATGATCAAAAATGAATTTTAAGCTGCAGTTTGATTAATTTTAGGAATTAATTTATAACAAAAATTGTTTAATACTGACGTTAATGTGTATTTGCTTATTGTCGTAATATATTACATCATGATATACTATACTGATGCTTTTTTATTGCAAATTTATGTGAACTTATTGAACAGTCTGCTAATTGTTACCAGAATTTATTTAGTTCTGTGCGATCTAAAGTCTTCGAGTGAGAGAGAGAGAGAGAGAGAGAGAGAGAGAGAGACAGAGCGAAAACATAAGGAACGAAGGTCGGGTCCCGTGTAAGTTACTCGAGGAGTTACTCTAAACTAAACACCCTAAAACTGAAGGGTTGAAGCAAGACACCGAATACCCCGAAACGCGAACGGACAAAAAAAGAAGATCAAGTGTAACTATGACAAGCTACGGTTGATTATACGACATCGGCGACACACCCGGCATTTGTACCCTACTGACAATGATTGCTTCTCGTATTTATATCCTCGTCCGTATTCCAATGACAAAGAAATGACAGAAAAGGGGGGCTCTTCATTACATTCACCCGCGTCTTTCTCTCTCTCTCTCTCTCTCTCTCTCTCTCCCTCGCTTGCTCGCTCACCAGATCAAATATACCCTGAAAAGTCGTACAAATACGCCTTGTGGCTCGTTGCTATCCTAGTTCTTTCTCTCACTCTCTCTCTCTCTCTCTCTCTCTCTCTCTCTCATTTAATATTTTCGCGCGGACCCGCCTACTCGCCTCTCTTGAAATACTACATACCGCGCCGCCGAAAACAAAGAGTAGACAAAAATTCGAAAGCTCGAGAGAAGAAGACAGTTGTTTATATATATATATATATATATATATATATATATATATATATATATATATATATATATATAGAAGGAAACATATAGATGAGATGAAAACGGAGGAAAATGTAATATACGTATACATATATACTCATACATTCGGAGCGCATACGCGTAAAAATATTTTTCGAGCCGAACTCTCCACTCCACAGCAAGCTTCAGAAAATGTATTGCCGCCCAGGTCGCGTCTCTCTCTCTCTCTCTCTCTCTCTCTCTCTCTCTCTCTCTCTCTCTCTCCAACGCTCTCCTCTCTTTCCATCTCTTTCCAATAAACAGAACCTAACACGTTTTCTTTAGCTCATCCTTCTCTAACCGAAGTCTGTGTCTTTCCCTACCCTCGAAATCCTCATGTCTATATACACGTATGCACCCGCTCTCTTTCTCTCTCTCACTCTTTTTCTCTTTTAACTATCTATCTATATCTTCCTTCCTCCCTTCCACCCGTTTTCTCTGTGATGCATTTATATATGCCCGAGAGGTGTTTCATTTGCTTTATCCCGGCGCTCGATAAATTCAAGAGAGTCAAGACTCTATTTTCCTTTCTTATTTGTGCTCCACGTCTTTAACGACAACACTAATATCGCTATTCATAATTTATGAAACGAATGACAACTGGCCTCGATTGATACCATAGTATCTGACTATTAATACATAGACACATTTATTAAAGATACAGTGATTGTAAAATATTCTAAATATACCGATTATTCGCAATGCATGATTTATTACTCCTAAAAGATTGTGCGTACGATACTTACATATATGTAATGTATAATACTTGTTTACTCTTTTTACTTGACTTTTTGTTATTTACTTTTACTTTTATTGTATACATAATACTTTTCTATTCAATGTACTGACAACAATTTCGATATTATTTAACAAATGATTTGAATAAATGTTTATAGTCCAACAAAGCATAAATTTAATACTTTAATAATTAATTCGCATGTATAATTTATACATTGATGTCAACAAACAGTAATATAGGAATCCTGAGCTTAATTACACCAAAATTAAACGATGAGAATTTAATATATAATGCAATCTACCACACGTTGTAGTGACGCGGTCTCTCGTGGTTAAATTCTGAAGCTCGCCAAATTCATCGTTTGATAGAAATAAGAACAATTATATGAAACAAAAGTAATGGCAATTTACATCATGTTATGGTTGAAGCATTGTTTATATAAAATTTTGGCACTCTATAAGTGCGAAAACGAAATAAATTAAATTTTTTTTTTCATTTACTAATTTCTTTATAGCTATCTCACTCTCGCACCATATTCTCCATAATAGAGTGATTATGGGACATGCATGCTCATCTGAATCATCCTTCTTTCATAAGCCAAATCTCATTTTTATTCTTTGTCCTATCCTTACTTACACGTAAAGAAACCGATACCTTCAATTTGCGATATAATCATAAAACAATTCCTCGTATTTTCCAATTATACCAAGAAAAGTCCTGCACTTATTTACAATGTTTTGTTTGCAATATTTTGTTTGCAATTTAAACGTGTAATGAAATTATTGATATTTGAAATATATTATTTACCTTTTTACAGTTTCAGCAATTTCACAGTTTTACGCATTCAATGAGCTTTCATTGAAGGGGAATATATTTTACTTTTTTTGAATATACCGACATCATCTATTCAGGTCTCTCAGAATTTTTCGCATTAACGCTTCTGCCCGATGACCCGATCCTCGTCCGTGGCATCAACCAACAAATCTATTCGTTTGCTTTGACTGTCCGCTCGCATCTAAGTTTCCCATAATAGAGTAAGCTGAGCCCGGTTTTCTGCCAGTCATTCTTTTTCATCTTTCCTTTTTCCATTCGAATCATCGTCATTGATGCGCACACAGTCAAAGTAGTCGGTCAGAGATTTCTGATCGATCAGGTATAGCTATAAGATTCTTTCAGTCCTTTTCTTTGTCGTATATATATGTATATATATATATATATATATATATATATATATATATATATATATATATTATTTCACACAGACTCGGGTATTTTCACGACATCTTCACTAACGCTATAAGGCGCACTCGTACATTTACTGCCGCAACTGTCGCGCAGGTTGCGCGGATTTTAAAATGCTCGACAAAAGAGCAAACTTTTTTCTATGGGTCTGAATGACAGAGGAGAAAGGAAGGAGATGGCCGTATGACTAGAAAAAGAGCAAGGGAAAAGAGGCTTAAGCATATATATATATATATATATGTGTGTGTATCTGTGTATGTGTGTGTATGTGTACACACACACGCGCCAGCGCAAAGATAAAAGTGAGGGGAAGAGGAATAGGCGAGAATAGATTTATACATATGTTTATATATCTATATCTCTATATCTATCGAGAATAGTACATTCTCTCTAGAAAGCATTGAAAATTAGCGAATTGCGAAATTGATTTGCACTGTTGAGTACAATTTAAACATATAGAATAGTATCAAAAAAAAAAATTAATAATCAAATGATTTGAATTTAATAACTTTTTCTGATCACGCTAGAAATAATACTATAAAGACCTAGAAAATACTCTACGAATTTTAATTCTAATCAATGACAGAATTAATATTGCTTTAAAAGCTATAAGAGAAAAATAATTTTATTTTATCCATTTGGCTCTTTACCACAACTGTAATTAATTTTATAAATATTGTAAAAAACTGGTTTTTGTATAATTCATACAATTCATTTACTTCTATATCCTTAACCTTATTGATCAAGATATAATTTCACAATGATTGATCTATTCAATAATTTTTTAAAAATAAAATTTTTTCACAAGATAGTTTCACAATAATGTCACAGATATATTCAGAAGATTGTTTCAACTATTATAGATACTGAAACAATTTACAACGAGTGACTTCATTGATATTACTAGTAAAATGACGTTGTTATGCGTAATTTAGTTCTTCTGATTTGTTCTCTTTTATTCCATCAAGTACAAAATCATAGTAAATGATAATATAATAAAACAAGGTTTTCAAATCTCTCCGTATTCGTAAAAGATAAGTCATAAGAATTATACAGAATCGTGAAATGTGTATTACTTTCAAGTGTTTATTATTATACTTTATAAGTCTTGAAATCCTTATAAAAGACACAAACTGTATGATAATTACTACGAAATATAATATCTTGTATATTTTTGAATATATAAAAAATGGAGAAAGAAGTCTAGGTATATTATCTAGAATGTCGTCTAAATTGACAGTCAAAGAAAAACTATTAGTGAAATCCATATGCCATCCAACTAGAAACCATTAGGAATCCAATCAAAATTATCTATTTTCATAAAATTTTTTCTGTATTATTTACGTCCTGGGAATCCAAATAGATATTGGTGGATATACATATGGATTTTTTTTATTTCCAACTAAAATATTCAATGGAAATCTATGATAATCAATATCATTCTAGTTGGAATCCATATAGAGTTTTCAACAGGAATTTAGAAGACTTTGTTGATAATTTGCCGCTGTAGAAATAAATAATTGAAAACTAATGCTGTAATCTAAAAATTTATAATTCAAAAACGATTGTAATCCAGTTATATTACTATGCATACATTTTCATACGATTCGTATAAAAAAAATATAGTTCCTTGTACTTAAATGATAATAACTGCGATAACAAATGAATGCGCAAAATGAACGGCTCATTTGACGTCGAGATGATTAATGTCAATCGAAATGATCTGGAAAAATAGCTTCCTCCTCGCGTGTTGTCCGTATCGGGTCGTAGCCATCAGAGTTTTGTTTAAGACTGTTCTCGACGGACATGATCTAGCACCACCGGGCGAGGCACCAAATCCTTAAAGACAGGAACCTTATCCTGCGACTGTGTGCACAGGTATATATATATATATATATATATATATATATATATATATATATATATGGGACCGTGCGCGAGCAATAGCTTATCCTGCATGTGTATTTTATATCTACGTATATATATTATATACACTTTCCTCCTCGCCTTCCGCAGTGTTATGCGCGCGCGTACGCTTCATTGTCGAACGTCCATAATAAAACGAAATTGTCGGGGCAGGGCGCGACCTATGCGCGCACAATGCCAAGGGGGACAGCTGAAACGAGAGATGGCAAAACATTGAGACGTATATATATATATATATATATATATATATATATATATATATATATATATATATATATATATGCAGACCCAGAGTGCGTTGTCCCAGGATCGCCCTCATCTTTTACTCGATCCTCCCCGTTATGTGGACGCCGTTCTATTTACGAAAAAAAACATTCGAAACTGTGAATGTATTATAGGTATATAGCGCGCGGCGATCGCGCATTGTAGTACATACACATATATATAAACAAGGGGGTTGGCCGGCATTATTACACCTTTTCTACTTCGGCCGTCCGGCAAAGAGCTCCGCTCGCTTTATATAAATGTCTCACTGATGCAACGGAATACTTACAGGAACACCCACGGGCGAGCGCTTCCTTCGCGCTCGCGTCGAGGAGGGAGGGGATGGAGAAGAGGGGGATGATGCGAGACGAAGAAGACGACGCCAGAGATTTTCACTATAATGCCGGAGTGGCGGCATTTCTCACCTCTGGTTTCACGCGCGTCGATCCGGATCGCGAGGGAGAGGTTGAAAAAGACGGTGGGAGAGAGTAGAAAGGATCGATAGACAGGTTATGTACAGGACAGACGAAGGAAAATATTTTGGGGACGAGGAACAATGTCGAGAGTGCGCGCAGCCGTCGCGTGTCGCACTATCGCCCCCCCCCCCAATCAAGCGTCCTCCTTCCTTCTCGCTCTAGCTCTCTTCGTTCTCTTCAGTCTTTTATACTCCTCCCGAAATAGGAAGTGACACGGAGTTACCCGCCCATCGGGTTAATAGTTAAATATAGTCTTTCGCGAATATTTGGAGCGCGCGGCATCCAACGATTAGGTCGAACACAGTCGACTCTTTAATAGGGTCGAAGGTGCTCTCCGCGCCTCGTGCCCTGATGCGCATGCACTTTGTTTTCTCGTTTAGATTTATATATATATATATCAGAGTGCTATTGCAGCTCGATGAGAATTCGTGGTATAGGGCGCAGAGAGTTAGGGTGGGGGGGGGTGGAGAAAAGTTTCCTGCAGAATTACGTGCTATATAGTTTCAAAAAGTCCGGGCGAGGTCGTGTTCGTTTGAAGCTTGTAACTTTTTGCTACAAAGTTGCCTCATAACGAGAATGTAAGAAAAGTTCGGGATACGCGCACGCGTGTTTTCAAAGATAGCAATAAAGTAATGATTACAGTTGTTATTTCTGGGGGCACAGATAGCGGTAATTAATCTAACGGTACGAATGATTTAAGTTTTGAATACAGACTTGTATTCATAGATATCTTTAGGATCTTGCAATCTGTTTATCAATAGATTATGTGTGTGTGTATCAAAATTATGACGGTTAATTTAGAATTTACTATGTATGTTAAAAATGTTGTAGGAGACTAAATTCTATATATATTTCTTTATCTTTTAATGATACTATCAAGTAAAATTAATACATGTCTCAAAACATTTTATATTTGTAGTTACATTATTATATTATATGTATTCCTTCTATAATTACATACTTTTTCTATTAATCTGTCAGAACCTTATATATTGTCCACTGTCTTAAAAAAGTTTACGGTTAACTGTCAATTGCTTGTTATGATTTCAGCAGCTTCTTGAATTAATATGGCGATAGATTTCGAAGATTAATTTTTTAATTTACAAAATCCAAGTTTTAACGAAGTAGATAGATTATACCTCTATAATATCTATATTATATACGTGAAATAGTTATTAATCGTTATTGTTTAGTTTTTCTATTTAATTATATTATTTCTTATGAAACGAATGAAATGATTTGTCATTTTAATTTGACGTTTACTACTGATTGTAACACTTCATAGCGATATATGGGATTAGTATAACTTAAGAGAAAACTATTCGATACTCGATCCCTGTTCTAGCAAGTTCTAGTGCTCTTTTTTCAAACCCTTCTCAATCTACCGATGATTATCAAGGTATTACTCTTTATATTACAATAACAATGCTACAGGAAATGGTATTCCTGTATCTAAATTTCCGTCAGATAGCCTTTGATCAAATTTTCACTAATGTGTTCGATGAACAGTAAGGATCAATTGTAAGGAAGAAGTATATGACGTTCAGAGAATCTCTATTTAGAATAGGCTTCGATGCTTAAAATGAAAAATGCCAACGAATCGAATTCCATTATCATCTCGATCTTAACTGACTTAGCCGCCCTGCAAAAGATCATCGTCCGCGCGTCACGCGCATCAAGAGCCGAGCGCGCAATTGCGCCACCCTCGGCGGTCCGAAGCAATTCGATTGGCCTCGATTAATTCGAGTCGCTCGCCGGCCGAAAGCCCATATATATATATATATATATATATATATATATATATATATATATATATATATATATATCGAGACCCCCCGTCGCCCTCCCTCGAATCTACTGTCGACCGAGGCGTCATCCTATCTTCGGTCCCTACAGCATACATATACGCGTGTTCGCGCGTGCGTGTGTGTGCGATTCCATCAGCGGCCGGTAGCGCCAAGTGCGAAACTCAGCACCAATCTAGATGGCGAATGGCTCCTATATACTGAGACAACATCTCGCGCGCGCGCGTATAGATATATTACTGCCGCTCGACTCGCGTAAGCGTTCCGGCGACCTCAGGGCGCGATCGAGGTAATCGCCCCGTGTGGCCGTGCAACGCGTTCTAATTTACGCTAAACCGATGCTCGTCGATGGATATTGCAGAGCGGAACTGTTCGGCGAAGTTGGCCCTATCGTATCATCCGAGCGATATCATCCGAGCGATGATTTCAATGTTGTAACAAAAATTCATATATTCTTTGTGTAATTATATATATATATATATATATATATATATATATATATATATATATATATAAGAATCATAAGGAAAATGATATAAAATCAATGAACAGTCACAACATAAGTTATTTTGAAGCATAACCTTGTTATTCTCGAGACAGTATATAAATACTGATGCAGACTCGAGTCTATTCGAGTGAAGTCTTTTATAAGAAAAAAAAGTCAAATTAAATTATGAACCGCCTGTAATCTTAAAAATACTGTGAGAATTGCTTCACACACACACGCATAAATATAATAACGCCGCAAGTATCGAAGCTCTTAAATCCGCGCTCCTCCTCTACTTAACTTCCTTTGCGCCAACCCCATTCTTTGTCTCCCCATCACTCTCTCTCAGTTCTCACTTTTTTCCTCCTCGTAACACCGAGATCGACTTGTTTAACCATTGAGACGATCAAGCGCGCACAATGAGGATTAAAAGGGCCTTGAAAAAGGACTATTCCCCGGGACCGTCGCGCGCGTGCGCTCTCGATGCATTAAAAATTCTGCCGGGAAATTAGGCACGAAAGGGCCGTGGCGGGAACGAAGAATGACATACATATTCACGCTTACTGCACGCGCAAGTAGAGTGCCCGGTACGTAACGGGCCAAAAGCCGTTAAATTGACAGAGGGCGCTGACGGTGTCTCGGACGTATTGCACTGCCGCACCGTGTGCTTATTATTATAAATAGAACACCTTAAGGGAGCGCGGGGTACCAAGCCGTGAGCGCGCTCGAATTGACTTCTTTTGGTACCCCACCCGTATGACTCGCGCCCTAGGAGGTCCGAAAGGAAGAAGCGGGGGTTTGGGTCTCCGATTGGTCTTCCGTCTTTCCCCCTCTCCTATCTCGTCTTCGTCACTGTTATCCGCCCTTTATATCTCTCGTTCCATTATTATTTTTCTATATGTATGCTTCTGTACGATACTCTGCCGGTCCCTATACTTAAAATGAAATCTATTTTACATTGAAATTCTAGATCTATGAAATTTATATCGTTTCTATTCGTGCCCATCGAGCTTGACTTCATATATAACGAGGCGCTTAATGACGCTCGTTTTTAGTCATATACGAGTCAAGATAAACTACTGTTTTTCTATACCTACAATCGACGAAAAAAGAAAATTAATATTCTCTGTCTTGGTTAGACAGATGCGATGCAATAACACGCATATAATAGTCTATATAATTTTGAGAGTTAGTAGTTCCGAAAACCGATTTTTCTTAAAGTTCAGACGATCAGCGCAACTGTTCTTAATTTTCAACCGTAGCTTCATTAATTATTTCTTCTTTATTTGAACTGGAAATTTTTTTAAAGATGTATAAAGTCCCGTACGAAGATATTTTTAGTTCGATATAATGTATTGGAAGAGTATTTAAAGTAAAGTACGACATTATAAATCAGCTTATAGCGCACCGTTCATTGCCAGGCGATTTTCATGAAACTTTTAAATTTCGGACTCTTTCCCTCTTTCCTCGATTTCCGCCTCCTTTTTCCCAGACTCCCTCGGCGATCCTTGCCAATGGATTTTTTTCGCCCCCCTCCCTTCGTATACGCGGACGCGCGTGAATGGTCGTTCATTCCCCCCCTCCCCACCTCTCCCTCCGCCCCGACAAAGAGGAACGTATTTTTCTTGAATATGCATGCGGGCCGTGCCCTCGCCGCCTGTACGTCGCCCGATCGCATCGATTTCGTGGAGTCCGGGGGAACTTCCTGCGTGTCGCACACTTCCCGTCGGCCATTCTTCATAATTGATCAGGCGCGGCGCGATCCACCTCGAGCGACGTCCCGCCTTTCTTTTTGTTACCCCGCCTTTCTCCTTTTGTATTATATAGGATTTCGCTATGACCGGCCATACAAATAATACTCATCGAAATGTAAACACGCGCTCGAACGTCACGCGCGAACGCGCTGTATCGATTAATTACGGAAAGGTTTATTTCAGCGCTTCGACGATTGTTAATTTTAACGCAGACTTAATTTTACCGATGCCTGATTTTACTCTTTTGTTAATAGTTCCAACAGTGGTATCAGTAATCGTGTTTTCCTGGATGGCAATGCAAATCGCAATCCTGACTCAATGATTTGTTAAATTAATTAATTCCTTATAATTTTTATTAATATTATATTAATATATAAATTAATATAATATTAGGAATTTGAATTTAAAAAATATTTTATAAAAAATATATAGTAATTTTATCTACTTTTACTTTGTATTTTATAAATTCTAATTGATTAACATAAATCGTCCATATGAAGTCCTCTTTTAATAATATATCTTAGTAGCACTACTTGTTTTGAAAAGTATTTCATAAAACTTTTAGAGTGATCGGGAGAAGGAGCCTATGTGAAACAAAACCTTGAAAATAATAGATAGGTAGATCTTCTTCAAGGTCCTTTGAGATTGAACTTCAAAATATATAAATGAGATGCTTCCCATTTGGCCTTGGAAATAAAAATCGCAGAAAACTTTACGCTTAGATATGATATATCCGGATATATCCATATTGTGCGGTAAGGTCATTTATCTGGATCTCAATATCTGGCAAAAACTCTGAGTATTTTTATAGGACCCAAAACGAAGCTCCCCATTCAAAATGTTACAGTTAATCTTTCAATTATTTTCAAGAAGAAGATCAAAGTAGTTTTCCAAGTCATTCCCAAAGAGACTGCATCTGCTCCTATACAACTTTTGTATGAAAATTTTTGTGAACCCAGTAAGATATTTCTTGAGATATTTGAATGATGCTATTTTAAGTTAAAGGCCGTTTTCTATAGATGTGTATAAATTGGTTATCATTATAGTAATACAATATTATTATAACAATATTAAAAAAATAAGTATTTTTAGTCAATAAATTTTATTACAAGTTTATTTCTAATTTAATTGAGAAAAGATTGAAAAAAGATCTGTTACAACAGCTATACTAGTTAGAACAATTGTTAAATTGAGTTTATTTCACTTTCTCTTGAATCATTCTGAATATTCTAAATTTAATTTAATTATTGTAAGATTCTACCTGGTGGTTATGTACATATCATACGTACATGGCCATAAATTGATGTAGGTTTATTTAAACAATTAATTAATCTTGGCAAAGAGAGAAATTAAAAATGTGCAGAAACTGAAAGTCGATTTCAATGCGTGCCAGAGAAGCTTCGTAAAACTTAAACATTCATAAACTATACATATATTCACGTAATATTATACTATATTATATTTTTATCTTTGAATGTTATACAAAATTCGAAACATCATAATTTTCAGAAAGAATTATATTTCTTTTTATAAATAATATACTGTATTCGATTACATGTTTTTCAAGCTTAATTAAGAATATTCGTTAACGATTGGTATTAATGTAATACACTAATACCAATGTAATACTTTTAAATTGAATTGCACGTCTTATAACTAGAGTTTCTTGACAGATTATAGGAAGTTATATAATTGCACATACACTTCTCTAGCGTATCTAGTTACTAAGATACAAAAACCGTTAAATTATTAAGCTTAAATGAAATAGACATTTGAAAGACTTTGTATTTAATTGCTTAGTTTTCGAAAGATATATAGCATCAATCAATATAGTCGGTATATTAAATTATAGAAAATTTTCGTTCTAATTTCACTTTCTCAACATATTTCATATCGAGGAATTTTCCGAAGCGTAAATATATGTGAAATTTAAAAATAAGAAAGATGCGGCTAGATCGGGAATTTGACGTATAAGTCGGCGGTGCGGCTTTCGATGCCCGGGGGTCAATCTATCACGGGAGCGTCAGAGCCACCTCCTATATATAGTGTCGAAGGAAACGAGGAAAGAAATATGGAGGGGGGACTTCCAATACACGTATCCCAATAAATTATTCAACGAATTGAACTGTTCAAGTAGTAGCTTAGAAGTGGATATAAGTGTATATATTCAAATAGCGATAATGGCGGATTTCAAATAATATTCTAATGCGAGACGGCTCCACGCGGTACATTGAAGTTTACCCTCGAGTTTGCCTCCATGCAGATATACCTATAATGCGACTCTCTTGACTTAATGCCGTAAATAAATACTTGAAGATTTCTTGAGTAATGTCTTCCAATCCAGGGAGATATACGACTTTCAATATTGAATAAAAACATTTTCAAAGGTCTCATACCGAAGGATTTTTTACTTTGTTTTTCGAACGAGTAAAAGCAATAAGTTTTTCAACTTTTATTTCATTTCATATTCACTTTTCTTAATCCTAGCTATTTTCCAAAACGAATTCTTACCATTGGTGTCGCGTCAATGAAGACAGAAAGACTAATGAGATAATTGTGAATGGAATTTCCAAATGTCGCGAGAGGAATGTATACGTCAGTGGTGGCTTGCGTATCAATAAAGACATTTAAAGTAAATTTATATGAATGAGGAACTACGTACCAGTATCTAACCATATATGCCATTACTTATTTTATTTGAAGATACGTTTAAATAATCTTGAGTATCAGATTATTTCATTTCGTAGTTGCAATTCAAGAATGCTATCCTTTTTCAAAGTTTTGCTTTCTTCCATGTATTTATGAAAATAATGTTTGTCAAATAAAACGTTCTATTTATTAAATTCAAAGTTCTGATGAATGTACAAGAGAACTCGAATATTACGCTATTGGTGCATAGTGTTCATCATAATGAAATTCTGAAATAAATAGAGTATTTTATATTTTTTTCAATTACGCATATTTCAAATAACACTTGATTTTTCGAAAACATTTTGCGGATCGGGTAAATTCTGACGAACGGTAATTTTGCCGAAAAGAAATCGACGAAAGAAAATTTACTCAAAAAATACAATTTCTTATTTATTTATTTTCTTATTGTTTATTTTCCAATTTATCGTGACTTTAAAACTATATGTATAACTATTTTTTAATCAAGTTAGGCGAATAATTATGCAAATGTTACAACAGAAAGCATGATATATACCTTAAACTGTAAAAATATAATGATAAATTATATAAAACTAATGAAGTATAATTATGTTATATGCTTATCTATATCTAACTTACCTCAAAAATAGCTTGCACGTAATTTTAAAGTCTCGCCACATCGGAAAATAATCTAGGTTAAAAATAAATATGTAAAAAATTGTATTTTTCGGTAAACTTTCTTTCGACAATTTTTTTCGACAAAAGACCATTTTGTAAAATTTACCCCACGGTGCTGTCAAATATCGTACTACCCAGCTATTTTTTTCCTCTCGACAAGTCAGCTAATATTCTTTTTCCACCGATCGGCTCTCGTGTTTCCGGAAGGGACAGTCGTCTCATTATTCATGGCCACCTAAGACACCAATATTCCAGGAATAGTTTTGTGCTATTTTAGGCGAATGGTTTAGCCAAACGAGTTAGTCAGTCCCGCAGCTTCTTCTTCTTCTTCTTCTTCTTCGACTTCTTCTTCTACTTCCACTGTGTTTATTCAGTGCGAACACGCGGGAACGAGATTTGTGGCCTTATACTCGTGCGCGCGCGTACCCTGTCCCCGCTGGGTTTCGATGGACGATTTCACCGAGAACATATTTATGCCCGCATCAGACCGATTCCCGGGCCGTATCTGCGGTGACGCTCAGCGGACGGTAGCAGATTTTTAAGTGCATAGAGGACCATCGGAGAATATTTTACGCTGCGCGGGCGGTCCGACGGCTACAGTTGTCATTTCGCACGTCTATTGTGTATAAGTGCCCGGCAGACATGGCAACATATGCGCTGGTTCTTTAAATACATATTTCTTCCTTTCCCTATCTTTCATTGAAAAATATTGCGTAAATTAGCATTGATCGGTTATCTCGTCAGCGATATTCTAAATCAAAAGGCTTTAGTCATTGATGAATATGTAGAATATATATTATGACGATTTTTTTCATAAATTCGATGCGGAAAGAGATGTAAAATTAAAGACTCAATCGAGAACTGAATATATTGATTTTTAATATATTTCCTTATTAAACATCATACATTTATAACTTTATTATAATATTAGACAAACTATACCATATTATTTTCTTTATTTCCCAGAAGTATACATCATATTTATGAAAAATAAAATAGTAATTAAAAAATAAAACATTTCTAATATATATATATATATATATATATATATATATATATATATATATATTTACAATAAAAATTTTCAATTTTAAATTATAGTAAAGATTTTGTTATTCATATACCTATGAAACATATGGAATCTAATTAAAAAATTATTTTTAAGAAAGTAAATTTTAAGGTAAGTATAGATTTTATTTTATATAATAATACGAATAAAATTACGAATAAAATACGGATATAAGTAATATTTTACTGTAATTTTTTTTATATTAATAAATTAATATAAAAATTTATGTTATATTAATGTATTTTCTTTCTTATTTGTACGGCAAAAAATATATTTATATTCTTGTTGTCAACATAATAGAAACACAACGTTCGAACAAAAATACTTGATATTCCCTCTCTTTTTTAAAAGTAAACAATGCTTTTATGAAGAAGTAGGCTATGATTGAAAATTGAGTAACATATAGCTCTTTACATACACTTGCAATAAGGAAAACAATAAGAACAGCAGC
This sequence comes from Sycobia sp. Sy_11, assembly GCA_018907035.1. Classification (NCBI taxonomy): domain Eukaryota; kingdom Metazoa; phylum Arthropoda; class Insecta; order Hymenoptera; family Epichrysomallidae; genus Sycobia; species Sycobia sp. Sy_11. The sequence continues at coordinate 1,807,839 of JACCIC010000065.1, read as the reverse complement.
TTAACAAAGTCTTATTGTCATCTTAAAGAAACCTTATTTCCATATTATTTCATTTATAGCCGCTCTTATTCCTCTCTTTCCCACCTAAATAACACTGAAATATTACAGTAATATTAGAGCAATACTACAGAAATTTTATAGTAATATCGCTGAATCCTTGAATATTCTAATATTCTAGACAAACGGGTAGCAATATTATAAGATAATATATCGTTGAAAAAAAATATTACAATGGTATTTGTGCAATTTTCCAATTCTATACGAGCAGTAATAACAGGTATTCATTGTACTACAATACTGCTTAAATACAATTGTATGATTATAGTAGAAGTAGAGAATAAATTTGAAGCACGTCGCAGTTTAGTGGAATTTAATGTTGCCGATATGAAGATCTTATCGCCTTTTTGTATCCCTTAAGCTATGTACTAATCACGGTAATTTTTGCCCAACTAAGAAAGAAAATTACAACTTTTGTATCACAATGTAATATTGCTGAAATATTTTTAAGCGCAACGTGTTGTAATTTTGCTGTATGATATATTACTGGATGGATCTTATTGCAAGCGCGTGTAAAGAATTTATAAGGAACAATGTACTAACCGGCAATTTTGAAAATGGTTTTTCTTAAGATGTTCATCGGAAACCTTGTATTTTCATGAGGGCACTTAAATTTATCTACTTCCGTTGGCTTCTGTTAAATTTTGAAGTACATTATTTGAAGGAACAACTCTCTTACAGCACTCGATCTGTTAAGAGAAATTAATGTTCTAAACACAATTGCCTATTGAAAATTTTATTTAGATATACTCAGCTCTTTTTTCCCTACGAGATTTGCTAATCCAAATTAAATGCAATCTTAGTAGGCTAGTAACGATATTTCTATTTTGTGGAGTTAGTTTTTTTTGGAACTAAGAAGGCAATAATTGATAATAAGTTCAAAGAATAAATCAATGAAATGCGATTTAAAATTTTTTTAAAATATCAATCATATTACTAAAAAATTAATTTTTGAATATAGTCAAGTTTAAGTTTGTAAAGGATATATACATTGTAAAATTAAAAAAAGACTGAATGTAATCGTTTTGTTATATGAACTATTAACATTCAAGGAGTAATAATAATAAGCTTTAATGCAAGCTTTAATCACAAACTATACCAAGACCAAATAAAAAATTCAGTTTTTAGAATTAACGTAAAAAAATCATCGTTCCAACTAATCGAGTAGTAAAAATATTTTGAGTTTAAGCAGTGCCTCAATACATTTTTTTAACATATTGTGTTATAATTTTACAGATAATACCCAGTGTTTCCATTTTGACTCTATATCTAAGTGTTTCTGTCCCTTATCGAATTGACGCAAAATTAGCTCTAGACACATAATATATTCCAATCACGTGCAGCAATTTGTGCGGGTTTTGAAATTCCCATCATATATATATATATATATATATATATATATATATATATATATATATATATATATATATATACACGAAAGAGAACGCACGCATATAATACGCAAGTAGACAGGCTTGCCGCGCGAGCGATACATCGTCGTGCGGGCGAGCGCTCATCGATGGGGGAGTCGCGCGCACTACTTATATTTATGATGCGCGCGGCTTGAGAAAAGAACTTTGCCACTGTATATTATATTTATAATATACGTGTTGGAAGACATTAATTTGCGCGTGACATCAAAGTCCGGCTCGGTCGCGCAGATGCCGCTTTTATTTCCGTGACCTTCTCTGACTGAAATTCTCACGCGGCCCGGGACTACATGGGGATTGGGAGTATAATTGAAATGAGATGTTTGAACGAAATATCGTGGATGGGGAATTGAGGGTTTTTTTTCTTTCTTTCATTCTTTCTTTTGATACCAAGTACGTTTCGCATTCGTAAAAATAACTCTGAATTTATTGTTTACTCTTTTGTTTATTTTAGAATTTCACAAGGAACATTGAAGTAATATCAATGAAAGAATGAGGAATTGGTTTCAAAATGTCTGATGTCTTACGAAACTTCGATTAAATAAGTATATAGAAGTTGATTAATTTCATTTGACTCACAAACAGAACTGAACTTAATAAATTGAATTTTAAAAACATGTTTTGAACGGTATAATTACGGTAGAAATGCTTTCATGAAACTATATAATTGTTATTTGATTTATAAGATTTTTGAAACTATTACATTTTTAAGAAAAATATATATTGTGTTCTTGACTCGTGTACAATAAACTATTAAAAATAAAATAACAAACAAAAAAAGAATGGATTATATCATTGAGAGCCTCGATCTCATCTAAAAAGTTACGCGCGCAATCCCTTACAAAATCGATTCGTAAAAGTATACGAGCGAAGGAAGGCAAACTATATATCCGAAGGGATAAAAATTTATTTTAGCGCCCGATATAACTTCCTGATGGCGATAATTTATATAAATCCTGAAATTTTCCCAGAGAATCTTACGGGGATAATTTTCAATTTTTTCGATTTCTTATTTCAGCTCGAACAATTCCAGAAGAAACCATTAAATTTCTTATATTGCATCCGACTGTCCGTAGCGCAAAAATTGCTTCCCTATAAAATCTATCGTAAATCAAACAGCCGGCGTCGAAGCTTTCTCGCGCTTTCTTCCTCCCGTTCTCGCTTCTCTCTCTCTCTCTCTCTCTCTCTCTCCCGGTCGACGTCAAATAGTTTTCCCCTATTCGAGAAGCTCCCGCACTAGTTTCCTGCGCGCACACATACACCCATCTATTATGCATATATGTGCCGTATATATTCACGTACGCCGCTCACAGGTCACCCGCGCGCTTTGAAGCTCCGCGTTGAATTCCTCGATAGGCCGCCGCTTGCGTACACGCATATAAATGCACGTGCACGGACACACTCACATACACACAGATACACACGCGTGGCCGATAGAGCTCTTTACTGCTATAGAGAAATAGGGGGCACGGGGTTAAATCCCGAACCCGGAAATCGCGGCGCGCGCCACCGGCAAACATTTCCGTGTCACTAGCGTTGTCGCTCGAGGCTGTATGCCGGGCGCGCCGACCTGGACGGCAAATTGAACGGAAGGTATCTCATATATCTATATATATATATATGCACGCACACAAATACGCAGTCGTGTACGTTATTATGGCTTTGGACAAGGTGTGTGTATATATATGTACAGTCGCATACGCAAGCCTAGACTTTTACTTATGCACACGCGTGCATGTGCCAGGGTTTACGATGCGCCGCGAATGCCGGAATACAACACGTATAGGCTCGGCGCGGCGTTGGATTGGAAACGAGTCTCGTGATGAGCGCACAAAGGCGTCGCGGATTCGGCCAGCGCTCGGATATATATGCGGTCAGTGTGAACTGGATGTATGCTTTTCTTTTTTCTCTTTTCAGCATCCAGCTCAGCTGAAGTGCGTTTACGTCTTCTGGTGTCGATGAGTCGGTCCGCCAAGTCTGGGATCAAAGAAAAAAAGTATATATTCTATATATACATATCGTTTTGAGATTTTGTTTCCCCGTTGCTATTGTGTAATGTGCGAAAAATAAACATGGGTTGCATTCTTATATGATATGCGCATAATGTATATGAAATTGTCAAGAAGTAAAAGAGCTATTTTCTCTATAAATTTCTCGTAAATATTGTGCAAGCTACTCGCAAAATGTACACCTAAATTTTAAAATACATTAAGTATATGCATTGAACTAAATTGCTGATTTATTTCACAAATATAATAACGTTAGCGGTAATCAAGTATCTCCTTTATTTGTTTGTCAGAATAAAAAGTTATTAGATTTCCTAACAAACGCATTGAATAATTGAATATTTATAACGAATCATATTTGAACAGAGTAAACTTTGATCAAAATGCGAATCATTAAATTCTTACATATATAATTTAAGCAGATTTATTGTGAATAAGTTTAATAATAATAATAATAATAATAACAACAACGACAATAATCATAATAATACACAATTTGCAGTGATAAAAATGATGTTTTTATTATGAATAATAATACAATAAAAATGAATATATATATATATATATATATATATATATATATATATATATATATATATGGCTTTTAACTCGGATTGCACAACGCTCGATGCCTACGCATACTAGATTTATAAATATAATCAAAATTTTTCCTGTGCAAGCCTTTAGATGAGCTATAAAATACATATGAGAATTTTTATTTTCATATACCAAATGACGTAGATATAAATACTTTTGACTATTATTGTAGCCTATTTAATGGTCTTACTTTCAATTTCTTTTATATTACAAATCGACATTCTTGTGTCCCACACTCCGTCGTTTACAGTAAATTATGCTTAGCTTTGCGCATATTCATGCTCGGGGATTTCTTATTCATATAGCGTTACGCCTATTATACACGAAGGCTCCGCTCAATAGTTCAATTGATTTTCAAGTCATACAGAAAAGTCCCCGTCCATTCCCGTTAAATTTCTACTCGTATAGAATGCGAATCGGCGAGTTTTCCTATGTAATTATGATTTCCTCGGAGGAGAAGCCTCATTGAAATCTCAGTCGCTGGTGAAACGTATGCGTCAATAAAATCTACCCTGCGGTGATTCAAAAAATTTCTTATATAATCATTCGGCAAAGTAGCGTGTGAGATATGGATTTAATATTCGTTTATAATTAACTTATTTAAAAAATCATGAAGCTTTAATTAAATTCTTATGTAATATTACATTATCTACTTCCTTTGTAAATTACATCGTTCAAACGAAACACAAATTATTTCAATTTATTATTATGAAGTGGATAATTAAATATAAATAAGCAAATGGTAATTCTAATGATTTTAAGAAAAAATTTCAAATAAAATAATTTTTTATTTCTACTTTAAAAGTAAAAAAATATATTTATTAAATCTAAAGAATATCAATATTTACACTATAATTTAGAATAGGTTAGGTCTATATATATATATATATATATATATATATATATATATATATATATATATATAGAGAGAGAGAGAGAGAGAGAGAGAGAGAGAGAGAGAGAGAGACGGTGTTAAAAATGCATTTTGTGATAGAACGGCGTGTATTTTCGTATATGTCAGAAATATAAGTATATTAACTTAAATGAAAAAACTAATGAACATACTACACATTTGTATTTGATATATATTTGATCATAAATTTTTTATACTCATGTTTCATTATTCGTTGATAGTGCATATTAACAAATTAGATTTATGATTCGGTTCTTTACGTAAGTATAAATTTAAATATAGAAAAATCGACATTGGCGCTGTTGCCGTTGCTAAGAGGGATGCAACATAGATGCTGCCTTGTTGCATTCGTGTCAAGTGGTATAAAGGCTACTGAGCCGTGTGCAAAATGTGTGAGAGGAGCTCGTGAGCTTTTGAACCTCCAGTGCCTCTCCCCCATCAAATTCCAACAAGTATAACCGTTCAGGATTTCTTAGTATACTTTCTAAATTAGATTTAAAAAGGTTTAATATATCTATGTATTGAAAATTCTGCGATGGCGATGTTGTCGATCAGAAAGGGAAGAGCTATATTGGATGAGTAACGATTGGACCGTGTGCAGGAAGACGGTGATGGCTCACGACCCTCGCAAACTCTTCCAAAATCTGAAATTCCAAGAAATACAACCGTCAATAATTTCTGTCATACATTGGGAATTTTGTATTTATCAAAAATGTAACTTTATTATTTTAAATAAACAATATTTTACCTTTTTTAACGTAGAGTATATCTTAACACTTGAAAACCTGGAAAAATATAATTATGTGGTGATAGAAAATTATAAACATAACTTTACAATATAAAGGAAGATTGTAGGTGAAACAGATTTAAGCTCCGTTTAAAATCATATAAATGTAAAGTCGGATAATTAAAAGCTTGCGTTTTCGATTCATAAAGTTTGTCCAAAATATATTAATCGTTCTTTTGCATTTTAATTTAAATCGATAGTAATTGATTGCTCTAGAAAGTTATTAAAATAGCTTTATAAAATTAATTTATTTAAGGTAATTTTGTTTTGTAAAAAATTAAACAATAATAAAACTTAAAAAATTTTAAAAGAATAGAAGTTGTAAAAAATAAAGTAAATAGAGCTTGAAAATTAAAATAATCGTGATTCACTATAACACAGGGAGATTTTCAATGCAGAATGATAATATTTGCTATCGAATTCGGAAATATAACAGGTGTGCTTTTAGATTCATAATGAGTAGCCCCAAAACCATAAATTTATCAAAATCAAGGAATTTAAAATATCTTTTCAACTCTGGAATAATGGATTCTCTTTTCTAATTTTGAAATTTTTAGTTTCTTCGCGTTATATTTTGAAAATGTACCTTACTAGCTTTTTAGACTAATCAACTAGGAATAATTAAATCTAAAATTTATTCGAATTAAACAGTATTTCTGTAATAGACATTTTTGACATGAAACTTTTTTTTTATTTAAAAATGTGGAATCATCCAAATGATAACTTTGTTTTTATTGCATTTTTATGAAATATTCTTTTAAACTTAGGGGGAGGGTGACCATTGGCGAATAGGAAAATTTGCCTTTCTGATACTCTTCGATGCCTTATATAATTAATAATGCACCAATTTCCGATACCTACTATTTACCTTGAATTGATAAATACGGTACACAGCCAATTCACGATGCTGCTGATCACGTAAAGTAAACAAGAACTTGATACGTCAATGTGCTTCAGGGTGGCAATACAATACTGACGGAATTGCGCGCTCGACGCTTCTAACCCGGCGCTCGATGTTTCTTGCTTTCATCGCCAAGCGTGCTCATATGTATTTACACTCGACCTAGCACACGCAAGAGGATTATGTGTGTGTGTGTGTGTGTGTGTGTGTGTGTGTGCGCGCGCGCTCATCAGCACGTATAAACATAGGATACGCCGGGCGCTCGTTTTTCAGATCGTACACGCGCGCCCCCTTTTCTTTCTCCGACTGCATAGTATGTCCGCCTCCTACATCTGATGATGCAGTGACGACGCGCCAGTGTATCGAGAAGATTTGATGTCGTATACATTTATAGATATTCATACCTCCCCAATGGGAGGATAAGACGCCTGTATAAAGTGTTTTGAGAACTTGTATAGACGGATGTGCACACATACACACACACACCCACGCGAGCGCGCGCACGCACACACACACACACACACACACATATCATTGTCCCCAATGAAATCTTTTACTCTGTTGCTATAACCGTGTAACTATTATGTATATAAACGCACAGGCGCGGCAGATGCAGTCGTCCTAGATGTAAGAAGAGCGTTTTACCGCGCGCTGTTTGATCGGGGGCGCGGATTCGTTTTACAATTGAAGCGATTGAAATTTTAATATTGTGTAACTGGAAGAGGATGCTCGGAAGGAAGGGGAGGATCAGAACGCGAAGGAAAATAGATGAGAAAAAACACTGGTATAAACGTTCAGAAGTTTGTGTAGGGTAAAGGTTATTGTGAAATTTATTTGTCAGTCCGATAGTATTATTTTACTCGGCATATTATAATAAATCTACGCAAAATTATGTTAAAGAAGCTTAATACAAAGATTCTTAATTTACTTTTTTACATAATAAATTCCCTTGATTTTCTGGTTAGTTATTATTATTATTATTATTATTATTATTATTAGTAGTAGTAGTAGTAGTAGTAGTAGTAGTAGTAGTAGTAGTAGTAGTAGTAGTAGTAGTATTATTATATATGTAAATAGTTTTCTTCGATGTAGCATACTTGAAAGAAAAAAGTAAATCAACGAATTTACGATCAAGTCGTAAATGTTCTGGACATATACAAGTCGGAGAAAATGAAAATGGATGAGCGAAAAGAAGTCAAGACAGAAGTAGTCCTGAAGTCTCGCTTAAGGTAACGAACGGTATACAGTTCAATAATCTAAAGCTTGAAATAAACTTCTTTTTCATTCAATTTAAACTCGCTATATAAACCAATATTTATGTAATTAAAGGAGATGTAGCATTTATTTTTAAATTGATCAAAATTAAACAATTATCATTTTCTGCTAAATTTCATACTAAAATTCGATTATAAATAAATTACTATAGTGTTTTATAATTTTATTTTTAAACCATTCGCATGTAAATTATACCTGGAATATTTTTTGTAAAACTGTAGAATAATGAGATGGTATAAATATGTGAAAAAATTACTTAAAAAAACATGAAATGTTATATTAATTTTTGGTGCGGCTTTTTATACTTAATATTATGAAAACTTTGCTAATAAATTTACTAGATATTTGGAATAATGAAAAAAATATAGTACATAGTATCTCTGAAAATTATTTAGCAAAACTTAAAAAAGAAATGTAATTAAAATGTATTAATTTTGAAATACCATAGCATTTATAATGATATGGATATAATTACTAAACTTAATAAGTTTTTGTAATAATAATAGTAAAAATGTGCACTTATAAATTGTGTACACAATTATCACAAGTTATTTTCATAAAAGATTTTTTCTGATCCTAAAGCGAATTTTTTCCAATTTATCTAAAATAATCGAAATTATTATAATTAAGTTATAAAAACACATCAATTCATTGATTTTATATATTTAATATATAAAATTAGATTAATTTAATTTTTATTATTTAATATTTGACGTAGTTCGGGTCTTACTCCTTCTATCTCACTATCCTACATATACTGCAAACAAAAGTGACACACAAAATATACATTTTTAAATTTAATTCTATATAATGTCAAGGACTATTTCAATATATAAGTTAAAATAATGTCGTTGACCCATTAGTATGAAAAAATTGTACATTCTTTTTTTACTTTGTTTGAAGACAAATATTTCAGGAAGTGATTCGTTAACCATTCATTCTAGACTTTCTTTGTTAATGTATAAAATTAGTTAACAACAAGCTTAAAATTATATTATACAAATATATTATATAGTATACAAATATATTATATATTTATATAATATATATTATATAAATACATAATATATATTTACAATATCTTTAAATATCCAAAATTATAATTTCTATTTTAATCCCTGAAAAGGAACCGGAGCAGTTCGAAATGCCGGGTGAAAAAAACAGAAAATACAGTAAATTTAGATGGTATGGTCAGTCGGGTTGTTCTCTGCCAACTTAGAATATTGATTGTTTTTATATTTTATTTTATTTTTATCGTGGTTACATTATTTTATTTGATTTCATTTTATTTTTAGCAGTGATTATTTATTTCAGGTACTACGGAAGTGATGCTAAATAACTAAAGACAGTACGACTGTTATTATAATTAAATTATTTTATAAAGACTCTAAAATCGATAAAAATATTTGTTAATTTGTAATAACAAACTTCATTTATGAAAAAAAGGTTCAAGCAAATAATTTGAAAAAAGAAAATGTATAAATAGCTTCATTGAGACATTATTGCGTCGAAATGAATCAAATTGATTGACTCAAAAATAAATTGCATTGGTAAGGTAGGATGTGTTCAGACATCCTGCTTTCCCGGGTTGCCGCTCAAAATCCATTAACAATAATGTCACCATAATTCTTACTAAAGTGGAGGATGCAGTACAAGTATTTATGTATGTATATATATATATATATATATATATATATATATATATATATAAATCACTGCTTTGTCGCGGCACGCACCCTTTTCTAAATAAATCCTACCTCCCGATCCCCGAAGATAATCACAGGTACATTCGAGTGAGTATGAGAGAGCGAGGGAGAGAGAGAGAGAGAGAGAGAGAGAGAGAGAGAGAGAGAGAGAGAGAGAAACACATAAGACTAGAATAAAAGAACATCCCAAAAATATCGCGGCACACGTCCATCATTCCTCCGTCCCGCGGGCTTACATAATATATCGCGATGTTTCTTCATGCCCCACGTTATCCCCTCCCCTGTAATGCCGAAATTATCGAGACAAAAAGGGGTGAGTTCACGAGCCTCCCTCTGCCTCGTTATACTCGCTCCGTTGTGCAAGGCATGGAATAGTCGTATATACTAGACATAAGAAATTCAGCGAATCTCCCGAGCAGCTGTCGTTCCGTCCGGGCGTGCGATTTATGTATGTGTGTGTGTGGGTGTGGATGTGGGTATGGGTGTGTGTGTGTTCGTATAAGAATTTCGCGGGCTGTCCCTTGGTCGTCACTGCCGTGAGCATCGGTTTTTAAAGGCAAAGGGTATCACCCTATCAGCCGGCCATTCCGCAGTAAGTTTTCTGCATACGAAGGCGAATTTCAGGTGTGTGGGGGATTGCTCGGGATGCTTGAAAGATCCACGGAACTCGCGGACGATAGGAGAACGCAATCTATATATATATATATATATATATATATATATATATATATATATATAATATACCTATGCTGATGTTGCTCGATGTGCTTGCTGAGCTGAGCACACTCGACTTTACCTCACAGTGCTATAATAGAGCGATGAAGAATACGGCCGGTTGGAGTTTACTTTATAATATTTTAGGCGCTCGAAAGTGGCGCTTTCGAAGAGAATTCAAAGAGGTAAGGAGATTTATAATTGGAAAACAAACATTTTGGTAAAGGAAAATTTGACGAGTATGTTGAGTTTGTAAGCATTATTGGGTCTACAATTTCTAAAGTTCATACCTTCAATGAATATTATAGGGCTTTATTTTAAGTTCAAAATGAGAAAATACATTATTCGAAACATGTTCCATTGCTAGCGATAGAATTTGTGCCTTGCATTTCAGGCGACTTCTGGATTTCAATAATAAAAAATCCCGCTTTCGGAGGCCAGGAATTTATCAAGCCAATTTTTGATATCTAAAGGTGAAATGAACGATGTTTCGGTTGGACCGAAACCATTTGTAGTCGGGTACGTTCAGTAGTATAGCAGAGTATGTTCCGGACTATAAGGCGGTTGGAGCAGAATTTCCCATCTGCTTTTTATCGAATAACTTTTGACATAGTAATGAACGTGCAGTATTGTCACGATGAAAAATCAATTTCTCCTATCTCGCTACCTAATCTGACCGTTTTTTGTTTTTGTAATGCTCGTCTCAAATGCACCCATTGTGTTTGGCAAAATGATACATCATCTGTTTAACAGATTACCAAATAAGAATTGTGTAAGTTACAAATGCAATATATATATATATATATATATATATATATATATATATATATAATTTTTTGTGCAATAATTTTTCTTTATAAAAGCCTATACTTAATATGAATAAATTAGGATATGCTATATATGTATGACATTTGGGAATGATGTGCAATTTGACATTCCAAACCATCTTTTATAATTAGCACCGGTTTTTTTGCTATTCAAACAAGAATATAGAACGAGGTAGAAAGGGCAGTTATTTAGAAAGTATTAAGTATACAGTTTAATTATACAAGTGGTTCTTACAAAATGAAACTCAGATTTAGGATTATCTTTTATAATCAGAACGGGACCGTATCTACTGTAAGGTAGTTACAATAGTTAGTTGTTAAAGTAATTAGTTTTTAAAGAAAATAACAATACTTATGAAAAAAATTTTAACGGTAGACTGCTTGTATTTTGAGCCTCGATCGGTATAGTTAGAAATGAATTAATAATAACTGGCTAATATGTATTATTATATAAATCATATATATCAGAAAATATATTTCTATAATGCCTAAATTATAAATTTACAAAATAATTTATATTATTATATAATTGTTATATAATGTTTAACGGTTCGCTAAATATTCGCTAAACAATTCCACATAATTTATCTAAAACTAAAACATTGTTTGAAGAGTAGTGTATGTTTATACAAATCAATTATAATTTAATTTAATATAGAAATTATTATGCAACTTTAATTAATTTATGTTGTTATTGTATTGTTGAACGAATGTTATTGTATTCATTTTATGTACATCGTATGAGTCAGAAGAAATCTTTTGTAGAGGGAATATCTAAAGAAATGGTTGCTGACACATAGAAATTGAAAAACATGCAACAAACATAACTGTATATAAAATTATCTCAAATATTGTATTTTCTTCCATATTAGGATATTTTCGAACTTTAATTTGGTTATTGTTTTGTTCCTTTTCTCAAAATTCAATCTGAATCCAGATATTTGAACAGAAAATTTAAAATTATTTATTATACGCAATAAAAATAAATCAATAAATTTACTTTCTTGCGGAGCGTATATAAAGATTCAAAGTAACGATTGAATTCTACTTGAGAAAAATATTGTTCAATATTGTTTGCCCTCACCTCTGCCTGATATATACACACACATATATATATATATATAAAGCACAAAACACATAAAACATTTTAAAATGTTGCAAGAACTTTACACTTGCACTTCGGTGTCCCTGATTATATACGTTTTATATCACGGCATAAATTCGAGCATGCACTTTACATTTATTAAAAAAAGGAACAATAAACCTGCCAAAGCAGCTCCGAAAAGCAGCCTCTCCTTCTCGCTTCTTAGAGCTCCCCGGCCTTTCCATCCTTCCTTCCTCCTTTCTTTCTTTCATTCATTCGCTCTTTCCCTCTATCTTTATCCTCTTTGTATAAATTAGTTTACATGGCGCTATTTCAGCCGTACCTGGGCGAATGCGCGCCTCCCGCAGCGTTCGATTGTTCATCGCCGCGGGGACGAGAAAAGCCCGCGATGCATGTGTCTAAAAAAAGTCCCGGCGACGCGGGGCCGCGACGCGAGGAATAAAAAGTCGCCCGGCTTTTTACGACGGCGATCAGTCTCCCTGCTTTATATCTCATTACTCGCAAGAGACCTTCTTTTTTTGAGATTCGCGACGACTCCCCTTGCGCGTGACACGTCCCAGACGCATATATATATATATACGGACGAGAGGGTGCACGACTACCAGCCATCCGTTGTTCGCCTGTGAGGCAAAGAGGACGAGTCCGGTTTACGGCCAAATGCTAGGGCAAATGTATGTATGGGGTGTAATATATATAGGATATATGTGTACGCGTGTATATGACAGTACGAGAAACAGACGGATCGATGAGAGCTTGAAACTGGAAGGAGGAAAAGCAGGGACTGAAGATGAATAGGGAGAAGTTAGACATAGCATCAAATGCATAAACATATTCTTTTATATGGAATTTTTCATAAAAATATTACGTTTACTAATTTGTAATTTTTTTTTTCTATTTTTAGTAATGATGGAATGATAAATACAAAGATAAAATAATATTTTATAAACCGAACATTATATATATTATATTTAAGTCGAATCAATTGGCTTTTCAAAAATCTTCTACTAGCGATATATAAAAGTTCTTATATTAACGATATAAAAAATCTACATATGTTAACTATTAAGCTTTCGAATATGGTCAAGAAAGGATAAGATTAACATGAACAATCAGAAAAAACAAATACAACTTGAATGAACAGTAAGACATATAGTTCAAATTATAGCTTTACATCATATTTAGGGATCATTTCATAGAAATAAATGGGACAAATGTCTTGTAACGTACGTTTTGTGACCGCTCAAACTGTTTTTTTTTATGAATTTTTAAATAAAATTTATAAATAACTTTAGTTTTTCTTTAAATCATTTTTTATAAAATACGAATTAATAAAAATCTATTACTTTTTATCACAGTTAGACTTTTTCAGGCTTTCAATTATTCGAACATACTTAAAGCGTTCGAGGAGTTCGATCTGTTCGAAGGAAACGAGAGTAGCTCCAATTGATCCAACTATTGAAACAGTTGCACTATTTCAATTGTTCGAATGTTTTAATCGTTCGGGCCATCTGTGTTGTATGAATATCAATAAGTCCCGAGCTCTAATCTTTATATGCGGTTACAGAAGCCTTAGTATTTGCAGGCCATATATACTAACGCAATATTGTTGAATTAATGAACGTTCTTGCAACAAGCACCCTCCATATTAATTTTATTTAAATCTCTGAATCTTCCTTCTATCGGGAATTGTTAGTAGATGGTAAACTGCAACATTGTCGTGCATTAATAACAAGTCCTTTAGCCTAATTTATACAAGTAATGATCAAATGGTAGGCTTTAAGTGTCATTAAATATGATTTTATTATAACCGATTATTTATTCTTACCAGATTTTATTCTAAAGGCGATGCTTATAAAACAAGAATCGTTTTAATATCAAACATATAGTAATTCAATACGCAAACTGTTAAAGAATTGATATTTCATAATAAATTTAAACATGTAAAATTTTTATGGATGCCCAATATCGCAAGGTTGGTATTATTCGTTTATGTATTAATAAGCGTATTTAATGAATTTCAATAAAACAATATTCTCAAAACTTGTAAACAATAGAATTTATGTATTAGCTGAAATCGATGCTGTAAAATGATTTTATTTGTTTTGTTTTCCATATAAATAGAAAAAAATTGAACAGATAAATTAAAAAGATTAAAATGAAAAAGAAGTCGTAAAATCTAAAAATGATGAAAAATTATTCATGAAGTATAACTAAAGTATAGCATTTTAGAAGGCGACTGTACAAGAATCGTAAATGAGAAGGAAAAAGGTCTTGCTGTGCTGTTTATCAGTCGCGAAAATTACGATCTGTAAATCACGTCTCTTCAAGCGCCTTGCGCTATGGAATTTTGCGTTTGTCAAAAGTAGATATAACCAAAAGAAAACAAAAACAAAAAAGGAACAGAAGCCCAGAGCGAAGCTCGCCAAGGAGAAGCTGCCTCTGTCGGCCGCGTTGGGAAAAGCGCGGGTGTTGTGCGGTATATATATATATATATATTGAGCCATACAAGAAAATTTAACGGACTTAACCCGAGTATATGGCGGCGTGGCGGCGGCGGGCAATGCGGAACATCGCGATAAATCAGCCAGGCAAAAGCCGTTCTAAGTAATCGCTTATGCGCAATAAATGGCCGTCCGAGAGGTGCATCCTCGCCTGCATATATGTATATATATATATATATCCATATTATACATGCACATTATGCACGGAGAGCCTTGGCGCTGCATCGCGCGCCGCGAGAAGATTAGGCGCTACCGACGCATGCAGCAGCGATGGGCGCTACTATGGCGTCCCAAAATAAAGACGCCATAGTAGCCGCATAGAGCCGTAAATTTTTTCTCGAGCGCCGCTTCGCCTTTTTCCTCTCTTTATAAATATTGCGCCGCCTCCTTCTGGATTCGCCCGCGCGCGGGCTAAATGCTTTTATATAATGCATAAAAAGCGATATTTATCGCTTTCGAATGGCCGCGCGCGCGCGCGCGCGTCTTTTATGTATTATACGCGCGCGAGTCCACCTTCTGTATGTTTTATATTGCCGTGTCCGGATTGTCTGTACTATATATACCGCGGACGATTCGGGATTTTTTTTGAGGCCCAAAAAGTGCGTAATTCATTTTTTCGCGACGGGCGATTTATGGCGCCGAAGCCGTGCAGATTCGTAGCGTGCGTTACGCGTTAACTTGAGCGCTAATCTCTCCCTATCTCTCTCGCTCGCTCTCCCTCTCTTAGCTTCGAGCCGAGGCTTAAAGATTCAGCCTCACCGATCGTGATTTATTAGTATAGTTTGATGCTCGATGCGCGAGGTTCAATTTGCGCATATTATTTCCGAAAGGTTCTTGATTTCGCACTAGCGGAATTTGGAAAAAGGATTAGAATAACGGAGCAGTTCGCCGATTTATCCGAAATAAATCGAATTTAATATTTCATCAATGAATGTTATTCTGTTCCGTTAAAAAAATTTTAAAATCGAATGATTATTTTACTCGTATTTTAAATAACTCAGAATTTGTCTTGAACTCCGTCCGATTTGTAATACGGAGAATTTTTTTTACATTGGAAAAATGAAATAATTTTAAAAAATGAATGTATGTTGTAAATGAAGATTATTTTTCTCGTTCAGATAACTTGTTTTCTCGATGTATATGCACGATTTTTAACAGTTATGCAAATTATTAAAAGTAATTTATATTCGCGTATTACATTGTTTCTGCCTTTCTTCAACGATATTTTCATAAAGCCGATTACCAAAAGTTCATGAGCATTGCTCAAAATTTAACTTATGAGAAAATAATCTTCACTGGACTTGACAATGTTTAAACATCCGCTCGTTGTCCTTTAAGACTCAATATTTTCATAAGCGACAAATTTTATGCCGCTCTGTACGGTAATTTGCTTATATATATACACATACATATTTTTTACGTATTACAAAATTTATGCGAATCTCATGACTTGCAAATTAAGCGGGTAAAGAGAAAAAAAGGTGCTTCTCCATTGAATCGCCCACATGCGCGCGTTCAAAGAGGATTGACTGCAATCAAAAGTACCTCGGGACGGCCGGTCAACTTTATGACGGGGCTCCAACTGCTTATATGGCTCGTAAACGCGCAAAAACTCTTTCAATAGAGCCTCGCGCTTCTTAAGCGCTGAACGCCGGATTTTTGACGTTCCTCAAATTTTTTCATCGCATTAAACATATAAATATATGCGACGCGCCTCTCCGTCCGCATAGACAGCCGTTTTAATCCAAGCAAATATATTGTTCATAAATTATACTTATTGTGAGAGTATATATAATAGCGGTAAATACTAAAACAGCAGAGGTTTTGGATTATTTCTTTAGGCGTCTAACTGTCTTCCGTCCGATTATATTGGGCTGATCGTGAAAAATTGCTGAATTAAAAAAAACATTTCAGACTACGTGGAACATATTATAGATGAGAAATTCTTTGAAAAAATAATCTTGTGCGTTAGCGTACAATTTTATAATTAATTTAATTGTCGAAATTCCTATGGCAGTGCGCAGAAATAGGACAAGCTCTCCAGCTCCAGGATACGCTTTGCTATTCGCGACTCGTAATACAATTATAAAAGTGACACAGCCACTCCGGTAGTTTTCTAAAACTTTCAAAACATTTTACGCCCCGTGTCTGCATTTACGAGCCCGAAATGTTTCAAACTTTCTTGTTTAGTTTAAAGGTAATATTATAAATATATTAACTTGTCACGAGGAGCATATGATATTTGCATATGATATTTTTATAAACAAACAAACGTTTGTTCCACTTTAAATTGCATTCGATCTCTTACGATTGCACGTAAGCCTATCGAAAAAAGGAGTCATTCTTCTTCAACTATTATTATTCTATTAACCGTTCGAACTGACGCATCGCGGATAAGTCATCATAGGGATCATTTCATGGAAGGCTAAAACTCATTGTTGCGTCGAGGGGTGTTCTTCTGGTCAAAAGTACGACGAGCAAGCTCACGGACGGCTTTGACGGCAATCATCGACAGCCCGGCGGGGTTTTCCAATTTCACCCTCGTAAATGAGAAAATGAAGAAATTAAACTCTGGACTCCCCAGGAAAGAAGGCCCCAAGTTCCGCTTGGCTGTAGAACTAAAGGAACGATTGGCAAATAGAGCGTTCACTTCTACGAGCACTCCCTCTCCCCTCCTGCTCCACACCTTTGACTCGACGCTCCCACCTGCGAACAAAAATGT
Source organism: Sycobia sp. Sy_11 (assembly GCA_018907035.1). Lineage (NCBI taxonomy): Eukaryota > Metazoa > Arthropoda > Insecta > Hymenoptera > Epichrysomallidae > Sycobia > Sycobia sp. Sy_11. The sequence continues at coordinate 1,790,298 of JACCIC010000065.1, read as the reverse complement.
ATGTATATGTATATATAGCTATCCGAGGAAAAACTTTCACCACTGTTCCACGGGAAAATTCGTAGAAATCGATTTCACTTTTCCCAATTTAGGTCACACGCGCACAATTTTTTCATCTTTAGCGACTTTATCTCCACCGACGTGGGGAGAGACACGTCTCCCGCGGCGACCAGGTTAAAAGGCAAAACCCAGGGCGATCATCAAGCGGAGACGATATATTATATATATGAGTGTGTATGTGTATGTGTGTATTCCCCGACTCGGAGGGAATAGAGAGACAAAGGAGGGAAACTTTCTCCACCAGGTGAGACGTTTCCAAATTATATACGTATACATATATACGTACACCAGTATCACCCCGGACGCACGCGCGTTCGGGAACGGCGATCGTGTCCTCTTGTTCTCGGGCGGCGAGGGCTGGGGAAGGTGGAGGGAGGGGCTCAGGAATAAAGGGCTCGTTTATTGTTTTACCACCCGCCGGGGGCGCGGCCGATGGTGAGAGCACTGCCGCCGCGCGCTGGACCAAGAAATTCGCGGTATAAGGTATATACGAGGGATCGAGTTTGGCCAACGACATTATGACGTTATATTCGTCCCCCCTCCCTTTCCATCCCCCATCCCCCGATGTAAATTTCTCGGACCTTTATATATATGTGGCTACAAGTCGGTGAACGTCTGGCTTCGCCGCCGGAGGAGTCGCGTCGCCTTCGCGCGCTACTGAACCAATCGCAACACCGTGATTTATCGACTCCGTTATTGTCATTACGTATAGATACGTATTTCTTACGCGGGGCGGTGTCAGATTATTTAGCTAATTCGTGACCGATGAATTTGTTTGGTTTGCGCACTCTATAGCTGAACCGTATACGCCTCTATTTCTAGAGTTTCGAACTAAAAGTCGATATATAGTCGTTTGGTCGATTGTTTCGTTTCAGTGTCTGCTGGAACTGATATTGATGGCTATTGCGACGCGCGCGATAAAAGATGCAAATTTATAAAGACCACCGGTTCACGGTGTAGAAGCTTCCTTTTGTGTTGATTTATTACTTCTTATTCGTTGCTCTGTATGTATTTTAATTTCTTTCTTAAATTGAAATTGTAATAAAAATCCAATTATAATTTATTGAAATTAATATAACTTGGGGTAATCTATATTTGACATTTTAACTTTATATTGGAATTTATAGCTTATGAAATTATTGGTGTACTTCGATGATTGATCTATTTCTGATGAAACTGAATATATTTGTCTATCAAAGTATAAGAGTTTTCAATGAGATGGATAAAAATTCTAAACCTTCAAACATTACTCGTATTAGCATTTTTAATTTAGTCACTATTGTTTATGATGATTTCATGAAACATTTGTAAACTGGGTTGAACTAACATAACGTATTTGGTGATGATGTATTTTCTTTAACATTACCGCAACACAAATGAACTTTATATTTTTATACATTTTCGTAAATATTTTGAACGATTCCCCCTATTTCCCAGAGCACTCGAATACATAATGACAAGTCCAGTATTACAAATCCTTCTTATATCGCGATTTATCATTTAAAGAGGTGCATTTTTGCAATTCCGAGATTGCATAAATATACCAGCGACGACCGTCCGCTCCAAAGCTTCCGGTGTATGTGCATATATATATATATATATATATATATATATATATATATATATATATATATATATATATACAGACTCCTCCAGAGAGATTTACAATGCGCCTTAAATTTCTAACAACTGATGTAATGCCGCAGTAAAACTTATTTAAGCGACGGAAACCTAAGAGGTGTGCTGCTCGCTCCTTTTATGGCCGAGACAAAAATTAAGATAAATTCTAAAAATCTCGTATGGCGCTGTCGGTGCGCGGGCGCGCGCGCGCAAAAAAAAGAGACCAACTGACCGTCAGACCCAATTTTATTTTTATCACGAGAGCCCCGGGATATCGGGGACATTATCCTTTAATGATCCTAAACGACATGCTCGGGTATCACGGCGCGGCGAGCGGAGGAGGGGCGCTGCAGCGTACTCGAGAAAAACAAAGATTACCTTTACGAGCCAGAGAGCGGGGAGGGGAGGGGCATCCTTGGCGTATAAGCGTAATCCCTTGATCTTTCAATTTGGCACCGCGGCTTCACCGTGCTTATATACTCGCCCTGCATCTAGGAGAGATCTCGCCTCTGCTTTTGGTCAGACTTCAAAATGAGATACGCGACGGGGGGAGGGACCGTAAAGATTTCGCTCGCGCGAAAATATGTGAGATGCGAAGATTTCGGCGACGCGATAATCCTACAGAGTCGGCATTCCTGAGTAGCCAGTTGTTGTAATAAAGATTTCAGATTAATTTAGTACGCTGGAACAGATTTTGCAGAGAATCTCCCAAAATATATTTTGAGCGTAAGAAATTCTTAAAATATAACTTTTATTTATAAAATTTACCTATTAATATAAAAGAAACTTTTGTTTTAATAATGTAAATTTTTATTAATATAATATAAATAAGCAATTGAGTTAAAGTTAATATTATCTAATGAATACATCACAGTAAAATTTTAAATAAATGACCAAAAAATAAATAACACTCCTAAACAAAAAGTAAACATGTTTTATTTGACATTATATTTTGAATTCATTCATATTAAAGATGTTTACAGAGCTTTTTTCAATTATTTCGTAACTTCTGAAAAAAAATACATAATGTTTATGCACAATTTAAAATTATCAGATGCATTAAATTTGAATTCAATGTTGATTAGAATATGTAATTTATATTTCTAAATTCTAAATTTTTATTACAAATAATCTTTTTTCTACAATAATCAATATATAAAATTATTGGAAAAAATTATTAGAACGAGTCTCTGAAGAGGAGCCGGTGCGTGCACGAGACGTCGAAGTTTGCGCATGCGAGTTCAGTGGAGGACTATAGTCAGATTGTCTTTCAATAAAGATTTAAAATTTATATTTATTTTTTATTATTTAATGTTAATTCTGTATATAAGGGTAGCCTGGCTGTCGCACAATTAATAGTATCATTTATGAAAAGATTGCGAGACCGATAACAATAATTAATATTTCGGAAGCATACTTGTTATAAAATGTCATTATCTCTCATTCAGAATGAAAGAAATTTCTCTAATACACAAATTAAATTCTGGAGGCTCGAAAACTTTCCTTGATATATGCAGCATAATCGCTATATATATATATATATATATATATATATATATATATATATATATGCATATGTATATACAACATAGTAGCACGTCCAGCTTCCTCCCCGTATAACTCCATCCTGATTATTAAATTCCGACTGATTTCCACGTGAAAGAGAAGGGGAACGAGAGAGGGCACGTATCGTGCTAAGAAAGAAGATGCCTTCTCTGCATGTGAATATTATTCCGGTATAAAAAAAAAGAAAAGAGAATGGAAACAACAAGTCTCAAGAGCATTTTGGCTATATGCCTCGGATACACAGCCCAGTGCACACATACCGAGAGGGAAAGAGAAGGCAGTAAAGTGGAAATGCGCCTGATGTGCATATATGTACGTGAGATGCAAACGGGAGTAGCCGGACCTCCGCGAATGCGAGGCAATGTGTACGAAGGGCTCTATTATAGGCGATCGGGTCGGAACCGGCATTATTCCCGTCGCCAGATTACATTTCGAAGTGGCCGAATTTCCCCCGTCTTAATATCGTAAAAAGGGCGCCAGTGCCGTTCGTGCAAGGCGGAAGGAGAGAACGGCTCGAGCATAGATAGACATGCATCTGCCTATACTTATATTAAAAAGCGGTTCTTTACTTCCGGTCATTAGTTGGTGTAATAACTAAAGACGCGGGCGGCATACGTGTGCTGCCCGGCGTATTAATGCACGAATTGAGGATTACACCTCGTGGTCGAAGAAAGAGCGGTCGCGATTTACGTTCTATACTTTTCCTGCAGAAGACTGCGCCACGGCCTCTAATAGAGTGGCTCTCGCGACAGAGCGGGCGTGGGAGATTAGAATAAAGATCTCGAAAGGGGGAGGGGGTTGGATACGCACGACGCGCGTTGTCAACCCCGTGTTCTGTTATTCATAAACCTGCGCGTTATCTGATGCTGAGAATGCGGTGTTATATATGACGCACGCACGCCAGAGTCCGACACTATATTACTTTTATTTTCCTTTATTTTTCCCTTGTCTTATTTCTTCTCTTTATACGGGAGACCGATTCCATTCTTATATATGCATGACTCTTTTATTGGATTTCTCTTTTCTGGCCCTTGACGGTGAGTCACGGCCCTGGATAGCTGGTATGATTTAGTACGAATTCCGAGAGAACGACATTTTAGGGATAGCGCACGCTCGCCGCAATGTGCAGTCGTTTAGTTTGATGATTTTAATTTTTTTCGGGGATGGGTTCACGATCGGAATTGACGTAGGCGTAGATAAGATGGTAATAGATCGAGAATTCCTGGGTCGCGTGCAATAACTGTTGGATTAAATCAAACATTGAGTCCACTCGAAAAATCGTCTACAATTTTATAATGATTTCCTTACTAGATGTGTCTGTATTTTGTATCCAACAATACCGATATAAATTATTCTGTAGAAGAATTCTTCATTGATTTTAGGTAAGTAATCGCAAATACATCTGATAATCTCGTATTAAATAAATTTTATATAAAATATCGAATTGTTTCGTAAGCCGCGTGAATTTACCAATTTATTTTCTTTTCATCGTTTAATTAAATTCAGGAATTTAATTTCTTTTCATCTTCTATGTAAAATAGTAATGATAATATTGTATGAAAAATGACAAAATGAAAAAATTTAATTCAATTCTTTATAGAACAGTTGTCCACAAATGATGTTCTTATTTTGAAGGGATAGGGGTCTCCATGAATTACGGATTAGGAGATGCGAGATACGGTGGGGATGGGGTCGTCTAAAGCGACAAGATCGATCAAATGAAGTTTTATAAAGTAAACATTAAAGCGAACATAGAATTTGTTTGTGGTTCACCAACTTGCATTGCAATACCTTGTGTAACAAAATGCGATAGACGCAACTTCGTTATAGTGCTATATAAACTTCGAGCTTCGATCGAGTTCACTGAACTTCTTATAATTTAAATACATTGAGAAATGCAAGAAAACATATAACAATTTAAACCATTTTACTTTATTTGAGAACATTTTAACTATTTAAGAAAAAAAAAAGAAAATTACATCTTTTCGTTGCAATTCCTCCAATACTGATTATTTCACGTCACTTCAAGAAAACAGCGATAAACAAATAGCCAATTTATGTCCATTAAGGGAAAAATATAAAACTCAATTGTTTTAGAAAATAATCAGAGAATAGTTAAAAGAATCCCCACGTGCGATTGAAAATAGAATTGATAATTAGAAAAATCATATTGTTGATGATCTAGTTTGAATGAAGCAAACTACTCCAAGGTCACAAAAACTACAGGCAAAGACTTAAATCCAATCAACTATCTATTTTTTAGATAAAGAGATTTCTATTTTATCGTAACTTCTCATTTTTTCCTTACAATTTAATTATTTTGATGAGGTTTCATAAAACAATATATTCTAATGTAATTATGGGTCATAATTTGTATAGGAATGTTTAATTATTAATAATCTAACTTTTTTTTAATATCATTTTCAAGATAAATTAATTAGCTATATTCCATTACAATTAGAAAAAAATTTAATTATAAAAGTTCATTAAGAAGAAGATACAAAAATTGAGCAAAAGACTCGAAAAGCAACTTAAAGTTTCTTTTCCTAAGTAAACAGTTTTAGTAATTCTATTTTACAATTTTACATGTTAATATATTATACATAGAATACTATAAAAACATTTTCTAAAATTTTTCTTCGCTTTTTTACATTAAATGAAAATAAAAATCAATAAATTTTTCTTTAATTTTCTTTTGTAATTGCTCTGATATTTACAATATTTTATTAGACATAGACATAATTCATATGATTGACGTTTCTAAAAGGCAAATAATTCAGAATGATCATGAAATAGCGTCTGAGTTCTTTTGGTGAGAGGTTCAAAATTTGTAATATCCGATTATATGTAGCATTTATGAAGCCTAATAATAAAACTACGCATTGCTGATATTGTGAGTATTAGTTGAAAAATGTTCCTTAGAATTTTCTTATAATTTTTTTTTTGTCTTTATTGAGATTATTTCGATTGAGTAATGTATTCATTGAATTATGGAAATGTGGAGCTTATTGCGACCATTTTAGAATCATTAAATCCTTTTTAAAGCTTTATTTAGAAAATGAAGCTTTCACACGTGCAACCAGTTCAAAAGATGTGAAGTAAAAATATAACTAGACTTTTTGAAATGAATGTTACCATTTTCGTCGATAAAGACGGTTTTATTATTCATGAGATTCTTCCAAAACTAGTAGCAAAAATAACGAATATCGTTACCACATCTCTAAACATCTATTTTGGTGAATTCGTTCGATATATAAGAAGGATTGAACATTTTCGCATGCCATATATAAAGTTAATTAAAAATACAATTGTACGAAAGGTTGCTTCATTAAAACCGAAGAACAGAGTTAAAAACGGTACTCTCTCAAACTCTCGCGGCATTTAACTGTATATAGCCCAATGTCGATGTATCAATTCGGCGATGTCCGCGCATTTTCGCTATTCGATGATGCGCGTCACGCCAATGATATATATTTATCTCTATATCTGTGTGTGTGTAAAACCAATATTCCGAACAAACCGCGCAGCAATATCCCGCAGCTTGCGGGCTGTTGAAAGCGCCAGTGAGGGAAAGAGAGACAAAATTCACGGTAAATGTAAAAGGCCACCGAGAGAGTCTGTAGGCGTCTTCTTTTTTTTTCATCCTCTGTCTGTGATCGCGAATGTCCGCGTATATAACGCGACTCGTTATCTCAAACCGTGGGCGTCGAAGCGAAAAGAAAAATTGCTACGCTCTTGATTCAAGGTTTGGTGACATTTGCTTCACAGTATTAACGATATATTTTACTATTTTTTTAAGGTTCGTGTTTCAGACCGAGATTGAGAGAAAACGTATTTTAATGGTGTATATATATATATTATCGTACGAATGGATTATCTACAGAGAATTTACTTGAAATAATATACCTTTATGAGGATAGAAATCATGCATTTTAGAAAGCTTCAAGTACATTATAATTTCAGCAAATATCCGCTATATAACGGTCGATCAATAGAATTCTAGTAGATAAAAATTATCAAAATTCATAAATATTTTTGTCAATCTTGCAGTCTTTATATAATAATTTATTATATTAATATAGTGGCTGTCAGACTGTCTGTGTTTATGTACACACTCGTAGAATTTGAAAAAACAAAAAAAGCAGTCTCTGAAGATGAAACGAAACTGTTCAAAACGTTTACCAACACAGTATATAAATTATTTTATTTTAATTTTTAATTTAATTTTATTTTCATTTGATTTTTTAGTAGTAATTTCCATTTCAGATTCTACGGGGGTGGTTATCAACAAAGACTGCCATTATTTAATTATAAATCTTTTATTTTATGAAGACTGTTTATCCGATAAAATTATTTATTAATTTAATTTGCAACAGTACACAGAAATAGAATTCATAATTAATTCTTGCAACAAAAACCCTCTCTATTAAATTTATTCAAAAATTTGATTATTACTACAATATGTCATAAGCAGTGTAAATGTTATACTGGCTACAATATTCTACTACGTGAATCAACCATCTTTACATATTACATAATATTAAGCAGCTGAATCCTATAGGCATTTTTTGTAATTGTACAAAATATATTGTTCGAAAATGGATTTGAGCGCGTTCATACATTGTATATAGATAAATATTTCGGTCTTTAATTCTATATGACTTATTTATCATCTCGTTGGATGTAATAGTCTCTCATGTGCGCGTCCTTACGGCTCAAAATATTCCATATTTTTTTCTTTTTTTTGTTGCATTCAGGAATTTTTTACATACGTACAGATTTTTAACTTAAATGGTTCAATCCTCAATAAGAAAATCGGACATTTCTTTTTCGTTATTATACTTTTTTTTAATTTAAAGTTGTTAGCGTGTTATATGTACTTCAATTTATAAATTATACAGATTATAAAATTTTTAAAATTATTGCCATGCTTTTCGGATCTAAAAAAGGAAAGCGTAAGAAATGGAAAGAAGATAAATTATCGAACAAATGGTATAGAAAAAGAGGATATACCAAATATTAAAAAAGATAAAGAAAATGTAATTAACGAAGTAGAAATTACACCTAAGATCGTTAATAATATTGAAATTTTTCGAATAATTTAGAATTAGCGATATTGCGTTTGATTTTGATAAGTCATGTAACGTTATTATTGTCGTTGTTTTATTTTCTACATATTTCAAATGTTACAGAGTTTTCACCTATTATTTATGGTTTTATAGTTCTGTATTATCCCATTTTTTTTTAAAACAGGTGGCACCTGCTAGAAGAAAATATAATGTCCAGAGCTCGCATGATATTAAATACAGCCCTGCTTACAAAACTAAAAAACAACTACGTTGAACTAAAAAATAAATTCTTTTTGGTCTGAAAGAAAATTAAGTTTTGCTTACAAATTCATAATAACTAATTTTAGCATATTTCTTATTAAATTCCAAATCATACATTCGATTTGTTTTAAAAACAATATAATTTATTTTCTAGAACTCGTGAAATGCGCCGTGATTGGCTCGTAACAAACGCTATCAACCACATTTCTTTCTTTCCCGTGAGAAAATTCTCCATATCTTCTCCTGTTTATCTTTATGCCCCCGCGCACTATATACATATATGCATATGTATATATATATATATATATATATATATATATATATATATATATATGTATTGCATATACAATACTCCCGCGTGCATGTTCTTACGATTCGTCGTATTAAGAGTCCACGCGTGATATAGACGCATACTTTACGCGAGCAATTCATTGCGTGGATCTCTTTGTCCATCTGTCTCTCTCTTTCTCTCTTGCTCTCTCTCTCTCTTTCTGTCTCAGTCTGCTTCTCATTCTCAATCTCTCTCTCTCTCTCTCTCTCTCTCTCGTTTTCATGACGATCCCTGAGCTCTGTACAACGGCATTCGTATATAAATATACGTGAATTCGGTGTGGCGAGATGGTGGCAATATTTGCACTGGCCTGACAGGAAGACAATAAAGGGACTGACGAGAAAGGAGCACACGCGTATAGATGTAGATGTGTGAATATGTGTGTACCACGGGGCTCACAATATTCACTTTCATACGTCTCGGCGATGGTCATTCCCTTCGGCTATTTCTCTCTTTCTCTCTTTCCATGTTTCTTATTCTCTTTCTCTCTTCCCCCCCCCTCTCTCTCTCTCTCTCACTTTACCTATTACTCTCAGCCTCTCCTACTATTTGAAGCAACCCTCGGACGGACGTGCGCAACTACCACATATGAGGCTCGCACCTTTTCAATTTGAGCATACACCAGACGAATCTTTACCTACGTCATTATTTTACTGTTTTTTTTTATGTAAACATACTCTGCTTCTATTTGCTAGTGTTCATCTGTTTACAAACTCTATTTCGTTTTATTCGTAAGGTAAATTTTTGTTCTTAAATTTGGATTTCTAAGGACTTCCTCGTGAAAAGTGTAAGAAACGCCTTTTCCACTTTTTTAAATATAATTCTTTAAATTGTTCTTTTCGATGCTATATGTTGATGATCTCGTTCCATATAATTTCCATAAAAATTTAGATAGTTGCTGAATAGTATGTTGAGTTTAAATAATAAATAAATAAATAAATATATATATATATATATTATTGGGCCGGTAACGTATGTTTAATATTGTGTACAACTTACAACGTGTTATCAAAATATTGAATAAAAGAATAGTTTTATTCTTTAGTTTATTCTTTAAAATTCTGAAATGGCAGTTTTCGATGAAAATAGAAAATTTAGTTGACAATTTTTTTGATTATGTGTATTTCTGTTATAATAATTTGACATTAGTCTACCAGAGAAAGTTGATGTATTTCATTAGACCATTATGACAATGGATTACCATTGCGTGACAATACGCGTGCGAAAAGTCAATACAGCTCGAGAATATTTTGAGTACTAAACCGGATGCAGGTGCACCCATATATAGACATATATTACATTATATTATCTACATTTTTGATCCATATATATTCACAGGCGTAATTGTCTTTTATTACAAATGCTTTGTCCTAATTGAGTCTAATAATTCAGTTTGAAAACATTTTCTAAATGTCTATGTTCTATATTGAGTTTAATAATAATAATAAATTGAAAAAATACTATGTAGAAACAAAAATAGAAGACTCGGTTAACCACTCGACACTGTCGACATATGATCGTAATACCTACCAAATTGAGGTATATTTAAAAATTCAATTTCTTTCCAGTGTACTGACTTCATGGCGTGAAACAGAGATTCAATTTCAGCATTAAATTCTGAGGCAACGCCAATATTTAATACTTTCTTCATCGAACAAAGGACATTTTTATTTTTGTCGTTTTTATTTAATCATATTTCAATTTTAAATGTTAGAAAATAACGTTAAATAATTACTACCTGTCTGAGATTAGTTTCCCAAAAACAAGTATTATAATTAGAATATATTTTAAATTAAAACTAAAAATTGTACTTATGTCGATTGTTTTGAATTCAATTAATAAATATTTTTATCGGTCTAACAGTCTTTATAATATAATATATTATCTAAAATAAAGATAGTCAGACTGTCCTTGTTTATTATCACCAAAGAAGAATTTGAAATAAAACTGATTACTAAATTGAATTGGATTAAAAATTAAAACTAATAAATTAAAATAATAATAAAATAAAATAAAATTAATAATAAAATAAAAATAAAAATAATAAACTATATTCTATGCTAGAAAAGGACAATCTGACTGCCCCCACCACCTTATTTTCTCCTTTGGTGTCCGACGGTTCGAAATCCTACGAGCATCCTCAGGAACTAAACTAAAATGAAAAACGAAATGAAATATTTCTTGACTCAAATGTAAAACATAACTCTTATGTTAATAAACAATGATAAGCGTTGTCCAATTTACTTGACTATAACATTAAATTTATTCTAAAATTAAATTAAATAATTTTTTTATTTTATTTTGTTTTATTACTTTTAGTTTTTAATCTAATTGATTTTTAGTAATAAGTTTTATTGCTGATTGTTCGGGGGTGGTAATATACAAGGACAGTCTGACCATTATTATTTTAGTTAATATATTATATGATAAGATTGTAAGACCGAAAAAATATTTATTAATTTAGAATATATTTAACATTTTTTAATGTGAGCGCTTAATTTGTAAAATATAGCTTTAATTCATATTGATCGACTTATAAATTGTACTTATGTAGACTGTTGTGAACTGAACTAATAAATCTATTATAATAATATAATGGCAGTGAGACTATGTTTTCTTATAGTTACCCCCGTAAAATCTAAAATGGAAATTATTATTAAAAAATATAAATTAAAAATAAAATGAAATAAAAATTAAATAAATATAAAATGATCTATATACTATGTTCACGATAAACAACTTGACTGTTCCTACTACCTTAAATTTAAATTTACCTTTAATGTCCGACGTTTCTAGAACTTTAAGTTTTCATTCTATTGTAATAAAGTTCTAAATTTTAAACTTCGAGAACTTCCGTTTGAGAAGATTTCTCATTCTCATGAAATTACTAATGATTATTTTTAAATGTAATAATTGGATATATGAATATCAGATGATCAATCTTAAATAGTGCATGTATTGTAAAAAATAATTTAATTACTACATCATCTGAATCTTCTATTTAAATTATTCTCAATTGAAAATTAAATAAAATCGAGATATATATAATTCTTATAAGAAAAAAAGCGACATTACTTTAATGGCTAATAAAAACTTTTTCTATTCTTAAAATAATTCTGTCATTACGTATTTGAAAACAGTTCGAGTTATTCGAAGTATTTACACGATGTAAATTACGCCATATTATTTACCAAATGAGTCACGGGCATTACAAACGTATCCGAACTATGTATCAATATCCTGGAAAACATAATGACTCGAAAAATTTCTCGAAAATGGAGAGACAACGAGTACAATGCTTCATTACGTCTTTCTCCGTGAAAAATAAGACCTCCCGAGTTCGCCTCTTGTACATACACAATTTCTTTAAACGATTTCTCTTTCGACGCGACGTCTCGCTTAAAGCCTTAATTTTTATACATAGAGAGGGGAATCCTCGAAAAGCTCCTCCCGCTCGTTCCATAGCCGATGCGAGAGCTAGATAGAGGAAGAAGTAGAAGAAGAAGAACAAGAAGAAGAAGAGGCAGAAGGGAAAAAAGAGAAATCGCGCGGGGAGCTCTATAGAATTCCCGAAATCCTCGGATTCTTCTTTATATGAGGAAAACGCTACCGGCGACTTTCACCTCGCGTCCGCTCTGTCTCCTTTCTTGCACCTATACACACATAATATAGTCGTGTATCTGGAGCCGAGACCGCAGCGGCAGTCCCAGAACGCAGTGCCGCACCGATGATCCGTGGGGCGAAGCCGCGCCGCCCCGCCGGTGCGCCCCGCGGAGGCCACTCCGGGGCGCGCAATAAAAACGCTCGCGCGCGCGCGCGCGCCGCGTCCCGGTAGCCGAGACCGCGGCCAAAGGGCGTACATCTATATCTCCGCGTACGCGCAAGTCGATCGCGCGCGGGCGGTGCCTTTCACGCTTCTCCATCCCCCTGCGGGCGCGATGGTCGCTCGGCCGGGTCCTCGCGCACGCGGCGGCGGAAGCTCTCGGTGCCGTGCATGGGCGCTCACCGTGCGCACGGATGTAGTTCTCTCCCTCGCTCCCTTTTCCGCCGGCGGCGGTCGACCGTCCCGCTGCGCGGCGCGGCCGCACGGGCGATGATTTAGGGCTGGCCCGAGCGAAGCCGGGTCAGGGTCGTCGCGCGGAGTCGGCCAGGGGCGGACCGTCGTCGGCGCGCTCCGCACGTGCGCGCGCGTGGCTCGCCGAATTTCCGCGTGTATTAGGGACGCGTCGTCGTCCGAGACGTGCGTATATATGTAATCGGGTTGGCTGCGGAGGCGGACCGCTGCGGTGGCTCGCCCGCGCACCGCACGTCGATCCCTTGCGGGCGGGCTTTCACGAGTTTAGCCGCTATGGTGGCGGCATGGCGCCGGAATGGCACGGTGCGACCGAATCCCATAAGCGAAAAAGCTATATGTACCCTATTAATAGGTGTTGGACAGATGTATGGAAAAAAGAGCTCGGTTACACTTGGTACGCTACCGTTAGTTGGAGAACAATGTGGTGGGCCCATAAATTGTGACGGGAGACTCTCCAACGAGATAAATGACGACTTATTACTGAAGTATAGCATGAAAAATTGATAACGCTATTTTTCTGAAAAACTTCAGTTTCAACAGATGTATGTTTCCCTACTTCTTATTATTCCATTACTGCGCTTACTCCAAGATTTTGTCTCCCAAGTACACGGTCAGCGAAAAACCAATTGTGACTAACTGGCTAGATGTATTAAATGTAAAAAAATTAAAAGCTTACCATTGTTTCATGTAAATTGACCTTCATTTTGTTTATTTCTATCTAAATACTGTTTAAAATTTCATTTCAGCTTCTTAACGTTAAACACTCATTACAATGTTTTCAAATTTAAAACAATTTTGTCACTTTTAATACACTTTTCTTCAGCTTTAAATATATTATTTCACGATCATTAATAATAATTTATATTATTTTGTTAAAAATTTTATTTTATCAATATTCCACGCATATAACAAATTTATAAATACCTAGATACTGATTTTGAATATATTTGTTTAATCTGATTATTAAAAATATTTACTTTACTTCCTTCAACTACTGTTCGAATATATTTTTTTTTCATTCGCTAAATAGAAACCTAAAAGCTAAGAGAAGATTTCACAATGTACATAAATTATACAATTAATTTGTTAAAATCATGGAAATATAGTTAAGAATGATATTTAAACCTTTGATTTTTCAGCTAATTATTTATTTACGTTAATGTAAATGTATTATATTAAAAATTAGCGATTTCGACATAGTTGACATGTATCTTTATTAATTATTTACATATGTACCATATTAATTGATTTTATCGCTAACTTTAATAAAATATTTAAAAAAGCAATAGCAAATATCATGAAAATATTAAATCAAATAAAGAAGTAAAAAATATATTCAAAGTGACATAAATAGTTGGAAAAGAAAATAGCATAGTTTGGCATAAAAAATTTTAAAATCATGTTTACGATAACTAAGTAGCGTTTCCACTGTGTTTGGATAAAAAAGAAGAAACGCGGATTTGAATGAAAAAAGTAAACATATTTTTTGTTGCATTGAATGCATAATGTTAAGATAGAGGGAGGTAATAGATTTTTCGGCCACCGTGTACTGCTCTTACGAGTGATAACAATTTACTAAGTGAAGAAAACGTTTATGGTACACGTATAAAATGAAATTGTATGTGTGAAATATTTTAACTCAAATCTATCAAATTCATACAACAATAAAATTATAGAGTTTAGTTTAAATGATAACAATTGAGATTTAAATATATTTATGACAAAACAAGCGGACGAAACAATATCGTGTTTAAAGCAAAACATCTTCTTTTTCCAGTAGTCCATAATACATCTTCTGATATATCGAGCAGTCAGCATTTTAAATTGTGCACGATTGCGCTTCGCATAGTCCGTATTATACGACCGAATGAAGAAACGCGCCGCGGAGCATCCATGAAACGCGCACTTTCTTCCACGCATTATTGCCGCTCAACAGCTGACACTTAAAATTAAAGACCGGCAAAAAATGCGAGTGCGCGCAACTCAAAGAGGGGAGTATATATATATATATATATATATATATATATATATATATATATGCGTCCACGACAGAAGCCTCATTAGCGGCGCTTAAGCAGCGTGGTGCCTCTTTTCGCCGCGGCAAAGGCACGGCGCGTTTCACGGAAGGAAGTCTCCGATTACCTGAAAACGCGACGGGAAAAAGAGGACCCCTGTGACACGAAGACCGACTTTTCACGCTCGGTGTGGAAAATTCGGTTAACTTTAGGGAAAGAGGGAGAAAGAGAGAGAGAGAGAGAGGGACAAAGAAGTGAGGTAGGAGAGAGACGAAAGGAAGGCGCTCTCGTCGCGCCCAAGAGCCTGGTGCGCGCGCTCGAGGGGTCGTCGAGCACCCCGCTGACCCACTTTCCGACGCCCCAGCTGCGGAGGGACCCATATCCATATGCACGCAGCTCCGCTTCTACCTGTTCGCGTCGGGTGGCGCGGAATCGACGGCCGCTCGGACGCGGGCGAATTATTTCTCGGAAACGGAGTCCAGGAACGATTTGTCAAGGGAGAGCGAGCGAGAAATATTTTAATGGAGAACGGGCGAGGGAGTTGCGACGGCCGAAAAGTTACTATTTTTTTTTTTTTTCATTTACATATTCCTGATGATTTTTCTTTCTCTTTTCGCCTGTTACAAAAGCGCCGCGATCGAACATAGGTGCCTCGCGAAATTGAAACGGGAAACGAAAGATTTAGAATGCCGCGTGCCGGATAGATTAATTTTTTTCCCATTTTTTGACCACTTCTCCTACTCGCTCCCTCTCTCTCTCTCTCTCTCTCTCTCTCTCTCTCTCTCTCTCTCTCTCTCTCTATCTCTATCTCTATCTATCTGTCTTTTTTATGAACGTTCCAAAAGCTCATATTAGTCATTAAATAAAAAACAATGCTACGTATAATAGCGAAGCGATGAATAAAGCTGATGCCACTCTGAGATTTGCATGAGAATCGAATAGTTCCTGACACGGCACTGATGAATGCGCGTGATTTGTATTGCTTCAGTATTAAAATATAAATATATATATATATATAGAGAGAGAGAGAGAGAGAGAGAGAGAGTGTGTGTGTGTGAGGAAAAGAGAGAGAGAGAGAGAGATGGCAACTATTCATTGTGCAAATTTAATTACACATCCAAAAAGAACAATTAAGACGAATTCGCAAAAAGGGTCCTATATAATATCATATATATATATAAGAACTTATCGACGTCCGACAGTTTTACAGCGGACGTTTGGAAGAGTTGTGTGTATATATACATATATAATATCGCGTCACCGCTAAAACACGCGCAGAAATATAAAAAAAGTCGTAGCAAGAAATAAAGTGATACTCGTGCGTGTGCCGTACAATAAAAGAGCAACTACATATATTACGGGAAGAGTTCACTCCTCCCTCCGTGTATGCGCGCTCGGGTCCGGGCGCATAACAATGCGCCAAGGAAAAGAACCGCGATAATTCTTTTACAGCGCGTTGATGCGCCGCGCATCACCCCCGCGGCATGCGGCCTAGCAACACACACACACACACATACACACACATTTATATAATAAAAACGCGCCAGCGCGTCCACGCGTAGGTCGTCGGCCGTTATTATTAAATAAAATTACGCGTTTTTACGAGGGACCCTCCTAAATAAAAGACGTCATAATGCCCGCCAATAATGTCGGGACCCATAAACGTCAAACAATAAAATATCGATGTAATTTATTGCTCGTCCCTATATATATACTCCACACCCTGGCCAACATATGTATAGAAGTATCCTATATATTGGTTCCGGGCGATACTCGCGAATTTTGCCCTGTTTAATACGTATAATCGCGTAAAAAATTGCGCAACCCGCTCGGGAGAATGATAGAACGAGATGGGAAGGTAGGGAGTGAAAGAAAGAGAGAGAGAGAGAGAGAGAGAGAGAGAGAGAGAGAGAAAGTGAGAGAGAAGATCCAGCTGGCACGCGGCCTTGGGACCTTATAATATACGAGCGGTCGCATTAATCCTCCCAATTATTAAAAAGAGCTCGGCCGCTTTGGACTCGCGGCTATACCTTACCCCCCTCCCCCCGCTCGCTCTCGCTCTTCTGCTCCGCTCCCGTCTTCTCCGAATGATTTTATAGCGCGGGAGACGCGGGCAGCGGAGGATAGGATAGGAGTAGCTGGTATATAAGGGATTAGAGCGCGCTCGGCTCTCGAGCGCGCATATAAATCAGCGCTGACGCGCGCATCGGGAGTCAGCGGGATATAGGTATATACTACACGCGCGCGCACATACACACATATATTTACTCGCGGGTCTAGCTTGTCCGACAGGTAAACTAATCGACCGTCCGCCGCGCGGCTACGACGCGCATTGCGTGCGCGCGGTTGGCGTGCGAAGCGTATCAGCCCTGGCGAATAATTGTCGGGCGACTGCGTGGAGTCGTCTGGCCGAGAAGGGAAGCTAGGCGTTGCAACGTTGATATATAATATAGACGAGTTCGTACGAGAGTTGAAAACCCCGTGATACGTGAATCGTTTGGGCGGGCTTTCTTCTACAGGTTCATGCCCATACATTCCTAAATGGCTCGCTTCTTCTTAATTGATATTAAGGAACAAATATGGATTGTGCCGAAGTCTGAAACATTCCTCTTTAGATCGGCTACTTGATGTACGCGCATCGTTCGAGGATTGATGGAAGCTGCATTGTCAGTGAATGAGATCATACGTACTTTAGATACAGTGTGGAAATAATGACATATCATTTTTAAAACCGTACAATTTCACCGTTACAAAATAAATATTGTCAAAAATCAAAACACTCTTAATTCTAAGCTTAATATTTAACGGATTTAATGGCTTTGAATTTTAAATATACCAATATTAACGACCATCTTTCAGGTTTCTTATTTCTGATTTTTAAATTAGTTATTTTTGCTTTTTGCGTAGGTGTAAAGGAATGTATTAACATATACGTTAAACACAATCACAAACAAATATATAAAAAGAAATTTTATGTATCATTTCGAACAATAAGATTTTGCTCAATGTTATTCTGATAACTGAATAAAAAAGAACTGCTGCCTTTTAAAACTGTGAAAAAAAACTGTTTTTGTAAATTTATGCATTCTTTTTCTACACCTCTCTTTTTCTTCCTCAGTAGCAACTGTGCTATAATGAATTCACCAAATGTAAGTTCTTTCAGAGTTCTGATGTTTTTAAACTTTTATCGTAACAGTAAAGTACAGAATGAATATTAAAAATGAAATTTTTAATGCTGAAAACTACAGTTTTCAGAAAACAAAATTTTCATATTTCTGTCGATAATTTTTTATCTATACATATTAAATAAAGTTTCTGAACGTATCGGTGGAGTTGTTTTCGAAACATATGATAAAAATATTGATAATAATATACTTGTATAAATTTACGTATAAAGCTGTAATATTATTCTACAGTGTTTCTAATAAAGAGGTAAATGATTTTTGTACATTTATTCTTATGACTATATTGATGGTTGTGAAATTTAAAATTTATTAATATACTATTTATGTATTGGCAATAGACTAAATATAGTAGTTATATATTAAAATAAAATGAAGTATCAGAAAGAAATATAATGAATGTAAACTTTAAAAAAAAGATATTGTATGAAAAATTGAAGCATATTAAAATATAGAAATATAAAAATCATAATATTGACTTTAATTGTACCAGATAATCTTATTTTAAAATAAGTAGTCGCAGTCAAAAATCGAGGTGCCTTAGTAGTCTACAGTAATTGATTTATATTTTTGCGCTGTAAAAAACAAACTCGAGGAATCACGAGAAAATGAGCGATCATCTCGGTCACTGCTAGATATCTGGGATTTCCATAATTTAGAAGCCAGCATCTACAGTTGATTGTACGCTACTGGCGTGAGACTCTAATTTTTTTTCGAGCTTGAGATAAAGAGTGGTTTGAAAGCATTTCCGTGTTCACCATATTTTTTTCTGCCTCATTTTCACACCATAAATTGAACATTTAATTTCTTCCCTGCGCCATAAAATTGCAGATATATTTTTCTATACGTGTGAATTTTTAAAAACTCCAAATGCGATTGTTCTATATAGACGTAGCTAAGAGCGATTACAGCCGGAGAAGTTTTCTGTTTACAAAATTAAAAAAATGTATACTTTTCTAGCTTGATGATATTAGTATCAAATAAGCAATTATCGTTTAAGAGAATTTTCTCCTCTTTCAAAAACTGTTATTCATTTACCTTAAACCAGAAAATTGCAAATTCAACAAATTATCTGAAATTCGTGAACTAAAAAATTATTGATACAATTTCCAATTATTAATCAATTGAATAGAATAATTAAATTTTTCTATAAAAATACATTTGATTCTATATTTTTCAAATCCTCATACAGTATTAAGTTCTACATTTATTCATCTGCAGCTAAAAAATCAACTTACGTAATACATATAAATATATCTAAATTTTCAAAAATTAGAAAAAATAAATCAAGTAAATATGCAATAATTTAAAAAACGTAGAAAAAAATTTCATATTCCATTAATCAGCATAAACTAACAAATAAATGCAAAGAAATTTTCCGAAATTTTCAATAAATGTAAAAAAATAAATTATAAACAATGAGGAATAGTTGGTATTTGATACATTCTAGAAAGAATTTTTAATTTTCTTAACCACTTATATAAATATCATGACGAAATAGGATAAACGGGAGTAAAAGTAACTGTCTTTTTAAATATTAACAAATCATTTTTTTATTGAATGCTCGTGAGAGTCCTATTTAGTACTATCAAATAAAGTGTTTAAACATAAAATAAAATTTATGAAATGAATAAGCAAAGAATTATTAAAATATTTTTTAACAAATGTTTCAAGAATCACCATTAGCCTCAGTTACAGTTACAACTCTATGACAACTTTCACAGAAACTTGGTCGTTAAAACCACCGAATACATTTATATTTTTACACTCGAACTTGCCCCGGGATCAAATGCACCTGGACAGAGGTGGATTCTCAAAAAAATAATCGCTCCACGAATTCACGAACAACAACCTCGCTAGCGTATATATATATATATATATATACACGCGAACGTGTGTGTGTGTGTGTGTGTGTGTGTGTGTGTGTGTGTTATATTATATACGCAGAAAGCCGTATTCGGCCGAAAAAGAATGCCGCACTTTAATTGCTCCCGTCCGCTCGTGCGCGGCACTTCCCGTGGAAGATGCCAAATCCTACGACCAATTATGGACAATCGGGCGGTATTCGCTATAGACTCGCCTTATTGTTTGCTCGGCTGCTAAAAAAAAAAACAGAAAAAAATTATGTTGCCCTTATTTAGGACGCGGACTGGCTAAAATTTGCCAGGGCAATAAGGAAAAGGAGGACACTAATATATCGTCCAGTCGCGAAGAAAATATAGTAGAATGCATTTTTCTTTCTCTTTGTTCTCTTTGTTCAGATTATCTCCAATTTTGGAGAGACGGTGAGAGAAAGAAAGTGAGAGCGAGTTAGCTAGTCGTTATTGTCGATTCAGAAAGAAACGATACAAAAAAAAGTGGAAAAAGCCACTAAAGGGATACGGAGAAAGAGTGTATAAGCTGATTAAAGAGGATTCGAAATTGAATAATATTACAAATATACAAGAACAGGAGTAAAACAATAGTACAAGACCACAATAACTAATGACCACAAAACCATTAAAAAGAAACTGGTTTAAAAGTATGTTGTAATAGAAATAATTAAAATATATTTTTTGGTCTAAACCGAATATCAATTTCGTCAATCTTCATCAGGTCAAGGTGAATTTCATTTGAAGATTAACTATAATAAAGTAAATCTGTTGAAAAAATCTGAAAAAAATTAGCCATGACTTTTCTGAATCGCTGTATTCAAATACGATAACACCTTATAATGAAAATGCTATTGAATTTAAGAAGAGAAGAGAAGATATTTTTACAAATTATGAGAAATTAATTTAGATAGGTTTTTTATCATCTTAGTTATATACTAAGATGTTTATAACATAGTTATAGTCTGATTTATTCTTACGTGAACAGCATTTTCATGTTGTAACTACGAGTAACAGAATTACTCACTGTATTATCTTACCGTATCAAGTAGCTTCTTTTAATATTTCTCAATTACTTCTATTGATTATTATGCTATAGGACCTTTAAGTACCCAGAATTCTGGCAACCTGAATTGATCACCAGTAAATATACACGTTTAAGCTTTATGAATTTAAACGATATTTAATTGTTTTACTGAGAAAGAATCTAAAAATAATCTTGAAAACATGGAGCATTATTTCGAGGACGTCGCGAGATTAAAGAAATCACGGATTCCAATTTGAGACCTCAAAGATATATATTCAAAATTTTTCCATGGTTATTCTCTACTTAACCATCAAATGGCCTTAAACCAGACACGATGGAGCCTAACCAACTCACTTTCAATGTAATCAGTGAACCCAATAATATTGGTGTGCATGATGAAAGAAAAAATCTATTTGCAAACAATATATAAACAATAGTATGAAATGTGTATAACTAAAGACAAGGAAAGCAATTGTAAGGGAGATAGGAAGAATCGAATTCCTTTCTTGCTGCACCTGATATAGACTTCGTTGGGGCATAGCTAGAATACTGGCCTAAAATGACAGACGCTAACGAGCCGAAAGCACGGGCTGTATATAAGAAACGCGAAATTCGGTAGCGGCGTAGAATGCCATTATATACTAGATAGATGAAGATTTCGGAATGCACGTGGGATCGAGTCATAATACGGGCGCATCTGTATTAGGAAAGACACGACGAGCGAGGCGGCATTATTGTTTCTGTGTAATAAATTCAAGGCAGGTGAATGAAATAATAGCGAATTTTTTGGTCTTGTGTTCCTCGTCCAAAAAATATCGCGGGAATGCTTGTGGCCGTGAATCGCCAGTATAAATTCCATGCTCCTACATATAATACATATACATATAAATATACATATACATATACATATACATACATATATATATATATATATATATATATATATATATATATATATATATATAACAAGGAATTATGCTTGATGGATTAATTTAATTTCATATTCTACATCTGTTCTATTTTAAAGTTATTCAATGGATATTAAAAAATAGAGCATCAATTCCGTAAAGTATTCAATTTATTAAGTTACTGATATTAAATGCATAGATATTGAAATGTTGTAATAGATTTTTATGGTTTTAAATTCGATATCCTCCTTAAGAGGCTGCCAAAGTAGCATATGACCGTCATAACACTGCACGTCTCTCTCCATGTCTATCGCCTCAAAATGAGTTTTAAAGCGTTCGCAATTTTCATTATTTCCAACACTATCGGGTAACTCATGATTTTTATCGTCAGCAAGTATTGTGCACGAATAATTTTTATCAATTGTTATACTGTTAAAAATTGTCGTCAAAACTTCTGTTATGTAACGCCGCGTTATGAGTCAGATAGATTTTGGGCTTACACACCCTTTAATATTATTTGCCTAACATTGATTAGATCGTTCGAATATAGATAAAATAGCGCCGTTCGAACGCATGGATAGTGTTTATTAAGTATACCGGATAAAAACATGAAATGTTTTCCATTCACTAGACCGCTCCCCCGTCCATTCTGTAAAGCTAATCTACAGCATCTATCTAATGCAATTCCGTGATTATACCGGATTTGTATCCAGGCAGATATTTCAACGATATACATAAATACCAATACCAATTCAGCGGGCTCGCAGCCCGCCGCCGCTGGAAATCATTATATAAAAGTGTAACAGATCAATGGAGCTTTCATGAACTTGGTGGGCGGGGAGGGGGTACAGGAAGAACCGCGCCAACGGTTCCAGACCGTATACGGAAGAGATTCCGATTAGAAAGCGAAGCCTCGCACGTGCCGGCCGAATTTGCATTATACGAGCAGAGTTTGCGCGTTCGCACCGCCAAACCCGCGCGAACACACACACACGCGCGCGCGCGCCTTGAAGCTCGCGTCCGGCCAGCTCTCTCGCGCGGCATAGTTCTAAAAGGAAGCGAGGACCACAACCACCCCCGGGTCTTTTTCACTCGCTCGCTCGCTCGCGTGCCGCGCCGGCCCGAGCTTAGCGCGCGCGGAATATTTTACATACAAGCGCACCTCTGCGCGCGCGAATAGGCGAGAATCGAACGACGAGTCGGCACGCATATCTATAGCGCTGCGCTCGTAAAAGGCTGTGAAAAAGTTTATATATATATATATATATATATATATATATATATATATACATATCTGGCGCATATAGAAAGATAAATAGTGGCCGCGGGAGGGGGAGGGCGGAAAATTTTAATCCGGTTTGAAAGGATGTGAATAAATATTTTGGCTCGCTCTCGCCAATATATATATACACATTTCTAGGCACATATACATATATAGAGCTGAATAAATTATTCATCTCGCATCGTCGACGAAGCTTTTTGCAATCTTGCGCCCGCGCTTCCATGCAGCCTGCTAGCCATCGGAAAATATAAAGTTCGCATTTTGCAAACGTATGTGCGCGCACTTGCGCAGACTTCACGATCTAGACGAATGCTTTAAGTATATGCATATATATATATATATATATATATATATATATATATATATAAAAATTCGATTTTCCTTCGCTCTAAGCTAGATCTATATTTTAGTAAAAATTAAAATGGGTATTTGTAGTATCGGTATATTTTTTTCTAATAAGATTATGTGCAAGTTATTGATATATATCATTTTATTCAGAAAATTTATTTATTAGATCCTCCTTGCTTTTATTTTAGATTTTTTGTATCGATTGGGACGTATTAGCTATGTATTATATACTTGTAAAATTAGCATCTAATATATCTGATTATTCGTTCCTGGTTACAACAAGGTCTACCTGTTTGAAATACAAGGAAACAAAATTGTAATAAAATCATTAGAACATATAAATTTGGAATTGGTTATAACCGCAACACTGGAAACTAACTTTGAAAAATGAAATTATACTTTATTTCAAGATATACTTTACGCTATATTATCAAGCTACTATACTAAATCTTTAGCCTCGACATTAATATACACGATTCTAGGTCAAAGACTAAAGTAATCGCGAGCTTAATGTAAGTAAATTTCCTCGTTTATAAATTGGACGTGCCCGTTTTGCGAGATTTTTGTTTCTCCCTTGTGCGCGCCTAAACGAGCCTATTATAATAAGAACCGATGCATATATATGTGTGTGTGTGTGTGTGTGTGTGTGTGTGTGTGTGTGTGTGTGTGTGTGTGTGTGTGTGTATAAAATATAGAAAAAGTAGTAAACGGGAGAAAAGGGTAGAGATCGCGCGCGATATCGCCCGGAAGCGCGCAGAGAGGTACTATATAGAACTTTTAATTGGGCCGAATAAATGGAATATTCAGCACCGCGCCGCTACCGCAGAATCTCGCGCGGATCTGCCCTAGGTATACATAATTATATGCGAGAGGTTTCTTGCTCGCCAGCGGCTTCTTGCGTACATATAAGTACCCCCGTCGCCTTTTACGGGGAGCCCGCGCGCCCTCGACGCACCGCATCGCCTCGAGCTCTGCAATATGTGTGTGTGTGTGTGTGTGTGTGTGTGTGCTCGACTTTTTACTCCTTCTTATATGTATACACGCTTGCTGCGAAAGATATAAGTATATGTACTTATGGCAAGATCGGAGCGCTTTCGAAATTCCGCAGTTTCGGCGAGCAGCGCGCGAAATTTCAAGGCTATGTATATATATACTATATATTTTTGAATCTTTGAATCGGAGAACGGAGCTTCGAATGTACACGCTCCCTCGCCCGCTTGGTGTTATTTGCGCTATACTTTTACGCATGTATAAAAATTCCGGATTTAATATGAATATAATGTTCAAGGAATCTGGACGTATTATAACGTAAGTTCAGATGAATTATGCTTTTTCGAGTATCATCATTCGGTTATATATTGTCTATTAAGCCTTTTACGTCTTATCAAGTTTTATTTTAGCTAAACTTAGAAATATATAGGATTATACAGTTCGGCAAGGTTGTAGTACAGAATTTACGTATTACATAGTTAAATTTTGATATCATTGGCACCAAAGAATTAAATTATATATTTACAGACAAAACTATCCGGTTCAGTTCAAAACATTTTAATACTCAATAGTTGTTAGTACTTCGGTTGAATAATTTTTTCTACAATATATGCCTTGAATTATTATGTAGCAAATACTGGCATACTACATCGTTAATTTAATATCTTTACCATGATTATCAGATTTATATCTCGTACTATTTATATTATTCACTTGAATTATAAACGAGCTGTATTTGTGTAGGAACAAAGGGATATTATTTAAATAAGAAAATACACTTTACCTTTTGTTTGATGTAAATCTAGTAAAGAGTTATTACTGTTACTTTTCTTCTTTCGATTACACATATTTTTTTAGATTTAATTTGTAGGGAATTTAAGGTACTTAACGAATCAGAGAAAATATATACGTTACTATTTCGATTATGAAGTGCGATCTCACAAGTCCCATGAACAGCTGTGCATTCTGCACTGACATTGAAAAATTTAATGATTTAAATGGCGGTAAATATTATAATTTGCATGCGAACAAATTATTTTCTTACAGTCTGCCGTTTGCATATTGCTGTCAAGGCGCATGGGCGATTATTTTTTGGATTTTTTCCCACTATTATTAACGTCACTATCAATAGAATACTGTTTACTAGTGCACCAGTGTTGACTATGCAATTAATAAGAAAAAATTTGCATAGTAATTTTGCGTAATCTTTTTCCCTAAGGAACTTACTTTCAGCAAGTAAAATATTTCATTGAGTACTTTTACGATAGTATATGTATAGTATAGTATAGTATATGTAACTCTAACAGCTGTATTTTAAATTTCCTCTAATTTTTCGGAAATTTTTTTTTTTTTAAAATAAATGAGACTTTTATAATCTGTAATCAAACGAATCTATCTTTTATATGAGACAATCGGTGTATTTTATATAACGTCTGGGCCCCACCAAGTGACACAGAAGTATTTAATAATATTTACAGTTAGGAAGCTTTTTTGAATGAATACAATTTAGGCATCCATGAAAAGATAGTGTATAATGGAATCTGAGTCCTAAAAATTTTATTCTGTCATGATTTAATGAAGTGCTTTCCCACGATTATCTCTTTATTTCCGGTACATATTCTTTTCTTGTTAAAATAAATTAATTTAATTTTATCCGGTGCACGCTCAATATATATATATATATATATATAATGAAGAAAATTGGACTAAAGACTCCTTCCCTGAACTACATCTTTAAAGACATGTCTAACTGCATTTTGAGTACATTAAGCGAGAACAAACCTTTGTTATTCAAGAATTTGACGAATTGAACGAATTTTAGAAGCTTTCTAGAGCAATCTATTTTAGAAAATTTCATTAAAAGTACATCTATATTAAAATTATCGAATGCGCTGACAATATCTAAAAAAACGGGGTGTTATAGATATAACGTAAAGACGATTTTATACTTTTTTCTTCTAGAGTAATGTTACATTTGGTAAAAGATAAATATTAATAAAAAACTCATTTGGTTCACGATCAGAAATATATCTTGTATCTGTTTCGATCCAGTCAAGGTTCCTACTATTTTGTCTGTACCTTTGATACTTTTGCAATTCGAATAATTCGAATTTTTTCAGAAGAAAGTACTTTTGTAATTGTGTGTGTGTGGGTGTGTGTGCGTGTACGCTCGCGCGCGTTTATTTTTCCCATGCATTTTTTTGATATTTTTTACAAATAACGATTATTCAACTAAAAACTGAATGTACATGATTTAATATATAGTCAGTATTTTTCTTATGTATAAAATTAAAAAATTGATTCATTAACTTGAAAATTCTAAAAATTCTGACAAAACGTTATATAATGTATAATTAAAAAGATCTACGAGAATTTCAATTTTGTAAAAACACACTGAATATCTGAAAAGTATTTATGATTTCCTTTGATTATATGAAAGTACATTAAACGCAATTATTTCTCAAAATAGCATAATCAAAAAAAACGAAATTATTACGTTATTCTCACATAATTAAGTTTCTTTAAAAATCTATGCTGTATAATAATTAAATTCCTTTTCTAATCCATTAATGTCCACGAAAAGCATCTTTTACTACTTTCTTGCGAGCTCTCTAATAGGAAATAATTAAACCTCAATAGTTTTTCATCAATTAAAGATGATATATTAAGTATAATAAATTTTTTTTTTAAATTTTAACATTCATTAAAAAAAATTCACGAACAATGTACTAATTTTAACAGTTCAAAAACAGCTCTAAAAATCGACAAAAAATGTTAATCACGTTAATATGTTAAGATGAATTTACAATTTTTAGTTCCTAGATAATCATTATTATGTTCTCTTATTAATTTTGTCAAATACTACAGTTTCTAATCGACCGGGATAATAACGCGATTCCCTGGCTGTCCAACATCCCATGGAAAATTTAATCGCAAATATTTCCTGTCCCGCCAGCGACCGAACGAGGTCGAGGTATTGGAATTATATCTCGTTGCAGTATATATGTCGCGCGTGGATGAGAGAGCTGCCACCTTTTAGAGACGCTCAAAGGCGCGCTACTGGACCGCTTGGCATCCCCCTTAGAACTCGTCAACGTTCCTCTCGAATAGCCGTATAACTATACATAGTATATATACTAGTCCAACATAGCAGACGACCACGATTTTTCTAAGCTAAGGCAAACTGTTTTCAAGCTATTCAATATTTTACTTTTTACGTCTTGGAGAAAATGACATGTGTTAAGAATATTTACCGTTTTACTTTGACATAGGAAAGAATGGAAAAAAATTTGTTTATAAATATTAAAAATGATCAATATGTGTAAATATTAAAAATGATCAATGATCAAATGTCGAAGAATAATAAAGAAATAATTTAAGGTCTTCGTGATAATAGTTTCTGCACTTTTATTTGAATTTAAAAAATCGCAAGTTAAAATTATTAAATTGAGTTAAACTCAAACTAACATTAATTCATGTTAATATTTTTTTGTTATAAAAATCACAAATATCAGTTGACATATTAATATTATACATTATATTAATCACATTTTCTAAAACTTATTTTATATATATATATATTGTAGCACTACCCGTTGAGGGATATCTGCTCTGTTTTCATCGCTTTTGTGGAATTTCTTGAACAATGAATCGAGAGAAGCTCTAGCAGGAAGATCAAGGTGCGGAAAGAAGGCGAGGACAAACAGAGCCAATGCAAAGTGCTAACTGAGCAAATGTCGGCCAAGATTATACCATTGTCCGTACCTTGGTTGTTTGCTTTTTTCCTCTGTTCGAACGTAAGGAGAGGAATTTCAGAATGTTTGAGGAAAATTCCTCTTATATGGAGACTTTACTACCAAATTTACAGAGTCGTTAACATGCTTTTGGCGTTAACAGTGAATTATTCGGCTCTGAAAGTCTTTCAATATACATTTATAAAAAAATTATTTCGTATCTCTCAATAACGAACATAATTGATTATGTTAACAGTTCTGCGGCCATTTTCGAATATATATATATATATATATATATATATATATATATATATATATATATATATATATAACCACAGGAGCTAATTTGTGCCATACAAAACAAAACAATTTTTGTATACAAAATGAAATGTCCAATTGGATTTTATACTATTGATTAAAGTGGGTGTACTTCTGTTATTACATAATGAAAGTATTAACTGGTCCTTCGATAAAATGCTTTCATATACAAAATAATTTGTGTAGATAAAATAAAAATTGTCTACATATATCGAGATTACAATAATATTTACATTACTTTGAATGTTAATTGAGTTACATTACATTAATTGAATTACACGTACAATCCTTGCAATTGTTTTTCAAACACTCATTCATAACTAATATTATCTAGCAAGGAGAGACCACGAAATTTTTGTGACGGATTTCGTCCACACTGAGAGAGGTAACTTCGATTACGTTCAAAATGAGCCCTGCAAACTTTTAAAGTCTAATACTCTCCTATTCTTAAGATATGATACGTTTTTATTTATAAATTAATACATTTTCTAGTATTGAAATTGGGTGTACTGTAAGTAGCCAGAGGAACTTTTTTCATGAAAATCTCTATTTTTAATTTAGTACTGGATTCATTGGAACAATGCCGCTATTTACACAAAAAACTTCTAATAAGCGTATATCCGCAAATTTATCGTTCCTTTGTTGTTAACAATTACAGTTCGATCATTTTTCTTGGCATAAAAATTTAGTCAGTCGCTAACGGGAGACAATTTGGCCAAAACTCCAACTGACAATAACATGACAACTATATACATCGGAGGATGTATGCATGTTCATTAGAACTTTTTTGCTTGAATTCCTATTCTTTCACTGAGTCAAGCGCTAAAAGTAGTTTCCCTGAGAATAGGAGAACGTTATAAATCCTAAAACTTTACAGGTTTAATTTTAGAGATAATCGGAGCCACCTGTCTCCATTTCAACCAAATCCGTCACCAAAAAGTCGTGGCCTTTCCTTGTAAATCTTATGTTTGACAGGAACTATTAGACAAAAATCAAAACCTTCTCGAAATAATTTAATTTTTAACAAGTATATTTCTTTTGTTTAATATAATTGTTCAATATAAAAAATTCTATTTTACTTTCTTTCTATTTGTATACTATAGAAATGAAAAGGTCTTATTTGCTTTTTACGATTTCGTTTTTTTTTTAATTTTAGGACTGTTTCATTAAACAGTATTTATAGCTTTCCCCAATACGCGACTGTCTTTAAAATTTTTCTAATCTATCAATCAAACTCCTAGCTGACATAAACTAAATTTACATTAATTTCAAACGACAGCTACAATAATTAGTATCCTCGAGCGTTCGCGGAAGACCGGTGACCATCTGGGACGTTCAAACATCGACCTAGGCAGTTTCGGGAGCTTCGTCGCGGAACAAAGAAGCAGCGCGTGGGCTGATGGCTGCAAAGAAATCGCCCTGCGGTTACAGGGGAACGCGGTAAAGGAAAGCACCTTAAAGGAAAGTGGCTTTGAGCATTAGCGGCACTATTTACGAGAGACGGGTGCGCGGACGCGGGTGACTCCGGGCGCACCAATAATACAGATACGGCACGAAATTACTCTATCTATAGCTGTGGACCGCTCTGGTCTCGATCCCTCGGTTGCCCCCCTCCCTGTCTTTCCGTCTACCTTGATGCAGTCTGCGTATATACTCTGTACGGGGACTGAGAACGAGTGAGTATATATATATATATATATATATATATATATATATATATATATATATATATATATGGGGTATACAGCGGATGGAGACGACAACGACGACGGTGGTGGCCCCAGACATTTCTAACTGAAATTCCAGTAAGCCCATAAACACTTGAGCCGGGGGAGTGCGAGCTGCGCGCCCGAGAGATTGGGAGAAACGAAATAGAGAAGATCGTAGGAGGTCGAGGGACAGAAGGAGGATGGATATTTAATCTATAGATAGTGACGCGAAATTAAAGGGAACCACAGGTATGGAGGTTGTGCAATTTGGCATAAAAGAATTGTTAGCACAATACCTGTGGAAAAGCTGACAACATTTATTTTACTGAAGATACGTGATGCAGCAAAAAACGATTACAAATATGTCCTATATTTGTAATCCTATATCTTACCTACAAGAAAAAGATTAAATGTTTTCAGATAAAACATTATCATTGTATAAATATGGATATTTGTTTATAAATGTACGTTCAATACTTGATTTGAATTCAGCTAATGAAAATCCCTGAAGAAATACTTTTAAAGTCTCGCCTTTGGAATACTCTCAGATACACTTATATATGGGAGAAAAATTGCGCGAATGTGCCTCAGAAAATGACCAAAAACTGTTCACCTGTACTCTAATTTTTCTCATTTCTAATTTCCCTTCTTCCTTCTATTTCTTATATTTATCTCGCATAGCGATATTAGAATTTGGGGATTAAAAGATACCAATGAACACATAAGCGCCTAGTTTTGTTGGTAACATCGGGTAACACAAATTGATTTTTATATACTATTCAAAAAAAGTATGACACCAGTTTCATTTATAATTTAGTACTTTGTTGGAGTGCTATAAATTTTTCAAAAATCGATGAAAAAAGATTTTTTGTTTGAAATTAATGTTCAAAACTGTTAAAGTGAAGTTCTAGTAAAGCTTAACTTTACTAAAACTTAATAACACTAAGGTATTCAGGAATAATTCTCTCCCTTTAATTGAACTAAACGTGTTTTATCCGACTAGCTACCGCCAAATTCAAGATTATCTGACAAGCACGACGAAGAGGAGATAATCGGCCGAATCAAGCTCATCGTATTCAATCATCATTTTTAAATAATGATGCCGCTTAATTTATTGAATGTGCACACAATTTATCATATAAACGCTATCTTCTGCTATTCTCGCCCACTCCATTGCCATAAAATAAAATGAGTCTTGAATTTAATATGGGTTCTCCTTCTAAGTAATTTGAATTTCACTCGTTAATTAAATCACGTTTTAGGAAAATTAATAAATTTTTATTTCTCTCGCATAGAAATTTTTTTTATTTAAATTTTGAATCTTTCCAAGTGAAATAATTTACTTCGAATATTAAATATAAACTATAATATACTGGTGTACTTAATCAATGTTTAATAAACTAAATAAGCAAGGATTTCTGCATAGAAACGATTACAAAGTTCAAAAATTTGAAGTAAGATGAGAATGGAATACAATTATTTATTCTTCTTATTCTTTAACAAGAATGGTAGTCTATTAGGTTATATGTATACTATACAAAAGTTATCCTTTAAATTTCATTTAAGATCAAACAAAAATTAATTTGATAAAATATAGCTATTCAGATTCTAGAACTGGTTTTGAAATTTTTATCACATATTATATTATAATAGTAAAAACGTATTCAGTTATTCTTCTATTCATAATATATTCTACACATATATATAATAATAATATTATACCGGACGCCCCTTAGTATACATCTTTACTGTTTTTTTTGTATGTTGTTGCACGTCGCTCTATTTATGTTTCCAAATATCGGTGTTAATCAGCGAAGGAGGTCTACGATGTGTTTGTAAACATCTTTACTATTATTTTTCAATTGCTTTTAAGAAATATTTTACTATTCTTTTCTATAATACTACTAAATTGATAGTAATTCAATATTAACAAAAGTAAATTTGATCATTAAACAGACTAGTCGTGCTATTATTTAAATAATTAAAAATATGAATCATTTTAATAGTGTGACATTACAATTTAAGACATTAAAGAAAAGAACACAACTGAAAAGTAGTAATGAAATTATATTTATTTCGTGAATTTACTATTTCGCAGAAACTTATTATATTTTTGAAAATGAAAATAACATATATGGGTATCAAACTTTAAGATTAAAATTTTATCATGTTTTATTTTTAGAAATTAATAAATATATGAGAATTATTGCGGTTAATAAAAATTAATCTTTGAATGATTGTCGCCTTAAAGGTTACATATATACCAAATTAATTTCTCGCCTTGATGGTATCAATCCAGTTTATATAGCTGCTAACCTTAGTGTACATTGTTGGACTGTCTTTTGCACCACAGGGATCAAACATATAAGAAACTAGTGCTAGAACTTCGTCATGTCCTGTACTATTTTTCTGGATTAACGGAGTTCCAAAATCGGCCTGTACAAAAATAAAATATATTCAACATTACTATAGTTCTATTTCTATTTTGCACTTTTTATAGAAAATTTTAATATCAAACGTACCGCACACGCAGCTTTCTCTCCAATTAATGGACCAGTGCAAAGATGCTGCTCAGTTAATAAATATCCCGAAAAGATTTTCTTTTTGGATCTGAAGAGCTTTATCAAAAGGTGTTGACATTTAGCGAGATTGAAAATGTCTACTGTTAAAGTATTTAGTGTATCTGAGGGTAGTGCATCTGAGTCATCACTCGTTAAACCCCAACCAGCTATATCTCCCTTGCCTCCAAGTTCTTCATGCTCCTTGGTGAACAAAGGATAGATTGCGACATATTTATTCAGTCTAAATCCATCATTAGCCACCTTAATTAAGCCAATATCGTTTCTATTTATTGCGCTAATAAGACAAAATTACAAGAGTACGTTATTTATTCCTCAATTTACTTACTTTTTTAAAATCATCAACATTGAAGGTATTTATTTATTCATCTCTTTATTTAGATATTATACGGACTAAATAGTCCTTTTTACTATGTAATATGAATATATACATCTATATAAACGCGCTTCATTTCTGCTCCCGAAAAATCGGAAACACTGTTTTGTAATGGGACTCCGAGAAATTCGGTTGATGGCAATTAAACTTTGGCCATCGAGCAACCTTGACTCAGTGAGTAAAGTTCTGCGCTAATGACAATGGAATTTTTAATGGACAAGATTTTTAATAGAACATTTGAAGTAACTTAATGTTTTTTCAAATTCAAACGCAATTATACTAATATTATGATTATTATTCAGCCCTAAAATCGGACTTTAATTCGGCGCATTCATTGCTCAAAAAATTGGAATTTAGAATCTTATCACACAATTGGATAAATAGAAATTAGATCTATAGAAGCTCGAATTAGAACTAATACTTAAGTTTTTCAATTAGAATCTTTTTTCTAAAAATTCAGAATTAGTTACTTATCCTATTCGACTTTGAGTAGAAATCATGATACTATAGTGGGCGCAGATATAATATAAAGTATGCAATTTTGTAGCTTATTCGCGTAAAGTAGACTTCCAAAAAAATTTAAGTACAACTCAAAAATAATTTTATAGTATAGAATAAGTATTTAATAATATATCAAAATAAGAATAGTTTATTTCACATATTTCAAATATATATGAAAAATACAATACGTGAAAGATTCAAGTTTTTTTTAACATTCATGCGATAATTTTCTAAAAATCTGAAAAAATTAAATCACTCCGACCGTGTAATGCTCAAACTTTGATAAAAGTAATAAAAAATAGTTAACAAGCTACAATTCAAAGAAAAATATCAGAATCTGAAGTTCATTCATGACAAACGTGAGGTAATAGATTGTAGCTCATGAAATAGTTATTTAATTTATATTTGATCTTATAAGTCTAGTGAATAGTTTAAAATTTCAAATAATGTCAAATAGCAAAACAATTATTTGCAGTAACTTTATGTATAGGATAAATGAGTTTTTCATAACTGAACTTCAAAAACAATTAGACTATAATAGAATTGTAGTTATTCTTGATGCTTATAATGAATTATAATTTCACAAAAAAAATAGTTCACTTACTCAGTCAGAACATAGTCTTTATGCTTTTCGTAGAACACAATTTTTAAAGTTTGCATAAATGGATGAAATTGACGGATGTTGACAACTCCTGCTCTCACAAAAACATTTTTGAGCGGATACTTTGTTCCAATGTCGTTGACGCAGCGGCCGGTTGTGAGAACCCACAATTGATCGATAATAGTACCACTACAGAAGACGATAAAAACGTTTACGTCGATATCCGATATCACAATCAAAGCCACCACACTTGGAAATTGACCAATATTAGCTGGTTCACCACCCAAAATGCCCACCGCTAAGTCTATGAAAGAAATGGATTTCATTAAAGAATAAAATAAACTTAAAAAAACATAATAAAAAGAATGCCTCTATAGAAATAAAAAGATGATATTTTTTACAAATTCGTAAAGTTTATTATCTCCGACATATGCGTCGGAATGGGAGTGAAAGATCGGCGGATGGGTATTTCAGCAAAGTACGCGAAGTGCTGTGTAAGCCTCGTGGTTTTGTGCCCATTGTTTTGTATTTGTGCTCAAGGAGCGAGGATGTCAATGTAATCGGAGAGGCCGTGCGGGGCAGCGATTTTGAATTTCAGCGCGGACACGTTCACGGCTAAGACAAGCACGTCTTGTTCGAAATGCTCGTCCAGATCTGCTGTCAAACAATAAAAACGAAAAAATGACACCCTCGCTTCAATTTCTATACGGGCATACGGATTGAAATGTCATGATTTATGATTTTAAAGATGAACTGCGAGTGTGTAAAAATTAAAAATCTCGATTGTAAGTGATTGATGATGTATATAGATTATTTCCGGCGAAAGTTTTCTCTTTAAAAGGTTTTTCTCCAAAGCGAAAAGAATAATACGTTCCAATGTTTGCCCTATTATACCGCATCAAGTAATAATACAAGAGCTGGAAAAAGTAAACGTTCGTACAACCTCGCCAATGCTGTTTATAAGAGCAGGATTAACCGACACCGGTCTTTCTCACGTCTTGAGTTTTCGCCGACAAATATATATTGAACCAGATGATGTTTTTAAACTACCACCTTCAATGAAAATATCTTTTAATGAAACAGACTTTTGGATATATCTCTCGACAGATAAAGTCGCTTGCTTTGCCTGCAAAGAGGAAGGTCATGTAATAAAAATTTGTTCAAATGTGAATGATAAAAAATTGCAAAAACCATCAATTTTATCATATTATGAGAAACAAAAATAAGAATTTCCGACACTAGTAACATGCAAACCAACTGTAAAAAAATGATGTCAGTAATAGTACTACCGAAATGCCACCACATCCCCAACGCGGTAAAAGACAGTACTCGGCGAGTACATCTACAAGCAGCACCGCTACTAAAAAAATTAAATTTTAAAGAAAACGTAGGGGATGAAGCTACTAAACCAACAAGAAAAACAAAAAAATTACCATAAATTAAAACAATCCTTTGTATCACGGGACGTAATAACGCTGCAAATGGAACCACCAATGGAAATTTTTGAAAATTCGGAAAAAAATTATCCACTTGACAAAAAAATTATTGATTTTCTATATACTACATTTGGAAAACATGACATATACAATCTTACTTTAATTTAACCACTGATATTATTGCCTTAGTGTCACTACTAACAGATATTCAGCAAAAGATAATAGATAGAAAATTACAAAGAAGGCTTGATAAAATGAAAACATGTTTACAAAACTCTAATTGTAATCCCTTTAAAAATTATTTGCCCTTAAATTTTCCAAAATTCTAATACCCCTCTAAGTGAAAGCAACAGTGAAACAAAAAGTGACAACTAAATAAACAGAATCTTGTACTATATTTAATTGCATAAAATTACTATGCCTGATCAAATTATATTATCAAACAAGCTTATAACAATAATATTTTGGCACATACGGAGCGTCCGACAGACGTATACAGAAATACTACTTCAAAAAAATAAATACGATTTAATTATTTGCGTTGAATATTGTCTATTTGACAAAGATAACATTCAACTCCCGAGTTTTGCAACTTTTAGAAAAGACCGATGTTATTTGGGTGGTGATGGCATCATTCTCTTTGTTAAAAACAACTTAGCGTACACACAAATTAATAACGTTCATACGCCGCACCAAAGTATACAAAAATGTGGCATTACAATCAATAATATTAAACCATGTATCGACTTTATAGTTTGCTATCGAACACCTGGATTTATTCTAATTCAAAATCAGTGGAATGTTATTATTCAAAACATAAACAAAAATATTGAAACGATTCTTATAGGCAACTTGAACTCTCACTGTGTAAATTGGAACTGTAAACATACAGACGCGAATGGAATGCGGTTAGAAACTTCAATTAATAAATTTGACTTATTTCTACATAACAGCAACACCTATACTAATTTAAATACACATAACAATAGAAAACAAAACATTGATATTATTCTGTCTCCTCTAAATATAGCACATGAAGTGGAATGTAAAGTATTCAATGAACCTCACGGCTCTGACCATTTCGCAATTAAAATTAACATTGTCATCGAAAAAGGAAATTATGAAAAAAATCACAGAAAATCAAATCAGTGAAAATTAACTGCCAGAAATTCGAAGAAAACCTAAATGGCACTTGCAATGACTTTCTCACATGGGATTTCGAGTAATTGTGCCCAAACGAAAAATATGAATACTTTCTAGAAACTCTCACAAAATTCATCAAGCTCAGTACTCCTGTTTATCAAAAAGACGTTAATAATAAAAATAAAATAACGAATTCTGTACCGTGTTGGCACGCTAATTGTGATCGAATAAAAAGACTGAGTCATGCTGCGTATAAAAAATGGGAGTTTTCAGGTAAATTGTGCGACTTGATAAATTATAAAAAAACTTGTGATGTAGCAAAAAAATTTTTAAATTAAGAAAAAAGAGCATTTTAAAAAGTTTGTATCTAATTTAAATATTAATATTAATTCAAGCTACGTTTGGCAGAGGTGAAAAGTATGAAAAATTAGTTTTTTTAAAACCAACCCACAGTCATGCACGGAAAATATACAAACAAATGACGTACTACAACTTTCTCTCGACAAGATCTGCCCTCTGTGGGTCAAAAATAATCCAAGTATTATAACTATCATGCAAGAGTGACTCCTATAGTTTTGCAGAATTTAATGTCGCACAAGCGAACAAAAAAAATTACTCGAGCCTTGGCATAGATGGGGTTGAAATTTACAAAAAAATTACCTATTAGATTTCAACTTCTTTTATTAGATATATTCAATGAAATGCATGCTAATAATAAGTACCCTTATAGATGGAAGCAAACCTATGTACATTTTGCTCCAAAAATAGATGGAAAATCATATAGACCAATATCGCTAACATCATGTACGGGGAAACTATTTGAAATTTTAGCAAAAAATAGGTTAGAATGGTGGGTACAATACTATAATTTTCTCCCAAGCAGCCAAAACAGTTTTAGAAAAGGGAAATCTTACATCGACAATCTAGTAAATCTTACCCTTAAAATTGATGAAGCATTTCTAGAAAAAAAAGTGTTCTAGCCACCTTCCTAGATATACAAGGTGCTTTCGATAATGTAAATATTAACATCCTGCTAAAGAAGTGATTAAAAATTAGCCGCTCCTTAATGTTTTTCTCTTATATAAATTTTATCACTCAGGAAAGACATATCTATAATACTCTCAATACTGATCCAGGAATAGCCTACAAAGGCGTTCCGCAAGGAGGAGTGTTAAGTAGGCAGAGAGGCCTGTACGGAGAAGGCAAATCAGGGTTCCCTTTAGTTTTACTGATGAGAACCAGTCGAGCCTCCTTCCATTGTCTGCTAAAGATTCCCTCCACCAAGCACCCGTTGTACAAGTCTAAGAGGATACCCGGGCGACGTAAAGCGACCAGCCGGAGCACCTCGCAAGGTATGCCATCGGAACCCGGAGCCTTGTTAGGCTTCAATGAATACGAAGCCCTATAAAGCTCTTCCTGCGCGAAGAGAGGGACATCCTTCTCTGTTATCTCGTTCTTCACGTCCGTTCTATCTGGATGCGTCGGGAAAAGTCCTTGACTATCCGCTCCATCGTTTCCGTGCCTCATAAAACCGGTGGGCCTCGAACCCCCAGTGCATATGTCACAATTTTGTAACCGTTTCTCCAAGGGTCTGACTCCATCTAGTCGATGAATTGAGTCCAACACCGTTTCTTATTGTCATTGATTGGAAATCTCAGCTGCCTCTTGGCGAGACTATACTCCGAGTAGAGTCCCACTTCGCTTCGACTTCGGTCTCGTTGAGCTCTCCGTTTCAGCTTTAAGCAGGTGCTTCTGAGATCCACGATCTCAACCGTCCACCAATATGCCTGCCGTCAACTCTTGAGGCATCCCCCGTGAGGGAGGCTCTACATATTGTAGCTGCCTTTCGAGTTTGTCTTTGTCTAAGCACTTTGAGTCCCATCCGGTAAGACTTGTACCTCGCCCTTCCATTCGTTTCGTCCCGTTTGTCAGTTTGAAGACAATGCACTGGGGATCACTGGCTGTGTAGCCTTCGATCACCGGCCACGTCTTCACTCTAGTCCGAATTCTGTTCTAGGCCAGAGCCACATCTGGTATGAAATTACCATACCCGGGTCGTCTGTAAATCGTTTGTCATTCCTTCGTTGAGTATTGCCAGGTCCAGCCTTGCGGCCATCTCCAGCAGTAGTCGCCCCCATCTGTTGGTCGATGGCATTCACCACTCGAACTCTCGCACGTTAAAGTCGCCCGCCACGATCACGTCACCAGGGATTTCTCGTACCGCGTCCTCGATTCTCTTGAGTTTGGCCGTGTACTCGGAGGCACTGGAAGTTGGGCTTAAGTAAACGCTGACATCGGTAACACCAGCGGCTCTCGCCCAGGCACAGTCCTCCTTACCACAACGGCGGCCACCGGGCACGAATGCCGCGGGGAACACCCTTAGTAATCGCAGGCGATTGTCTCCACGGCCAACTACCGCGTCTCGCTCTGCTCTCCTCAACTGACTTTCGATGCCGGCTCACACACAAATGACAACAAAATTTATGTCTTTTATCTTTACATACACGTATACATATATGACGTTATAATTAAACTGTACCAAATGTACGTAAGCGCAACAAACTTTCGGAACTAATGAAAACGCGTAGATCTCGCTCAAGAGCTAAAAATGAAGTTTTTATTAAATTCAAGTTTTTATTAAATTCACGATTCTTCGTCACTGCTTTCAGTCCGGCCCACAGGCCGCGGCGAAGGGGGGGGGGTTCCTAGATCTTTACGCTAGTGCTGCAGAGAGCCCCAAATGGGCTCGTCTGCGCAAGGACATAAATACGCCAGAAAAGCGCACGTTCTTCAGTATGCGCGCATGTCCACATTGTCAGTCGAGTCTCTGGAGCCTATGCCAAATGGGCAGTGTTTATTTCCTTTTATAGTAGGACCTAAAATGTTATTTACAATTATTCTCATGTTATTTACAAACATTAGACTCACGAAATTAGAACCCTTGATAGGATTTTTCATTTCAAGCTGGCGATCATGTGGCCCGAACACTCACTAATAATGAGAAAGTCAGTGACCCGTTCCACCGCAATCTGCGGGAGCAGTGCGTCAGCTACACTACTCCCATTCATGTTGCACTGGAGTATCGTTATCGACATTGTGTGACTGTCTTTGTCTTCTGTTCTGTTAGGGCTGCCCTGAATGAGGCACACGAGGACGAGCCAGATAAGTGTCCCCTGTCCCAGGCGTTGTTCCCAGTACACAAGAAGCACTCCCCACGGCTCTTAGAATTCCTGTGTAAATGACCGAACCCAAGGCATCGGTAGCATCCCGGGACGTGTAGCTTAACTCTTATTCTTGAGATAACCCATCCGATTTTAATGCGTCCTTTCTTGAAGAGGTAGTAGCCACTTTTACGTGGAATTCGCAGACCACCATTTTCTGTTCTTGACTGTTAACGTCGAAGACGTGGGGCCGATGATCCGCGGTCCGTCCCGTTTCCTGATTTAACGCGTTCGCGATGTCCTCGTCGGTCGTGACACAGTCCAAATCTAAAAATTCCAGTGTCGCTCTGGAGGTCAAATCTTTCACGCGTGCAGTCTCTCCAAAAGCGTCTTGGAGAACCTGTCGGAAGTCCGTTACGTTATTCAGTCTAGACAGCTGTAGAAGTACTGCGCTCTTTCGTCTTTCTTATTGTTCTGACCTAAGTTTTACTCTTGTCATGGATCATCTTTTGACGTATTGTCCGTACAACGTCTACGTACGTCTGTTCCTCAGTCGGCCTGATCATGATCGCTCCTCCCTTACCTTTGAGATGAGAGCGATCAGACCCGCAACCTTGAGGTCTCTTGTGGGTCTTTTCTGCTGTCTGTTCTTTCTTTATTTTCTTATCCATGTCCGTCTTTTTCGGTTTTTTGGCGCTTGAGACCACCGTCATCCAAGTTTCGGCCCCAATCGTCCGCTGTTGTGCGGTTTCCTGCTCCGGAGAAGGGGCTGACGTTGTTCTTACCGTTTTTGAGAAATTGCGTTCTCACATTCGATCCGTCCTTTGTCTTTTCCTTTGTCAGTCTGTCGAAGCACTCTCATTCGCTTTAATTCATACTGCGCGACTTCCACCGCCTCGTTGATCTCACTCAAACCGTTCTTAATCACTTGGCTTACATTTTTTTGTATGCCAGTTCTTACCGTCATTTTACTTAGGACTCTGCTGATAATGTAAAATTTCTCATGCAGTTTACTCTAAGCAGCCTCCCAAGTTGCTCGCGATCTATTCGCGTTCACACTCGTATCCCACTGCTACCTGTCACATTTTCTGGCACACTCACATTTTCTGCTACCTGTCACATTTTCAGCTCCATGGACTCTACTGAGTCGGTTGCAGGCGGAACCCGAGAGCCTGCTATTACTTGAAACTTTTCATTTTAAAATGAGTAGTTTGTGTTAAGTGGGTTATATTTGTGATGGTCAGGAGGATTACTTGTTGGAGATGACGGTTCAGCATCCTGAATCTCTCCAATACTCAAATCCTCCTACATTCCTTCAGTGGCCTCGGTTGCCTCCCCCCCACGACTCACAGCAGGGTCCCATCCGTACGCTATACAGCACTACTACGAGAAGCGGGATGTGACGTCTGAGGACGGCCTACCGCTCTGTGAGGCAGCCTCCCATGTTGGCTAGGCTGGGTTCGGTTCCCCTACTTGTGGCAGCCCAGGAGTGCCATCTGGTTTTACAACTGTACCCTCCAGAAGGGTAGCGCACATAAGTATGAAGTGATTCCCTCACAGTTGATCCCACCAAACAACAAGTAATCACTGTATCCACAAACTGTTTCCGTCGCTCAAACTGGTCACAGTCATACGTAAGAGGTGCCCATTTATAGGGCCTCTCATTCTTTCATAACCCGCCTGGAAGTTACCTCCATCTCCACCATTCATGGGAAATATCCGTTTATAGAGTTCCCGATATACTCTCCAGTCCAAGCACGGCAGTCTTGCAGATATGTAGGTGTGTGAATGATGAGTGGGTGTATAGAGGAGCGAATGCCACTATTTTCGCTCAAAGTTCTTGTCCACGGCCACTTATTTGTCACCCCTAGGAGTACATATTTCGTAACTGATTATTATTGTTAGTATTAACTCCGCCACCGCGGATTCATAGTGACCCTATGCCGGCCCCAAGGCCGGATAAAGAAGGAGTACACTTACAACAACTGGACAGCACACTCTTACAGGTATACACTTCACAACACTGGCACATCACACAACATAACACCTGGCAAAGGAAGGCGTAACCATTGCCACGCTCGCGTGTGACGGTCTGGGCTCGGTTACGGGACGGCTAGCACGGAGTGGACGAGCTTGACAGACTGAAAACTGGGGGAGTACTGGCAATGCTAGTACAGCCGTCATTGAGTAAGGCTGTAGGCGTCATATCTGGCGAGGGGGGCTCTATAAACGGGTTACACACACCTCGCATATAAAGATTCGGACGCCATGCAGCTCGGAAATTCTGTAGAGTAGTTCGAGCAGCGGGAGCGAGACACTGAGCGAAGCCGAGCAAGCACGGAGTGGATGAACTCTACAGGTTCTGAAAGGCACGGGCGCGACTGGAACTGCCAGCTCGTGCGCGGCCGAATAGGGGCCTGCTGTGCGCCATCGTCTGGCGGGGGGTTCTATAAACGGACATCTTCCCGAATATAAAGATGTGGACGCCACGCCTCCCGAAGAGCCCTCTCATAAGGGTAATCGGGTTGCCAGAGTGAAGCACGGAGCGGCATTCTGGTACTGGGTGGGGGCTACATGGGCATGGGCTCTGGCTGGAGACACCCTCCACTGCTAACTACACTTATACAAGCATAACCCAACTCACACACTTCACAATTTTTGCCACCCACGCCTCCGTTCTTTAAGCAAGAGCGCAATGGAAGGGGCGGGCTCCTTTCTGATCTGTAAAGGGGGCTCACCACGCTTGTGTCGCTTATTAATTGATGCAGATCAAATCTTCTCGCCTGATCGTTCCTCCTTGGCTTTGTCTGAGAGGTAGAAGGGGCTCCAAATGGAGCTAAAGACGGTCGTCCGCGCTGGTGCATGCCTAGGAGCTGCCAAAGGGAGATCCTAGGTGGGGAGGCGAGTCTTCAGGTTGCGCGCTTGGACGACCCGAACCATCTTTGGCTCCTGCTGATGGCAGGACGGGCGGCTGGGCGCCTAGCCAGCACCAGTCATTCGGCATTCACGAGTGCGCCCTCACTCGTCATGTCCGCCGGAAGCGCTCCAGAGAGTGGAGCACCTTATTGTTGGGGTGTGAAGCTCGAGAGAGCGGAGGTGGGCTAGCGTACCGGAGCGTGCTATATCCCCCAGCTTTGTAAAAGAGCCTTACACGAAGGTCCAAACCAAAATGACTCCTACAGGGAAGTGTTGGGGAGTCATTTTGGCGAGCTCGTCGGTGAAGGGTCCATGCAGGCCGGCCTCATGGGGGGACGAAAACTAAAGAAAGAAGTATGGATATTGCCAACAACAAGAAAGAAGATGTAGAGAAAGTGAAGAAGACGGACCAGAAGAGTACGGGGGTAAACAGCCTAGATGTCTCCCGTACGGTCAGTAACGCCAAAGCTGACAGCGCTGTTAGTGCAGAAAGTCATGGCAGCACAGTCGTGAATGATCGCGATAAAGCCCTCATCGACTCCATACAAAATTTGTTTAAAATGATGATGGAGTCGATGAAAAGGCAAAAAAACG
This sequence comes from Sycobia sp. Sy_11, assembly GCA_018907035.1. Lineage (NCBI taxonomy): Eukaryota > Metazoa > Arthropoda > Insecta > Hymenoptera > Epichrysomallidae > Sycobia > Sycobia sp. Sy_11. Next base: position 1,746,625 of record JACCIC010000065.1, on the reverse strand, counting down.
TTAACAATATAATAAAGGAGGGGCTTCTGGCTTTACAAAGCCAATTCGAGGAGCTCGTAAGTAGAAGGCGACTCAGAGCACGGCGCCTACATACACCAGAAGTTGCCGAGATAATAGAAGGCCAAAAGAGACATCCTTCTACCTCTCCAACGGAATTACTTGAGGGGGGCGAAAGAAGAAGAAAAAAAAGAGACGAAGGCCCAACAATCGAAGAAGACGCGGCTACCAAACCGAACTGTGGGAACGAGCCACAGCCTGGGTAAGGTTGGAAGAATTGTCCCCACCAGGCAGGAAAAGAGAGCAGCCAAAAAAAAAGAAAAAAAACAAAAAAGACCAATACAAAGAGGGCTACCAAATCTGGAGAGGGCCCGACCAAACCGAAAGGTGAAATAGGGGGAAGGGCAAGGCCTGAGGCGCTGCTCCTCAAGCCCGCGGAAGGGAAAACCTACGTGGAGATCCTTGGAGGGATCCGCCATAAGGTCGACCCCTCGCAGCATGGACTCACAATCAGGGACATTCGCCGAACATTAAAGAGTGATGTCCTGATCAAGTTTAAGAAGGCTTCGGCGGAGGGTAAGGAGGACTTTACCTTATTTATCCCTGATGTATCCTTTGCGACGGAGATTCTTGCCGCACGAGTGCGGGACTGGCGGGTGATCGAAGACTATACAGCCAGCGATCACCAATACATCACCTTCCGCGTTGGTGATGCCACGCCAGTCAGAGCGATAGTTGAACGTCATCCAGCCAGATGGATCGTCGCGAGGATGGATTACGAAAAGTTTTGCCAGGAACTAAAACGCGGATAGCGCCTTCTGGTTGAATTACCAAGGAGCGCAACGCTTTGCGAGCGTGCGAAAGCTGTAACGGAAGCTACAATGCATCTGATCCGCCAAGCCTGCAAGCAAGGCATATCGAGGAAATTCGCGGGTCATGCTCGCCGTCCGACTTATTAGAGGGCGGACGAAATTGCGGAGCTGCGGCGGCAATGCTTGCGGCTGCACCGCGTAGCCCAAAGGGCTCAAAGGCGCCACCGTGATGCCGCTCTTAGGATCGCCAAACATCTAACGGCGAAGAAGACTCTAAAGCGAGCCATCAAAGCTAGTAAACGCGGATGCTGGAAAAAGCTGGGAGAAGATCTGAACAACGATCCATGGGGATTGGGGGCTAAAATCATAGCCCGCAAATTAGGCATGTTCCGTAAAAGCATGCCTATGAGCGCGGAAGTGATGGACAGTATCGTCCATGCCCTATTCCCTACTCATCTCAAACGAAGGGATGAGCTCCTGGTTCCCGAGGGTCCTGAGGCACCGCCTTTCACAAGGGCGGAGCTAGAGAGAGCAGTGCGCTCTCTGAAGAACAAAAAGGCACTAGGACCTGACGGACTACCGGCAGAAGTGTTGAAAGCGGTGGTACAGAGCCATCCTGAACTCTTGCTTGGTATGTACAACTCATGCCTTCACGCGGGAATATTTTATCCCTGCTGGAAGGAGGCGAGACTTGTGCTGATAAGCAACAAAAAACAAACCCGCCTACAGGCGGCGCTTTTTACATCTGGTAACCTTTCCGAGAGGTAGTATGGCTTTCGGAGAGGGCAGTAACCATAGATGCTATTCAGGAGGTAGTGGAGGCGGCCAGGACTACGGAGCGGAGGAATCACTTCTCCCGAACTGTGTCTTCTGGTGACACTCGATGTCAAAAACGCCTTCAACTCGGTGGACAGACATGCTGGGGGCACTGGACAAGAATTGTTTGAAGACAAAGAGATTATTTGAAGGACAGATCCATTCTGTGCGGAACGGCAGAGGACTCTAAGCGAAAGGAGTTAACGTGTGGCGCGGCCCAAGGCTCCATTCTGGGTCCCGATCTATGGAATATTTCCTATGACGGAATCCTTCGGTTGGACATGCCGGAAGACTGCTCGCTGATCGGATATGCGGATGATGTGACAGCTGTTATTATTGCGCGCAATATGACACTGGTACAGACGCGCCTTGATCAGACCATGCGCAGAATTCGACATTGGATGGGTGATCACGGGCTGGAATTAGCGGAGGCGAAAACTGAGATTATGCTCCTTACGAAGAAGCGCGTCCCCAGAGTGCAGCCGCTAATTATTGGGGAGATGTCGGTCCTGACCAAGGCATCTGTCAAGTACCTGGGGGTGATGCTAGGTACGAAGCTCACCTTCTGTTTGTAGCTCTTTTCAGAGCTGCAGGAAGCAGTCGGGGGAATGCATCGAGGAGGTAGTTTTTTAGTGGGTATGCCTTTCTGTTGGTGATTTCCACATAACCGGGGACAGGTCCCCGGGATTCATAAACGATTTTTCTCCTCCTCTATAAAAAAAAATTATTATTATTATTATCATTATTATTGTTGATTTATTGACATTAAAGTTTAATTTGGTAATTAGAACTTACGAAACAAACAATATCCCAATAAACTTAGAAATCTGAGAAATTTTGAAAAATTCAAATAAACCTAATCAATTTTTCAAAGAAATTTTTGCTAATACAGAGGCAATCAAAATATTTACAGACGGAAGTAAATTGCTGGATTCCCCATTTGTAGGATCTGCAAATATATGTAAGCAAAATTATTGATAAAGATGCTTCCATCTTTACAGCTGAAATCATAGATCTTAACGACGCGCTAGACATCGCTCTATCAAACAAAAACAAAGACATTCTTGTATTCTCAGATTCCCTCAGTGTGCTTAAGAGCCTTCAATCAAAAAGTATTGATATCAAAGTAAATGATTATATAATGCAAAGTAAAAGTAAATATAGCTGTTTTAATACAAATAATAATTACAGTACATTGATCAAATTGTTTTGAGTACCTTCGCATATCGGAATTGACGAAAATGAGAATGCTGATTATTACGCTAAAGAAGCAGCTAATTCATGAAATGCAAGTAATAAATTCATAACATTCACAGATTTGTATGTGATTTTTAAAAACGAAATGTATAATAATAATAATTCTACTTTATTAAATCCTAACAACACAGCAGATAAGATTTACTTTCCATATTACTATAAGAAAAAACGAAAAACCTGGTATGCCAACCGCAAATTTAGCAGAGAATTTATTGTTAGTATTAACCGTATGAGATCAAACCACTATGACTTAGCAGCTTGTTTAGCACGTATAGGAATTACTGATAACTCTGAGTGTAAATGTAGAACTTATGAAGAAAACCTAAATCATGTAATATTTCAATGTATGCTATACGACGAACACAGAGTTAAATTTATACAAAATTTAAGGAAGATTAACCTGTACCTTCCTATTAATATCAAATCACTTCTTGTTCAACCAAAAATTAGAGCTTGTCAACATATATGTACATATCTTCAAAAATATGATTTGCGTACCTAAAGTAACATTCGGTAACTAAGTTTCTGCATACCAAGCAAATTCATATAATGTTTTTTTTATATTTAAAATTATATACTTTAATTATACATCTACTGTAAATATATAATTATGTAACGTACAGCTGAAATTGATCTCAAATGAGATCTAAAAGGCTTTATAAAAAGCGAAATCAATGTAGGTTTATTATTTATACAGACTGATTTCGAGCGCTGAGTTCGTTTGCGGAAAAAGGGCCTTTTGATTAGAACGCGACTTATGACGCCGCAACGCGCTCGATGCGGAACCGAGATTCCAAGTGACAGATACGTGCGCAACATATATTGCGCGCGACAAGAGCACGATGCCTTTCGTCCGAGTATTAGGAGTTTCGGTAAAAGAAAAACTAATAGCTATTCGATAGATCGCGGTGAAAGAAATCGTGGGAACAAGGGAACAAGGGCCCAGAGAGGAGAGGGGGTTTTGGCGGCGTGACGGCTAGGAGGATCGTCTTGCGAACTCAGCAGTCAGTCACTTGTCGATGTCGAAGTCCAATACTTATGCATATTGTATTATTGATTTTTTAAATAAATTCTTATAGTTTATCCCAAAAATATTATCGTATTGCTTTCTAATATTTTTCACCTCTTTTTTTCTATAAAATAAGTAAATTATTTCAATTCATCTTAAACGACTATTTGATGCAAGTGAAAATAAATTTTTGAGGAATAAGCAACATGTATACTTCACTGCTCAGAAGAGTAGCCACGTTTATGTTAATACGTTTGTAATCATGAATTTATCTTTATATGTCAATTACCATTTTAAATGAAACTTTATTGAAAAGTATGATCGTCAATAATGCCTATTGAACAGACAATACTCAAAATTAGCATGAAATTTTATACAAAAATTAAAAACTGAAGAATTCATAGTAACAAGTATATTGTGTGAATTTATAAAAGATATGTCAATTTATTATATGCATAATTTTTGGGTGGTTATAATTTATATAATATGGAAAATTTAACGTTCTTTGTATTAAAATATAAAAATTTCGCTTAGGTAGAAAAATAGTTATCTGTTATATGCATATACAGACAATGTATTAACAGAACATTATGCGACTACTAAAACGAGTTTGAAAAATCGTCATCCAAATTTGAAGTTGAAGATGCACATTGTTTTAGAAGGCCACTTAAAGTTGATGAAGACATGATAAAGACATTAATTAATATAAATCTTGTGAAAAGAAACTCTGAGATTGTTACGAGCTTACTTATTTTGGTTAAAAAAATGTTTATAACTTCAATTGGAATGTTAAAACATTATACAGGCTTTTTTCTTGTTGTTTTATGTATAATAAAATAAGTTTCGTGCTACTATTCATTAGTTTTATTACTTATTAACACTTTTTTTAATTCATTTTATTAGTATGCTTACGTATTTGCAGTATACTCAGGAAACAGGTAAATAGTATAATCTTCGTATTCATTATTGAGTCTGAATTATCTAACTAAACTAGCGATATTGCATGTTTTTATATAAGCTAGTTAAGGAATACATTAAAAACAAAACGCGTGAATAATTATTTGAAAAGGTGAATCTATATTCTGTATTTTTGCCGTAAAAATTTCTTAGAAACAGAGATGTTATTGGAATTTGAATGGAAAACGTAGTACCTATTGTGTTATTATCATGTTATAAATACAAAAAGTAAATGATGAAAAATAAAATTTTACTCAAACGTATAAGCTATAATTAATTTATTTTGTATTTAACAAAATGACAACTTTGATATTAATAATAAAAATATAAGATTTGAAATTGGTCATCGAAGATAAACAGTCATTAAATTTAAAAAAATATAAATAATTCAGACAAAAAGATAAGAATTCATGTTTTTAATATACTTTTTAAAATTTTATAATATGTAGATTCTTTACAAATATTTAAAATTGAATCATACAATGAAAATGTTTGAAGTATAGGTAACACTCTATTATACTAAAAGTCTGAATGTTTTACTTATATTAGCTAATTAAATTGGTCATACTATATAGTCCGAGAAATTATGTAATAAAAGCTTTTCACGTTGATTTAAAAAAAAGGATAGTATTTCAAACTGAAACAAAGCTTTCTGAGCAAAGATATCATTTCTAAATTATTCTCTGAGTCGCTCTTTCAGCATTCAATGGGGTCTACCTTTGCTGAAACATTAGTTCTGAGGTGGGCTAAATTTTGTCGAGAAAAAAATTAGCGAAAGAAAATTTCCCGAAAAATACAAGTTTTAATTTCTTTCCGTTAATATTAATTATTTTCCAATCTGGTCTGATTGAATGCGACTATTTTTGTAGTAGGCTTAGGTAGTCACAATAACCTGTATATACTTCATTTTAGTTTTATATAATTTACAATTACGGTTTTACAACTTAAAATACATATTATTTTAGACTACAAAAATAATTGCGTGCATTGTTAAAGTCATACCAGATAAAAAAATAATGAATATTAATAGAAATAAATGCATTATTTATGTTAATTTTCTTTCGGCATTTTTGGCAAAAGTCTATTCATCAAACTTTAATCCACTAGTTCATTCTGTAACTTCTCACTGAATAAATTTTAAAAAAGGGCAAAAATCTTTCCCATAGTATCTGAGTCACGTATTAGTAGGACAGTAACTGTCAACGCTCGAGTTACAATTTTTAGCTATTGTCACAAGAATCAGATTAACCTTATTCATTAGTCTCTTCTAAAATATGTCCTTACTATCATGAACTGAAAATGTTGAGCACTACTTCGCAGCTTATACTTTGTGTATAGCACATGTACTTCAGGTGGATTTTCGGCTCGTCGATTTTTTCATTTTAACTTCAAGTGAGTATTTCTGAGTTTAGCAATTTCTGTTGTTAAGCAGTAGACCGATCTTATATTTTACTATATATTTTCGCGTTATGCTGATCTCAATCACAAATTAGAACAGTTCACCGTTTACTTCAGCTAATGTCTCTAACCTTTCGTATCTTCAAGCTCCGGGGAGATCTCCTTAACGAGATATGTTTTTTTTTAAATTCTCTCTCACCTCCTGTATCTAGGAGATTTGTGTGTCATGTCACAGATGATGCTATGTGATACACACAGAAATTTTGGTTTTATCGTTATATTAGCAACTTGCAATGTAATACACTGATCGACGCCTGGAATGGAAATTTGATATTCTGGTCTTCTATACGTCATTGTCGTTCCTTCATTCAATATAACCCCGAATTTTAACGACAAAACCATCAGTCGCTGTCCCCCGGAGTTCCAAGGCCAAAGAAGGTGAGAATGAACAAGTCGAAAGTGAAAACCATGTTCATTTGTTTCGTTGACAGCAAAGGGGTGGTTCACAAAAAGTTTGTACCACTTGGACAAACCGTAAATCAAATATTTTACCGCATGTGCTCGAAAAAATACGAAAAAGGGTGCTCAGAATGCGTCCAGAGATCGCGAAGACTTGGTTCTGCATCACGATAATGCTCGCTATCACAGTGCATTAATGTCTCTCAGTTTTCGGTGTCTAAAGACATTGCAACGTTACCACAACCGCCCTATTCACCGGACATGTCACCCTGTGACTTTTTCCAAAGTCACAAAGTGAAGACATCCAAGAATCTGTGACGAGGATACTCGGAGAGATCTTACCAGAATTGTTACGAAAACTGGAAAACTCGCTGGAATATGTGTATAGATGCGGGAGGGGACTACTTCGAAGGCGATCGCAGCGATGTACCTTAATTTTTAAATATACTTGATTTTTTAATTTTGTCACATTACTTAATTGTTTGACCTCGTATAGATAATAACTCAATTATACGTCCTTTGAAGAATTAATGAGCATATGATGAGCACTGATACCGATTGATTCGAGAATCGGATTCAATTAGTTACGCTAAAAAGTTATTTCTGTGATACGGTTTATAGTTGACAAAATTACTAAATACATCTAACATAAGATTAACTTACTCATCAACTCATGTTAGAATTAAGAATTAATTATCTCTATGAAACAAATGTTAAATACCTTCCAAAATTTTTTTCAATTCTATAATCTAGCCGTTTATTGTAATTAATGAAAGGTATATACATATGTAAAGAAATAGATCATGGAATAATTATGAAAATTCAGAATTAAATATAATTGTTTGTTTGAAATTAACAATATATATATATATATATATATATATATATATATATATATATATAATAAATAAGCATTAAAAGAAAATTTATTTAAGATCATATTCGTATAATTGTTTGATTACTTATATAATAAACTAATTATTTGCCATTACGTTTGCAATCCATCTTCTATAGTTGACAACCTTAGTATACAATGTTGGGTTGCCTTTTGCACCACATGGCGCATACATATAAGAAACCAATGCAACGACTTCATTGTGTCCTGTACTATTCTTTTGAATTAATGGAATTCCAAAATCGCCCTGCAAAAAAACAAAATATATTTAATAAGAATTATAATTTCAACAGTACTGCTTTACAGAATTTTTATATTATACTCACACCACACGCAGCTTTATTTCCGGTTATTGGGCCGGTGCAAAGTATATTGTTATTTAACAATCCTGTATATATCAACGATTTAGATCTGTATATATTTATCAGAAGATTTCGACATTTAGCAGGAGCAATTATTTCCACAGTTAATTTATTTTGTACATCTGATTCTGGTCCATCTATATCGCTAGTAGTTACACCCCAACCAGCTATATCTCCTGAGCCTGTAGCTTCTTCATGCTCGTTAGCATATAAAGGATATATAGTAACATATCTGTTCAATCTAAATCCATTTTCAGCGACCTTTATGATTCCAATATCATTTTTATTTTTTGTACTAACCAGACATAATTGCAAGAATACGTTATTTAATTCTTAATTTAATTAAAGTTTTCTGAATAATAATAATCATCAACATTGATGATATATAAATTATAAAAAAAGATATTCAGTAATTTCTACTTTTAGGAAGATTTAATAAATTTCGTGAAGATAATAATGCAGTAAGAGTAAAAAATTTATAATTTCTCTGAAAAATAATAAGTGTTTACAAGTTATTTTAAATATTTTTTATTGTGGGCGAGTGCAATATATAAGTAATAGTGAATACCCCGATGAGTGTAGATCTGTTCACCCACGGGTAATACACTCACATTAAACGATATCTACCGTTAGGTATTGATCACTAATAATTAGTAAATGGCAAAGAAATTCGAAAAAAGCCCACCTAAATTTCCACAGCTAGAAATGAAAGTTCTTTCTTTTGATAAATAAAAATGAACGATGTGAAAGGCATATGCGCAAATGCGCATTGCAAAAGCTATGACAGATTCAATTCTAAACTAAGAAAGATTCTACTCTTTAATGCTATGAAAGATTCAAATCTAGTACTTTATATTGTGGTATGGAAGTATCACATACTTATTGTTCTTGAGATCTGAGCATTCGTGTCCGAAATTAGGAAAATTAATTATAATTTGGCAGAAAAGTTCACTTACTGAGTCAAAACGTACTCTTCGTGCTTTTTATAGAAAACAATTTTTAAAGATTGCATAAATGGATGATGTTCACGAATATGGATGACTCCTGCTCTCACGCTAACATTTATAGTTATATTCTTTGTTTCAATTAGGGTAATGCAATGACCGGTTGTCAGAACCCAAAATTGATCGATAATAGTACCACCGCAGAAGACACGATAATAGTCTACTTGTATACTTGATGTTGCAATTAAAGCCACCACACTTGGGAATTCGCCGACTTCAGCCGGCTGACCACCCATAATTGCCAATGTTAAGCCTGGGTAAAAAACAGATTTCATAACATTTAGATAGATCATAAATATTACGATTTAGCTATGAGAATGAAAAAGGTTATTTAAATAACTTCAAAAAATAAATTTTCAGGATGTTTCTTTTTTTGAGATAAATGTATAAAAATCGTTACCGAGTTGAAATTTGTATCAGAATCTTTAAGATGATTTTTAAAAAATTTATTGTAAATTTTAAAATTAATTTCTAAAAAAATTAATTCTTATTTACAATCATGTAAACTCCATTACATACAGATTTCTGTTACAATTAATCAAATAATTCATCATTATAAGGTAGCTTTTATTCTTATTTTTTTTAATGTAAAATAAAGTAGCCTATTTTAACGAATATAAATGCACTATAAAATATATGTACGCATATGATATTGACTTGTTGGTCACAGTAGGTTAGTCACTATTTAAAGTTGAATTCGTTGGACCACAATACGATTATTTATTTGTCAAAAGACTATGTCGTACTGAAACTATAATAGTATTTATTATTTTTCCCAACATCGTAGTTGTAAAATTGAATTTAAGCACATACTTTTGAAAAGCTAGTAAATTTTGAAGACCGTAGAACTATTGTATATCTACGTGAAATTCTAGCCGAAACGGTGTTATTTATTGTTATACTTACGGGCTTGTAAGACCGCTAAAAAGCAGATCAATGGTATAATTTTCGTATACATTGTCAATAACGACTCTGCGTTACTGAAAAAATATGGCCTTATATTTATGAACTGATCAATACTTTAATGTAGAAACAGTTCAATGAGTTCGAAATCTACATGTCTATTATGATATTTTTTTGTAAAGAGTTGTCTTAAAAGTAAATATATTAGACAAATTTACAAATGGAACGACGAATGAAGGCTAAATGAAACGCGTCAGGCGACAAAAATTGTAAACTCATCAGGACACACTTATATTGCATATAGTATAAAATTTAGTTTTAATAATAATCGACTTTTCACATTTGCTAAGCAATAATATATAAAATTTTATAAATTTGAACGATTTTATAATTTAATTATAAATATATAATATTTACAAATGTTTCTGGGACACATTTCGTGTACCTACGAGATATTTTTTGGATGATTTATATATTGCTAAAAAAAAAGATACGAAAACAGAAAAGTCACCCAGAAATGGCTTCGAAGGAGAGCAGGTCGTATAGAAATCATTTTAAGAAACGCGTAAATAATTTCACCTAAGCAATTTGCATTTTAAATTCAGAAATTACTTTTCAATACATACTGAATCATCGCTGCCATGAAAGAAATGCAAAACAGCAGAAGTGGACAGAGAAAAAAGGACCAAGAGACAGGCGCTTTCGAAGTAAATCACTCCGAAGCTAGAGAAAGAGAGTAAGAGAAGGAGAGGGAGGTAGAGAGCGAGAGAGAAAGGGGACATGAAATTCGGTTGCGGTAATGAAACTGAAATTTAGAGCTCGTATCGTCGACAACTCGTTCTCGAGGGCCTGTGCAACCGTCTGAAAGACGGACGGACGTGCGGGCGAAATCTACCTGAGCCACAAGATCTGGACAGCAGAAAATGGAAAAGAAGAAAGGGGACGGGAGAACAGCAAACTAACGGCAAAGATTGACCGGTGAAAAACACCTCGACGAAATAAGATTTTTAATTATATTTTTGGTTTTATCTGGCCGGTTAAAAAATCTTCTTTTGTATGTGGGTAGTAGAGAATTGAAAAAGACATGAATAACTTTGACGTTCTCAAGTGATATATTTTTTACTTCTTTAAAAACGAACATACATATTTTCTTTTTATTTTATTTTAAAATATATTTCAAATGTTCTGGTTTCGTTTAGTCAATATATTATTATGCAAATAAATATGACTGCATCATAAATCTACTGTTAATTAACTATTAGTTATCATATTAGTGTACAAACATTGTTCGTTGTTAATTTGCGAGTTCAAACCAAAATCAATTCTCAAAGTCTAATAAATAATATTGAAAATATTATAAAATGAGGAACAACAAAATTTCGAATTAATAGTCGAATTAATAATCGAACTAAATTTGCAAAAACAATTTCTGGGCTGATTAAAATTTTTTTTAATTGTAGAGGACATGGCCATCGTTTATTTTACTATTAACGAGTCAATTAATTGATAGCCTTTCTGTAGCTTTTGGCGACTTTTCTTGATTAAATTAAAATTCGTGGTGGATCAAGACTGTTTGAATCGTTCAAAATATATAAAAATAAATGAATAATTGCCAAAACTATATGATGTATAAGAATGTTATGGCACTAATTTTGTCTCGAATTTTTTAATTATAATCAGTCAATGTTCTAATTATTTTTTATTTTTTAACGAACCCTAGCAACTTAATATTTAAACGTAGAGTTGTCTTAATTTAATTATATGTTAATTTTAATAATATAAACATATAACTTTTTTGTTGGTATAATAATATATCATATCATTCATTATATAATTCTGTATTAGAAGCCTTTCATATATGAATAAATACCTGGTATATTTTTAAAGGAGAGCTATATTTAAAACAAATACTTATACAAAGAATACAATAGTTTATATGAATAACTAGAAATAATACAAAAGCATTCAAATTCAAATGTTTGTTTTTCACAAATAATATATTAGATGCTTCTATATCGTTATATTAATTGTCAACTTTGTTTTTCGACTAAAATGAACTCTTTGGCTTGTACGCCACGTATCGACAATGTAGTAGATTGACAAAAATACTTTTGAAAGACTATAATAACGTCTGTGAGACTGTATTCAATTTAATCTTTGGTAAAAATGAAAAAGCGATCAACAGATAACGATGAAAAGCCTCATTTATTTCATTTGAAGCAATATGTTAAAAAATTTATTTCCTGGAGAACATCGAGATACGGTATACCTTGCGCAGCGATATCAAACAATTTCGAGAATCTAAATAACATTTTTCTCTGCCAAAATCCCCAGACGCGAAGGCTGCTCTATGTGCTCGCGGGCAGTCGCGCGGAGCTCGAGGAATTCGAGGATCCATTCACGCGCATAGATAGATATACGCGGGAGAGGAAGAGAGAGAGAGAGAGAGAGAGAGAGAGAGAGAGAGAGAGAGAAACGGACCGGTTAGTTTGCGTTCTCGTGTACCCCGCTTGACTCCCACAATGGCCGAGTGACCTGTAGAGGGGCCCTAGGGCCCCCTCCTTCAGTCGTTATTAAACCTAAATCATTCTCCCGGATTCGGCCGCCGGGGCCTGTCATAACTTGCTCTTCTCTCTCTCTCTCTCTCTCTCTCTCACTCGATCTCTTGGGGACCACCGCGTAAAATATGGACACGGTTCAGATTGCAGTTCGCAGACCTATCCTCGCTCTTTCGTTTTTTCCATTGTGCCATCTCTCTGTCTCTCCCTTTCTCTCCCCCTCTTTCTTTCTCCTTTTCTATCTCCCTACCTTCGCTCATGTCTCCCTCCCCCTTCCTCCGTCGCTCGCTCTCCTACGTAACGCCTCGTTCTCGAAATGTCCTCTTAAACGGGGCTGATTTACAGCGAAACGGGTAAACGGCCCGACTCTTAATCTCGGAGTGTCGCATAACGGAGACATCGCGAGGTGGAGGCGGCGGAGGCGCATCCGCGTGTCCTTGCTTTCTTCAATCTTCTTATATATGTATACATGTGTACCGCAATGAAGGAGCGGCCTCGACGTTGGGAGGGGGGTGGTCGCTAGTTGCGAGGAGGGGTTATTACCCATTTTATTGCTCGAGCTTGTATATAAGGGCATGACGTAAGATATTGAATTTTCGGATGTTGCCAAGAGAATCGCGTTCTGAGCTGACGCTGTACATATATATACAGCGCAGTTTCGGATTTATAAACCAGCCTTGTATTAAAATTGAGGTTTTGTCTTACCTTTTTGGTCTATGCAGTCCTCTTTCGTTTCGACCCTCTGGTATATCCAACTATTATAGAGTTAATGCTCATTTTAATCGAAGCAAATTAATTTTTGTGAGACTTTTGTATAAGCATGATTAAAGCCAGCTTAGACGTTGCAGTTCCTCCATGAATTACTCTTAATACGATTGGAGCCCAAGTCCAATGCAAATGTTACATTAATGCAAACGCGTATAATTCATTAACTGTAGTAAATAATCCATTTTGTTTGCTTGATATTGATTCGGAAATTAAATTGCATTCCTGAAATGATTGCTCGGTATAATATCTGTATATAAACGAACATATTTGCTTGAGCCATTGACGTATGAAGATGAAAATACCGAATTGAAATCGATGATGAGAAATACACGTTGACCTCGTCTCTATAATATTATATAATTAACTTGAATGCAAATACGGATTTAAATTTTAGCCTTTTTTAATATGACCATCAGTAGTGATGGTATAAACATTTGCGATAATAGTCGACTTATTTGAATACATAAGAGTTTAAAAAAGTGCTTTAAAACAGCTGATTTAGAAAATTGAATACAGCTATCAAATTCAATTGCTAGAGCGACGTTAAATAACATAAAAAATAAAACAAATAAAAAATTCAATTGAGACACAAATACTGAATAGCCTTTCATTTTTCGTAAATATCTTAAATCCTATACGACTAAATAGGAATATAGTTAAATTGAATGGTCCCGATTACATATTATTAATGATTTTTCTTCCAATTGCAACGGTTAACCGTGTTATTTTATTCATACTTATTTAAATCAATGCATGAATTACGAAACTTAATTCTAATTTATGTATTTTTTCTCATAATAAAAACGTTTCTACAGGATGTTATTTTGAAATATTATAAATCTTGCATTAAAAGCACAATCGCAATTGTTTCTTTAATAATCATATAGATTGGTTGTCAATAACATCCTGTGAATAATTGTAAACAATATTCGAAAATAAATAGCATTTTTGACGTTTTACTATTGCTTGAAAAGCTTTAAAAATATCCACCGTCTTGCTTGTCACACTTTTCATATAAACTCATACACGTACAACTAAATTTAATTCTAAGAATAATTGGACATTTTGAAATTAACCAAGAACAAAAAAAAATTAATTAATCATTCTATAACTGAATTAAAAAGTATAATATATAAGCCCTTACATTTCTAAATCCTTCTTTCATATAAATTAGGAACTTAAAATTTTATATATTTTATATATTTTATATATTTTTTACTAAATGTTTCAAAGTCTATTATTTTTTTTTATTTATGCTATATCCATTCTCAAGATATATATATATATATATATATATATATATATATATATAATTTTATATATATAATTAACTCATCTTACATATATAATTTCTTTATACGAAGGTTACAATTTTTAAGGTAGTTTAATAGACATTTACCTAATTTCGCTGTTGGCTTACAAATGCGTGCAAAACTAGTCTGTGGCAGTTGAAAATTTTGTTTGATTAAATTTTCCAAGAACTTTTTAAGCTATTCATATTATATAGCGCGTTGCCATAGTATGTGTTCTGAATTTTGTATGTATTCACTATTATTGCAGTTGCTAGAAGGGCTATCGATTATATTACATTTGGCTAAGGAAGCAACAAGGCAGCAGTTGTCCGATCTGATTCTGTTAATAGTCGAAATGATTTTACGTGGTAGGTATTTTTTGTATTACCAAGGCCTGTAGTTTAAAGTACCTTGATAAATCGGTAAATAGTATTTTATAACGAAAATCATACTCAAGTCGTGATGCTTCCTTTGCCAGTTTATCCACTTTCTCATTGCCTTCTATGCCTCTCTGTGCTGGAATCCAGTAGAATTGAATTGTTTTTCCATACGATATTTTTGAAATGCTATAATTTTCTTTCTTATTTCATATATATATATACACGGATTAGATTTTATATTACTTTTGAATTTTTTTAGAGATTCTAAAACAAATATAAAGAGATAAAAAACGAAATCTGAGAAGATAATATAGTTATGGTTTTCGTTAGTTAATGCTGTTTCTACCGCATACAGAAGCACTATAAACTCGGCTGTAAAAATTGAGGCTTCTTTGTGTGTACTAACTTGAATTTTTTTTTTCTAAGAATGCGCAAACACTGGAGCTTCTCACACTTGGTGAATTTTCAGAGTTCATTTCGTCCGTGTATTTTGCAATCGCGTCTTTATGTTTCAATACATTATATATCAACGTATTCGGGACTCTAGTTTCTTTTAATAATATCCTTAAATTGGTGTTGATATCAATTTTTTCGAATGAAATGTCGTAGTTATATAAGTAGGCAGTATAATTATTTTCTGAAATGATTTTATCTATAAAATCTTTTATATTATTAACGCATATGAGACACATATCTTCATTTCTATTATTATTGCGGTAATTACTTATGGTGCTTTTTTGAAAATCTTAAATACTTTTATAAATAAATAATTTCTTATTAGCATTATTTTCAGAATGTAAGAAGAAATTAGAGATTTGAAACGTTCTTGCAAAATAGTTAGTTTTGCTGCCGATAACAATATACTTGCAGGTGTGCTTATTCTATAACCAAGTGCTATCTTGACAGCTAAGTACTGTATTTTTTCTATTTTCTCTTTGAGAACTTTTTAGATCGTAAAATATATATGACAATTATTATATAAAATAGATTTTACAATACTTTTGTAAAGAATAATGAGAATCTCAGGATCGCATCCCCACCAAGCTCCTCTTAGAACTTTTAAAATATTTAAGTTTTTCAGACATTTAGTATGTATGAAAATTGGAATTCACGGATGATTCCTAAGAATTTAATGGGTTTGAGAAGATTTTATAATTTTATCTTTCATTTTTAATTCATTACTCCCTGCTTGAATATTCCTCTTATTAAAGTGCATATATTTTGTTATATATGGATATAATTCAAGGCCCATTTTGTACAAATTGTTGTAGATATAGATTGATAGCATTTTCACAGAGCCTTTTGTTTGAAGCGACATGTTTACGGATGCAATATACAGCTATGTCGTCTGCAAATTACAAGATTTGTACTCTTTTTGGGAGGTTTTTAGTGATTTGAGTTACGTATATGTAGTACAAGATGGGACTTAAAAGTCCTCCTTGTGGAACTTCTTTATATATCTTTCGGAGAGAGTTGCCATTATAAAGTATATATAAGGACGTCTCATACATGACGAATTTGGTAAATTTAACTAAATTAATAAGAGATCCAATATCAGCTAATCGATTAAATAGTATAGTAATATCTACGTGCTAAATACACCCTGATCGTTTAAAAACGCGGTGAGTATACACCGTGAGTATATATAGAAGAATAAATCTGTAAGATTATCACTTGTACTTTGTTCTATTCGGAATCGAAAAATTATAAAAAAGTTATTTAATTTTGTGAATAAAATGTATATATATGAGAAAGTTTTTTTGCACTTGAGAGGTCATTTTTATATCATCATAAAATACACATATATTCAGCTCTTTTTAAATATGAGTTGACAAATGGTGGTCTTAGAAAAAAAATAAAATAATGGCCTTTGAATAATTTGACAATTATCATCACGGGGATAAAATTTATAAGACCGTCAATTCCTTGGACCAAACTCCGTGCGGATCGGACATTTTACACTCAGGAGCATCGTTCACTTTTCTTTCTCAACTACCATATTTACATTATGCATGCGTCTCATTGTCAAAAATCTCTATTGTTCGCGACTACAACTTCTATAAGGCAAATTATGTAAAACAGTAACCTCTATGAGTAGTAGACAAAGCCATCACGGCCGGACCGCTAAGTTCTCGATAACAAGTTCCCCCGGACTTTGCACCACTTATCCCTCGACTCCCTCACCGCCCTTCCACCGCGTCCTGCAGGTGCACTCGCTACTTAAAGCAATTGGTCGGCCGAGCGGCCGGTCTCCGCCATTCTGGGCACGCTAAAACTTTTTGAACGTGAGTTCCGTCAGACCCGTAATAAAAAAAAGAACGAAGGAACACCCAAAAAGGAAACAGGGAGAGGGGGGACCAGGCTGAAGAGGCCGTCGTCAAGTTTGAAAATCCGCGTAATACCTCTTTCTTCCCTATATAAGTACGTAACGAGATGCGACGAATCCCTTTACTTGCCGCTCTCACCAAGTACTAGAAGTTCGGAGACGCCGCGCTGGCTTAACTTTGTAATTCGATCGGGTATGGTGCGCGTGCGAGCTCCTATGGTAATTCTTATTTCGGCGCACCTCGACTCTTTCACTCTCTCTGTCAAGTTTGAATTTTTATAATAATGTTTTTCTTGCTGGCAACTTTCGCGCAATCTATCCGTGCAACTTTCTATTTCGGGATTGCGTACATAAAAGCCAGCTGACACGGAGCATTCGACACTTCTTCCCTCGCTCGTTATACACCAGTTAAGTCAGACAGGACGATGTTATTTATTATTCCTTTAATATAGCACGCGAGCGAGGGATGCCGGCCGTTTGTGAAATTTTGTATAGTATTCTTCTTGCACGTTTTTTAGGGTGGTTTAATCAATGTGTAATGCGTATTGCACGGTGACAATATGTAGCACTGATTTATAGAGATTGGTGAATATATATTGTAATGATTCATCCATTTTCTTTATTGATAAATTTTAAAGTTAAGCTCAAAATCTTTTTAACTCAAATATTATTGGTAGAAATTTTAAATAAAAATATCATATACAATAATAATAGTATATGTTTTATGTGTAAATTAATTTGTAAATTAATCTATTAAATACATTATAAAATTACACTTTAAGACAAGTTTTAGAATTTACATTTACCATATAATGTACAATTATTAGTTTATTCATTAAATTCGCTAACGAGTAGAGTTATAATACGTAATTTTAGTACAGCAAACTATACAAATTGACGTCGTAAATAATATTGAATATAGACAAATAATGTGATATGTAACTCCATATCTTCATTGATTTGCATGCAACTAGGAATCATTTAATTACGACGCTAACGCTATTGCAAAGAATACTAATACTATTATTGTTTCAGTTGCTGTTTTTGCTATTACATTGCTATTGTTGTTGCTCTTGTTTGATTTTGTTCTTTTTGGTGTTGTTTTTATTATTATTTATTAATCAAGTAATATTTGATAATTTATTTAACGATATATAGAATTAACATCGAAATTCCAAGCGATTATCTAGTAGTTGAAAAAAATTCCGGATTCCCCGGTATGCTCTCGATATAAGCAATGACTTAATGACTCCCAGATACTTCTGATTGCGTAAAGGCGGAATTAGGAAAAGTGAGAAAGGAATGAAATAAAGGAGATGCCGCCCCTTTGCGTATTTTATCCATATATATATATAATATAGAGTTATGCAATCAAAAGCTCGTTAAGATTACTTATAAATTGCTCCGATCATTTACATATACATGCTCTCTGCTGACGAACGACTCTTTCTCCTATTTGCATTCTACTTTTACGACTTTCTCAATCCTCCCCTTGGCTACCCGTATATATATATATATATATATATATATATATATATATATATATTACCCTTTTTCTTCATTTTAATCGCTACCCATTACCCCCTTTTCTTTTGTTTATACTCTATCGCACGCTCTACTGCTGCGCGCACCGCGCTACGTTGTCGCTGGTTCACTCGATGATCGCCAAATAAGTCTAATCCAACATTATACAACATATATAATAGCCTATACGTGGATTGATCCGCATCATATCGCAGAGAGTCCAATTCATTTGGTGGCAAGCAGCGGAACACGCGAATTCTTTTTTTTTGGATCCTTTTCGGCGCCCATATAAATCAGGATTTGGCCGAAAATCAATTACGAAAATGCCCGCTTCAAGATGCACCGCGCGGGAGAGCAAGGGGATTAAAGAGAGAGAAAGAAAGAGAAAGAGAAAAAGAAAGAGAGAAATAGAGAAAGAGAAAAATGCGATAACGTTATATTATACGCGTCTCTCTGTGCATCGCATCGACTGCGCTGCATTATATATATACATGCGCGCGCGCGCGCGTTCATAATTCCAATCCTGTGCGGAGCAGTCGGTATGATGCCGTTGCCAAAGCGTGTGGATGCGTGCCCATATTATTTATATATGTTACATTAGGATGGCGCACTGCTCAGTCGGGTGTATATTGCGCCAACAGATGGAGACCCAGGGAATAAAATACATCGTTAAAAAGAAAAGGGACGAGGACGTAAGGCTCTCTCTCTCTCTCTCTCTCTCTCTCTCTCTCTCTCCCGATTTTGTGGCCATATCGATGCTTATTAATCTGGATAATTGAATGGCGCACAGCCGAGAGGCTCTTTAATTAATTGCGTCCATATAGAGATGGTAATTTATGTCACTGTGTTACGAATGTATACGTATATGTATATATATATATATATATATATATATATATATATATATATATGCGAATTGTCTCGGATTACTAGTAATATGGGTTGCGTTATCAATTATCGTCAGTTCCAACTTTTGCCGCAAACGTCAATCATGAAAAACTTTAAGTAATTACATATGTCAAAAAAGTATAGTTTATACTTAAGATATAAAAATCAACATGAAATCTTAGTTATATAGTTTCAAGTACATTTATTCTTGCAGATAAGAAGACCGTTAATGAATGATATTTAGATAAGTACTGTCTTGAAAATTTTTTTAGAGTTTTACTTCACATTGCTAATTAATATAATTTTTAATTATTTGATGCCAAAGATATCATAAACGGCGTAACTATCGGTAAAATTTTTACTGATATCCTCAGGAGCTTACATTTTTATTGTCAATTAGATATTTTTCGTTGACAATCATTAACTATGGCATGTGATTCCTGAATTAGTACACATAACACAAGTTCGATTGTTGAAGCAATTTTCCATAAAATTGACCGCCAAATAGTTTATTTATTTTCAACATTTATTGACATCGAAGTATTTTTGCGAGAAACTACGATGAACTTTGTTTTTTCTTTTCCCAAATTTACTAAATTTTCTCGCTATTTCAGTATAGCACAATTACTAAAAATAAAACTTTTTTCAGTTTTCTTTTTAGTAAGAGTCTATGTGAAGGGAGTTTTCAGAATTTCTCAATGCATTTTTTAGAATTGATAAACGTATAGTTAAACTTTTAATAATTATATTGAGTAGCGGGGAGCTAGTTGACAATCTGTCGATGGCCTTATTAGTCATGACAATATACTATTATATATTGTAAGGTGAATTTAATAGAAAAAGTAAAAAATAATTATAATATTTATTATCGTTTTAAAAATTTGTTACTTTGTCAACATTCTGACCGTTGAAAAGGAGACATTTTAAACAATTCTCAAACACAAAATATAATGCTCATCTTTATAATTCAGAATAAATAATCTAATACCAAATACATATAAGCTGAAGATAAGCAGACCAAATAGAAACTATTTTTGTGGGCACGCTTTGTGACGATTAGTGTGTGTGTGTGTGTGTGTGTGTGTGTGTGTGTGTGTGTGTGTGTGTGTGTGTGTGTGTGTGTGTGTGTGTGTGTTTGGGTGTGTGGGCACGAATACAGTATCTATGATGGTCGGTAAGTAATTTTCGATAAATATATTCTAAAACTTTTTGCATCTAATTTAAAAAATATTTGAAAACATGTTTGACATTTGCATTTCTGAGAATTTCGGAAAAGTTCGCGAGCCCTTCTCCCACTTTTTGCACACGGCCCGTGATCGCTACTTTACCAACACAGCATCGAAGTAGCTAACATCTTTCTTAGCCTCGACAACAGAGCCATCGTAGGTTGTTGAATATATATATTATACATACTGAATTATATATATATATATATATATATATATATATATATATATATATATATATATATTAAAATTCTAAATGAGTATCAATTTTAGTCTGTTAACGTAGTCATAGTCATCACCTCAATAGTTATGTAGCTATTATTTAGTTCAATAATAGGTGATGCCATTTAATACTTTAATAACTAGTTTAACTATTTTAATAAATAAAACAATTCTCAGATACATATGCAATCTAATTATGTGGAATATTTGTTTTTATTTAAGTTAATAAAATTATATTTTTGATACATATGAATTTATCAGTATATCAACTTCTTGCACTTCTAGAAAATTTAGCGTAGGCAACGAAGATTCGAGAGCTCGCGAGCCCTCTCATTTTTTGCATGTTAACGCCAATGCAGCATGTCTCTTTAGTAACGGCAAGAATGTCTCATATTTTTTATATATATGCCTCATATTTTTCTATATATATACGCACATTAGATTCGAATTAAAATTTATATTTTAATAGTGCCAAAACATACAGTTATAATAAACATACAGATTATTTTGACACATTTTGCATTTTGCATTTTTCATTTTGCATTCGCCATTACTGGACTTGATATATTGTAAATTATCGTGTACATTTGCATATTGTTTTTAATTAATTAATAATTTTTGAAATTCAATTCAATATAAATTTTATTTTATTATAAATTTTTACCAAAACATATAATTTATGTTTTGTTTAAAGATTCTTCAAAAACGATGACAGTAACAAATAATAAATCTATATGACAATTCGTAAAATATCTATTAAATTTGTTCTAAAAAAGTGACATTAGCTGTTTGATTTAGTAAGATTCAGGAATATTTTGCTAACGAATTACGAGCTGCCCAAATTATTCACTGATTCTTAGTCGGTGGTACTATACCTGTATATGATAGTTATTATTCGGTAACTAGTTCGTCGACTAAGTGCGTGTCAACTGATTTTTTGTAGGGCGCAGTCTTATAAGAATATTAGACACATTTTTATATAATGAAGATTACCGTAATAATATTTTTTTAAGAAGCTTAAACAATGATCATTGTGTTTTGAGAATTATCGATTTTTTCCAAAATTAAATGTTGGTACCGTAAGGCAAGACATTCCACGGGTTAAGCAAATACAATAAATTTGGAGGTTATAGATTATGAAAACCATTTGGTTCCTGAGGATGAACCGTAGCGGTTCGAAACGTCGGACGCCAAAGGTGATTCTAAATTTAAGGTGGTGGGGGCAGTCAGGTTGTCTTTTACTAATATAGAATATTGCTTTTATTATTTTTTTATTTTGCTTATTATTATACCTTTATTGGTATTTTTATTTTATTATTAATTTGATTTTATTTTTATTGTTAATTTTTTAATATAATTTATTGTGGTAATAAATTTTATTTCCGATTCTACGGGGGTGAATATCAACAAGGACAGTCTGACTGTCATTACTTTAGCTAATATATTATATTATAAAAACTAAGACCGATAAAAATATTTATTAATTCATGAAAACCATGTAAAAAATTTAAAAAAATTTGATACATGTTTATTATTAGACATTTGATATTTGTTATTAGAACAGAAATAGAGAATTTATAGGAGACAGTGGTAACAGAAATTATCGAACAGAATAGGAAGAAACTAAAAATTTTTCCTATATATTTAAGTTTTGCTGCGTATAAGAATACTTACCGATGGTCACTAAAACTCTTAGTTAATTCAGCATTCAATATTAATAATTTTTTTTCTGATGCACGGGATAGAAAAATTTGGATTAATTTACGAACAAACTGTAATACACCCTCAAAGTTGAACGGGTATGGCTAAAATAACGTTCTCAGTTATACCTTAATCCGCGCGATTTACGAAGACGTAATAAAGGACGGCTCGTACGCGCGCGCTGCGCTAAACACAATTTCCCAATCCCCAATAGGATCGCTCCCGAATCCCCACACCAATCATCGAGAATTAGCGAGCCGCATTAATGCCCCGACTCAAAAGCCCGCGGCAAAAACAAAAGACGGAGACGCGCGGGCGCAAGCGCGTGACTCGACCCCTACAGTGGCGTCCTAAATCATTCGTTACATTTAAAATCAACTCGGCCAGAAGCGGCCGCGCCGAGGCCCGCAGCGCCCTGTACGCGGGCAGGCGAACGCGGAGAGTTACTCCGCCGCGCCGCGGCACTTTATTTACCCGGGGGGGGGGGGGGTAAATTTGGCATCGGTTTTCGAGGGCGAGCAAAATCGCCTCGAGCAAGGAAACCATATATATATATATATATATATATATATATATATATATATATATATATATAATATGAGACAGGGGAGAGAGAGAGAGAGAGAGAGTGTGTGTGTGTGTGTGTGTGTGTGTGTGTGTGCGTGCGTGTCTGGGCATCGAGACGCAACTCGACTGGGCGTATTCGCTCGACCAAGACACCCGCAACCCCAAAGTCCACCCTCCCGCGCCCCTTCGCCAAGCGCGCGATAAAAAATGGCCCTGATTATAAATTCAAGCATCCCTCCCGCGAGCAGCTTCGCCGGACCGTTTCGCCCATAAATAACTGCGGAGAGACCGCCCTTAAGTTTTGGACAAGCGAACGCGCCACGCGACGTTCTGGTTTGGTCGGGATGCGTTGCAGGGAGTCGAGAAATTAGGAATAATTTCGAAAATTTTATTGGCCCAAATTAGGCATTCTGCAATAATAACATCTAATACAGGAGTCTTTACAAATTTTATTCACTGACGATTATTATTTAGGTAATTGATTATAATAATTTGTCGTTTATTTTATCTACGATAATATAACTTTTATACTTCTAGATCCGAAATTTTCTAGGACAAAAGAAGTGCGCGTGTTTTCACGAGCCTGTACGTTTGCTCTGCTGATTTCTATTCTTGAGAAATGTAGCGTAACGTTACGGAAGTGGTTCAACATTTAATACTTGAGGTTTAGCTAAAATATGTGAGGGGACAAAAAGTTTTCCCATTTCAGTTTGATTGTTGTCCCTGTGTGATATTTTAGAATGACAAATTTATTTCTTCTACATATTTGTCTACTTCTTAAATTCAATTCGCCCTTTATAAGAAAATCTTATTTATGGTTTAACAAATGCAGTTCGTATATATATATAATTGTATAACTCAAATCGCAACTTTAAAGTAATTTTACTACTTTTGGTCCGTATAGTTTTCTTTGTGATACTTTCAAATTGTTATTTAATCACCTATAATCAATAAATACATAAGTTCTTCTTGTATTTAACATACCAATTAATTAAATTTTCTAACAACTAAGCTCCTTACATAATTACATCTCCAATTATGAATTAGTGAAATTCTGCAAACAAATGTACATACATAGATTATTTTGTTAAGTAAAAAATGAGAATATGTTAGAAATAGGTCTTTATTAATTTAAATAAAGAATATTCTAAATAAGTATGTATACTAATTTACTTGATAAAGTTTAAAATCGACTCAATAGTTATTGAAACGAAATGAAATACTTATGCACTTCTATACTTTTCTATACTAGTCTATACTTGTCCTTTTATTTTATTCGTTAATAGACTAAGCTAAAATAGACTTGTCATCATCCTTTATGATGATTCGTTCAGTTTGTACAAAGATCTTTTTCATTTTATCCGTGTCTGCCATTTTCAAAAAAAGATGTTTTGTTAATTTTTAATAACGAATAAAATAATTATTTATCAACTTACAATAATATCCACTTAAAAATTTTATTTCATGCAAAAGTTAAAATCGAAATTTTCCTTTCTTTAAAAAAAGCGTCTAGCACGAGTGTTCAGATGGATACAATTGCGGCTTATATGAACGGACATAAGGATGCGTTGCATTATGTAATTTGGCTAGAAGTAAAATTAAAAAGTAATTATTGAAGTATTTTGAGGTTAAAAGTAAGAATGGAACCCGGCATTATAGCCTACGAGGAGGAAGGGCCGTTCGCGAGGTCGACCGTCAATGCGCTCGCCAAGCCGTAAACATCCGAAATATCGCCGTGGCTGCGGCATCGCATTGCATGGAGCGCACCGTATAATCAACGAGGACACAGCAACAATGCGGTGAATGCGCACATGTAGATCGACCAAAAAGGGAAGGAACAATGAGATCGAGGGGAGTGGGGATTCGAGTAAGTTCGCGTGTTCATAATGGGTTTATTTCACGGGGAATACACAGACGGAGGCGCGGGAGGATGGGGTGTCGAAGCGAAATATATATATATATATATATATATATATATATATATATATATATATATGGAGAGAGAGAGAGAGAGAGAGAAAGAGAGGCGTGCGGGTTAATGCGTTCCGCGGGCAGCTCCAGAGCTGGCCGCGCGCGGCACGATGACACTGCGACTTTTCGAACGGTGCGCGGTGCGGTTATAATATAAGTGGCGGCACGCTGTACTCCCTCCTCCGACCCAGCTTCTCCCTTGCCCCCGTCACTCCCTCGGACGAGGAAGAGGATATCGCCGGAACCGCAGAAACCATAACTCAAAGCCTGCTTACCGAAGCAAGACGTAAGGAATAAACGTTATCGTCCCGCTCGACAGTATGTGTATATACATATATATATATATATCTCATTGTCGGCTTTTCATCGTCCGTATATTACCCGTGGGCTGCGCGTTTCATATGCGCGCGGGCTTTCGCGCAGGGCGACGAGCGCGGAGCTTTTCGTGCATTAGAACTATATATCTATGCGCGAAAGAGCGAAAGAGAGAGAGAGAGAGAGAGAGAGAGAGAAACTAGCGAAAGTCCGCGTTTAACGATGATTAATTATGGTTGCCACATATATAGTTATGGTTCTCCCGCTGGTTTTGTTTTCCTTAAATATTCGGCCTTTAGCGGAACGGAGCTCCGCCTATTGAGGAATGACTCTCTACTGACACTTTCGAGTGTTCTTGGCTCGGTTCTTATAGCGTGTATATTCATAATCCTACTACCTATATATACGTGCGCATCCACACATACGCTACATAGACCTCGAAGCAACAGTCGGGAAATTCAAGACCTTCGAAGACGGATATGAAAGCTGTACAATTAGTTTGCATCTTACTTATCTGAGATAATTGGAAACGTAATAAAATTAAACATTTTTCTTTTTTTCCAAATAAACTTTTCACTCGAGCAATGGCGTATATCTACGTGTCTTGTAAACTGTTAAGCCAAATACGCTGACTGTACTTTCTAAGAATAGTATCGAAGGAAATTTTTTTTTTTTTTGTTGAAAGACCATTTTAATAATACAGGCCAATAACAAGAAGTTGTCTGAATTCGGAAAAGGGCTCGTTATTTCTTACGTATTTTCGGATGCAGAATATATAATTTATTACATGGTTTAATATGCAGAACTTAATTTTTTCAAATATAATTATTTCAAATACATTCCTAACCGAGTTTGCTAAAGTTTACATAAAAGAGATCTAGAATTACACCAGCGAACGAATTTGTTTTAGAATATTTCAGAAAATTTTAGTTATCATCAATTAAGAATTTGAGAAAGTTTTAAATTTTCATAATTTTACAATGAAACAATCCCTTGTTTTATGGCAGATTTGGATACAACAATTCAAAATATGTAAGAGCATGTATCTGCCAATATTCGAATTTAATTAAGTTTTTTCTAGTCAATCTGTATGTTTATCAGTACACGAGCTATTTCAAAATTAAATTGTAAAAATAATTAAATGCACATTCAGAGTTTTCTCTGGTGTTATGACGATTATCATGAATTTAATTTGTAACTTATTACGAATTAATAAAGACGAAAAACTGTTGAAATTATCTTTCGAACAATTTAAAATAGATTTTCTACTATTTTCTGATGATTTAGAAAGCCATGGAACTTTTAAATATATTTAAAATAATGTTTTAGATTCGTTAAGAGTTGCGTTTTCTTGCATTAGAGCTGAGACATCGAAAAGCGCCATAAAAATAGAGTGTATCTCTGCGGATGTTTAAAAAATAGTCTAAGATCAAATTTTAGACTGTTTAAAAAGATTGTAAAATCTGTAATAACTTGTAACTAAAAGACCAAGCGGATATATGTTTGCTAAATCTCTTATATACGTTAAATTATTTCATCTGTCAGAATGCTATATTTAAAATAAGATTTCCATTTGAAAGAGAAACAGCGTTATTGATATAAAACCATTATAGAAATTTCGTAAACAACTTTAAAAGGTTGCTCAAATTATCAACTAAAGCTTCCAAAGGAATCCGTTATTTTTATGAAAGATCTTGATTCAGCAGCTCAAAATATAAAAAAAATAAAAAACTAGAATTACGTTACGACTTTAGGTCAAATCTTTTGGCTCTTTATAATTAAAGAATTAAAATTCAAAAACTATACGTTATTCTAAATAGCTGGTATATAAATAGTCTCTTGTACAATTAAGAGTTGCTCAAACAAAGAGTTATAACCTGGCTGTAACTGTACCGCTTATCTAAATTAGTGTAATCATTTAATTTAAGGGTTTGCAAGCGCGAGTCTTCGTAGAGGGCAAGAAAATTGACGGCCAAGAATAACTTGTTAGAAAACGATTCCTATTCGATACCGATTATAATAAACCCACAGAGCGCGGCATCACCAGTTGATCGCGGAGCACCTTGCGCATATATATATATATATATAGACCAGACTGCCCTTTGCTCTGCACAATCAATTTCTAAACGGCAATACTGCGAGAGCAGCTGCCTTTCAGGGAGGTGATTTTTTTTTAATCCGTCTCGAGTAAGAAACAAAAGGAAGACTTATGTTTACCAGTGGTGTTATAGCGAACAAAAATGCGTCTTCCTAGGTATATATATAATTATGGATTTGATGCTACATTGGAAGATCGATTAGCTATTCAAGCTATGGATTGGTTAGGATGTCAGGTGTGCGAGAATCGAAAAGGGTTCGATAAATTTCTTTTTCAGACTGTACGCGATGCAAAGGCATAAAGAATAATTTTAATATAAGGGTGAACTCTATTAAACAAGGATAATGCGAGAGCTATAAGAAGTTGTCATTTAGTTAATTGAACTTCATTAATATGGTAAGGAAATTATCAAAATTATTAATTGATTCATATTTTCGAATATGCACTCGATCATATATATTTTTTTTTCAAATTTATTATGCACCGAACCGATAACAATTTATATTACTTTACTTAATTAATAATACTATTATTCTAGTCCTATATAAACCATATAAACATGTTCATTTTTTTATTGAAATACGCTGATACTTATGGTCTGATTTATATGCCATATTGCTAACTTAGTAAATTACACGAAAATAGAGCAGGGGATTGTTACATCACATTCCCCTAATACCAGAAGCTTTGTAATGAATAAATAATGAAAAAAGTAATGTTAAAAGTCGTTGAAAGTACCTACCACATCCAAAACCTAAATACGAACAAAATATAAGAAAAAGCAAAACTAAACTTCCCTTTTTAAATGACAGTTCGTAAATTACTCATGTGGGAAATTTGAACATATTGCCATTTAGGATAAATAAATGTTTTTACATCGAGTTGTTTGAAAACAAACTAGAACAGAAGTGATTTTTTGCTTTATTTTACTTTAATTCTACACACACGCACACACGCACATACGCACGCACACACGCACACACACGCACACAGCATAAACACTTTATATCCACGATGACTAATTGTTTAAAATAAAAATAATATGAAAGAAATTTCGAAAATTGTATTGCTTAAAATTGCTGAAAATTTCTTAAAATTAGTAAATCCATAGCGACACTATATCGATAGTACAATTAATAGGAAATTTGGGAATTTGAGGAGTTAAAATTTATCTATTTAAGTATAAATTATGTAACATCTCCGTATGATTGAAGAATCAGTACAATATCTGTAATATTTTGTTAAATGGATTAAATTTATATAGCATTTATGCGAATAATGACAAAAGATAAACTTTCTTAGATGAATTTTGTTACTATTATCAGTTATTATTATACGCTGGCAAGGAACACTTTATACTATTAATTATTTTTAATTTTATTATTATATAATATTTTTCAATGAATATACTATTTCTATATAGTTTTTTTAACCATCTTTTATGATTCTGACCTCAATCCCACGTCAAATTCACAATTAGTTAATAAGGTTATCGACTCGGCGTTTAAAGAAGTAATGAAAATTTGAAATTTCACAGTTAATAATTAATTAAATTAAGGAATATATTATAAAAATCATCTAGTCAAATATATTTAATACTGTAATAATGATTTAAAATGATATAGAAAATGTTTTAGGCGACTTCGTGAAAAACGCGAACAACAACATTTTTCGAAGAAATATTGATATCTGTATAAAATAACTTCCTTAATTGAATATTTTAACTTTTTTATGATATAGGTTAATTACTGCTTGACAAATAATTCTAATCAGTTTATTTTATACGGATATCACGAGTAAGCAAACGTTATATTCGAACGTAAATAACTTAATTTCAAAAAATTTCTATGTATATATTTATTTACAAAATATTCACATGAAATTCTATACAAACGGAAATGTCACTTTATAAAACAACTTTTTTAATATAATAATAATAATGAAAACGTGCTCTCATAGGAGTCACTTGCGACTGATTATATACAGAAACGTGAATCAGACTAGGTTACGGTAGATTATAGAGCCCCATGAGGAAACCATTGAAATTCCTTCGAGAGCGAAGGATAGAAAAGATAAGAGCGAGAGAGAGAGAGAAGGTTCCCCGGTGCTCTGCGGTATATACACTTACACGCGAATGAGACGAAAAGCTGGCAAATGCGCCCGCCGCGGATTAAACCTGGTGCGTCAGCGTATCTTCGTCCTTACGGTATTATATATATATATATATATAGGCACTTCTTGGTTTGCATGACTGCATGGGTGACGGTGGCTCCTCCTACTTATGCCCTTCGGACGGCCGCGCGGTATAATTATCTTCGAGCGACCGCGACCCCGGGCTTCTTATAATCTTATTGTTCTAATATAAATGCGAGTATGTCATATATATATATATATATATATATATATATATATATATATATACATATATATATATATACCTGTATATATACGCGGCGATCGCTCCAACCGCGCGTGTAACGGAAGAGATCGTAATCCTATATAGTAAGATGTTCTCGAGCCCCGTGTATAAATATAAGATATAATAAATGTGCAGCGGGGCGCGAGATAGATCGCAGCAGCGGTGAGCGCTCAATACACAAGAATGACAAGGCGGGAATGCAATTTAATTGCCGGACGATCCAAGCGGTACGCGTTATATAGAGCGGTTTAGTTCTGCATTATTCGCCCTTCTCCACCTCTCCCATCAGCTTCGTTGAAGCTCTTCACATTACACTACAATTTTGCATTCGATGCCAGCCTCGTTCGTCGAGCTTTCGTTTACGCATATAAAAGGATCATTTATCTGCATATGCATAGACAGCGGGTGAAAAATAGAACGCTCAATTAAATGTCTCTGTATTTCGCCCCGCGTCGCAAGCGGGACGCGATACCCTCGCTGTTTATGAACAGCATGCGCCGTCTGCGCCCGAACGTGGCACGGACGTTTCGCGGCGGGTCTTCCGGTCGCTATTTCAACTTTTTCTCCCGCGCCAACGCTCCTGCGTATATATATATATATATATAATTACGAGCCGATTGTCGCGAGAGATTCGAAGAAGAGGGAATAAGACGCCGAGCGAGCGATTTCTCAGGCTATAGGAAAGCGAACACAGACCCCCGTGCCAGAGTGTAATTTTCCAATGATCATTCCCGGAAGGTAAATAATAACGATCGCCGCGATTCTTCGGCTCCCCTATGTATAAGTATGCACTCGTCTCCGTGAAGATTTCGCGATATTATTCCCTCGTATATATCGTATATATATATATATATATGTATACCGGTACACCAACACGGGCGGCATGACGCTCGCTTTTTTCTCGCACGACGCGCGTGCGGAAACCGCGATGGATAAATACAGAGAGGGAGTGGGAGGGAAGGGGGAGTTGCAATTGCCCCACGGCGCATCACCGGCTCGATTATAGGCTCGTTATCGTGCGCGCTTCCAGGGTTGCTTCGTGCATTTCATATATATATATATATATATGCACGGGATGCCTGGATTCTGAGGAAGGGCGGATTATGTTCTTCTTTTTTACAGATATATATATATATATATATAAATATCGATGCACCGAGCTAATACACTATACGCGCAGGGTGGTTTTATGGCGATTCCGTGAGCTCGATGTTCTCATTTTTGCACGGCGCGCGTGTTTGCTGATGAAGCGATTATACATACAGCGGTAAGGGTAGAGAGAGAGAGAGAGAGAGAGAGAGAGAGAGAGAGAGAGAGATGTACTAAATATAACTTTCGCTTGATCGACACCACCGTCGTTATAATATAGGATATAAAATTAGCCCTTTTTCTTTGAATTAAAGTTTTGTTAAATATGCTAACTTCTGCAGCTGACTGCGACTTGTACATAAATATAATGTATATCCCCCCGTTCAATCTTTGTAGAAAAAAATTGATAGCTTTAAATTATTACTGTTAAACAGAGGCAGGAAGGCAGTAATTGTTGTTCTCCTCGTTAATACGTAATTTTAGGCACGAATTAAAGGATAATATAGCTAAATACTGAATTCACAATATCATTTTATTGTCCTTTTCAATAATCTTAATATTCAATAAGAAAAATTTTCCTCTAGAATTAAATAGCAAATTACAGTTTTTATATTATTTCTTATTTATCGTGTACAAAGTAATCATTTTATGTAAAATGTTATGAGCGTATAATTCTCTTATTACACCATCACATATCAAAAAAGTATTATACGAATTTTCTATATGAATGTTTTAATTATTAGAAAATTATCTTATAATGATTTCTTATAACAAAAAATTACGGATAACACTAAACTAAAAGGATTAAGTGCTTTAAATTAAAACTAATATAATAATATCATATTATAACTATATAATATAATAATTTCATCTTAAACTTCATCAAAACACGCAATATATACAATAGATACAAACATATCGAAATTCTAATAACCGTACATTCCTTTTTATTTATAGAAGAATTCAAGTATGTATAGTCCGTAATAAGTATATTGCAATATGAGCGTGGAAACTGAAATTATAACTTTGACGAGGCTTGAATGATGCTCCACAAATTAAAAATTATCTTACACATTAATATTGCTCTATATATTATACGACCTGAGTGGTAAAGTTGCGATAGTGTCGCGATTTGGGTGTTAGAGTTGTACAGAATAATTTTCTTTAGTCGAGCATTGTTATTTTACTCCTATTTGTCCAGGATTTGAAGCGGCAATCAACAAGCAGAACGTGAAATGCCATTTCATGCTGTTATGACGAAAACTATTATTTTAAGTATATAATTTCATTTGTTGAAATAAATATTTTACGAATAAACTTTATAAGAAGTAAACCTAGTTTTTTGCATATAAACTTACATTTAAGCATATAAATAAAAAGTCTGAACGTTAACTTAAATATAAGAATCTTTTATAATCTCCATGGATCTTTAAAATTTTAATTAATAATTTTTAAGATGCTCCAAATCACAAATTCGACGTACAATAATGCTTAATTATTCTGTGATATTAAATAATTATACCGTTATAAAATAATAGCGAATTACAGATTAATTGTTTTCATTATCCATTTATTATAATGTTTAAAAACTTTTCATTAAATTACTTCGTTTTTCAATCTAGGAAACACTATTATTCATACTAGTTTGAGCATTGTGAGTTTAAATGCAATAATTATAATTATATACTTTGCGTAGTCAAAACAGAATGAGGAAGTTAAGCTTTAAAAATTTATTGTTAGTTAAAAAATAGTAGATTGTAATACGGGTGTAAAAGTTGATTAATTGTTTCGTGAGATAGTTAACCCGCGAAAAGCAACTTACGTGCTCTTATTAGACTATATTTTTCATTTTAATAAATATTTTCATTGGTCTTACAGTCAAATTAAATCAATCGAAAATAATACGTAGCAATATCAATATATATTTATATTAATATTAATACATCAATATACAAAAATAATAAAAATAAAAATTAAAATTAAAAAATATAATGACAGTCAGACTGTCCTTATTTACAATAACCCCCGTAGACTAAGCTGAAAATAAAATAATAGCTTAAAAAATGTTCTGTTAGTAAAGTGTAATCTAACTGTCCCCATCACTCTTACCTATTACTTTTATTACATATTATTTTATTATTATTATTATTTACGTATTAATGCGATTGATTTAATTGGACTGTAAGACCAATGAAAATATTTATTAATTTGTATATAAGCAATCGACAAAAGTACAATTAAAGTATATTTTTCATTGCATAAGCCGGAAAATCTTCTCAAATTTCTGGTTTTAAAATTAAAGTGGTGGAATAGCGCATTACGTAAGTAAACAATTCCCGCGTACAAGTGAAATTGAAAAGAGAGAGAGAGGGGGAAAGAGAGAGAGAGAGAGAGAGAGAGAGAGAGAGAGAGAGAGAGAGAGAATGAGTGGCTATATCATACGACATGCCAGGTTTTTAAGTCACTCCATAACCTGAAAATTACGCTGGTTTTTCATCTCAAGAAGTATAGTTGAATACAGTTGTGTAAGTAGATTTTTTAAATCTCGAGACTTATACGTATAATTTCGGTCGGGGACAAACGATCTCAGCATTTTAATAATTATAACTACGGTTTCTAAAATTTGGCTCTCTTGTGTTTTTGTAGAATGCGCATGAGAATGTGACAAATAAAAAAAACAGATGAAAAAAAGAAACAAACTAATGAATGCCTGTATTATCATTTTATATACGTACTTCGTTTTATGCCTTCTAAACGATTTAATAAATCAAAAATTAATTAAATTTATTTTTAATCTCAATTTACTTATTTTGTGTATATAAAAATATTCGTCTATGGGCAGAATTAAGAATTGATCAATGTTTCTTTGAATTATTTTTTTGACCAATTCTATTGATTAAATATAAATAATATATAGTTATACGTTATAAAAAGGCATATATCAAATGTTGTAATAACAAATCTAAATCAGACGCATATAAATGACAATTAATCGTCTGGCTATATATTCGTATGCAGCAGTATAAAATTGAATTCGAGTCCAATGTGCGTATTTTCTAATATATGTATCTATGTATGTATGTATGCATTCATATATATATATATATATATATATATATATATATATATATATATATATATATATATATATGGAAAATTCAACGGTTGCAATGTTGCCGATCGCAAGAGGGACGCTGTATTAGTGCAGTAGTGATCGGGTCGTGTGCAAAAAGAGGCCGAGAGCTCCCGAGCTCCCGAACCTTGCTAGCTACCCCCCCCCCTCCCGGCCCAATTCCAAGAAGTATAACCGTCAAGCATTTCCTCGTAAAACTTTTTCAACTTTGTAAATATCGTAAGTAAAGCTTGATGAAATTCGTTAAAAAAGTATTCTACGCTTCAATATAATTGATCAAATATATTTTACTTTTTTCCTTGGACGGGATTAAAAAATCTTAAAAGGATAACGAAATAGTGGAATTAGCGAAAAATTTCAATCTTAAAAGAACCTTTCGAAAATGCAAGTTCTTAATCCGCGTATAAGAAAGGCATTTATCATTAAATACGAAAGTTTTCAAAGTGCTCGTTCAGCTATATATAAAATAAGCTAAAATAAAAGAGCGAACGTTTAATTAGCGAATTATTTCGACAAGCCGTCCCCAAAAATCGTGCGCGCACCCTCCGTTCAACAATAATCGTTAGAAATAAACTGAATTTAAAAGGCCGCGTAAAATAAGATAAAACTCTTTACCTCGTATATAGATACAGATATTTGTGTGCTTGTGTGTGTGTGAGTGTTTATATATATAAGTATATAGCAATATAAGCCTGGAACGCTCAGTGCGCCGTAGATATATATACGTAGCGTAGGCGGCCCGGGCGGCAATAACAATAGAGGGCCGTCGCCGGTTGCCGAGCCCC
Source organism: Sycobia sp. Sy_11 (assembly GCA_018907035.1). Classification (NCBI taxonomy): domain Eukaryota; kingdom Metazoa; phylum Arthropoda; class Insecta; order Hymenoptera; family Epichrysomallidae; genus Sycobia; species Sycobia sp. Sy_11. The sequence goes on along the minus strand of JACCIC010000065.1, from coordinate 1,711,494 downwards.
CCCGCCCCTCGTACGCCATCAGGGCCATTATGCCGTCGGAAAAATTTGCCACCCCTCGTTATCGCGTCCGCCGCCCCGCCGCCCCGTTAAAGCTGCTCACCCGCGCGCACGCGGCAGTGATATCTCCGCGGCGACGGCGAAAAAATATCTCCTTTCCGTGCCGTGCGGCCCGCGCGGTATCTCTATAGGTCTGCGCAGTCCACGGAAGAGGGGGAAAAAAGCGAGCGCGGGCTTACGAGCGCGGCTCGAGCTCGGATAAAGCTCCGCGGGGCGGCTCTATACCACCCGATATCCCACGGCAGCTGTCAGCCGCGTGTTCCGCGCGCGCGCGCGCGCGTTCCCGGCCGTTACGGATATTAGTCCGACGAATTATAATTAGAGCTCGCGACGCGGCCGCTTTCAGCCCGCTAATTGCGGTGGCTAATTAGCGATGCGCGCTGTTATATACACCTATATCTATATATAGGTAAGTTACGCGCGGCTAGAGACTCGCGGCTCCAGCTGCAAGTATATATATACGTGTGTGTGTATATATATATATATATATATATATATATATATATATATATATATATATATATATATATATATAAGGAAGCCGGGGGCAATCCGAGAAGTATACGCCAGCAAACGTCAGCTTCCGGCGAGCGCAGAAATTGGAGCGCTCGCTCGCGGATCGCGATGCCATTTTCCTCCGTTTATCCTTCCTATATATATAGCCCGCGTGGGCACGAAGCGATGGTTGGGAGGTACATTATAGTCTGGTCGCTATATGTGCGAGAGGACTCGGCGCGCAGACCGGGTATCGCGTTGCGTGCGCGAAGAAGAGCGCGGTCCCCACATATATACAACTGTATTAATCCTGAAATAGCGGATTGGGGGTCGTCGCGAATTCTGTGCTCAAAGAATTGTCTGGTTAGTCTTTCATGGTTTTATTTTTGTGATTTCCATATGTGTAATCTCATAAATTTACTTGAAATTCGTTGAGCTTTCATTTAAATCGCTTAAAAAATATATTACACCAATTAACGGTAATTTAATAGGCGTTATCGAAGCTCGATTATATTAAAATCGGAATATGCTGTTTTTTTAAAGATTTTTAAATTTAAAAACTCAACGTTGATTTTTTATCAATCTTGAAGGTTGTTGACAAGTTAAACTTTATTAAAATATGTGTGAACTTACAATTTACTACATTTTCATTAATGAAAATGGATTTTGACTCAATAATTGAGCTCATTGTCAAATTTCAATTCAAATTACCATTTTAATTGTCATAGACAATTTCCTTGGAGATAAGCTCGGCAATGGTTAGAGTGCGAAGACATAACTTTACACAGTGTTAAAAGAATTTTTAGTTGTTCAATTAAATCTTATATTATATCACTGAACAAATTAAAGTTTCTAATAAATTTTAGTGTCATAATCCTGCATCAAATTTTATTCGATCTATAAAGTTGCAGTTAGAAAAGTTTACATGAAAATTAAATATCTACACTGCATGCCTGCCTGCAATCTGAGTTAACACGTTCAAAAAAGTTCGTCACTATTAGAACAATGAAGAGTTACCGATTCATAACAATATTATTTTCTATAAGCTGATATAACCTTTTATCTATATTTACTTTTATCAAACCCATAAACAATATTTTTGACGAAAGCACTTACTAATAAATTAAATCTTTTTAATTTTTTTTATTGTATGATTTTACAGATTGATTTAGGACTGTCCAGTTTAGGAGACTTATCACAAATTGATTCTAATAGTGCTTCATATGTATTTTGAGAATCTAATAAACCTTAAATTTCATTTAAATATAAATCAAAAGAAAAATTTTATTTTTCCCTGATTACACTGTTTTATGATACATTATGGATTCGGTTGAAAATAAAAATTCCAGTAGTTCTGTCGAGAGTTAAATTAATTAACGATCACGTTTAGTAAAACGTTTCACGAATTAGTTATAAAATAACGTGCACATAAAATTCAATGTAATATTATATGTTACATCCCGTATGGAATCAAATGTCGCAGGTATGCTTGTTTAAAGAAAAATTATTTCCGAAATGATTGAAAATTTCCGGTTGGCAAACAAACCCGATTTCATCCGTGGATGATCGATCAATTCGCAAATAACACGAAATTTCTGTTGCTCCCCAAGGAATCGACAAGTGCAAAAGATAGAAGGCGGGAAGGTGAAAAGAAAGAGAAAGCAAAAAATGGAGAAAGAGCGATGGAATGGAAAGGCGGAAGAAGGGGTGAGAGAGTGATAGGGAAGGGGTTTTCCGCACACGCGCGTCATGGGCGGACTCAAAGGTTTTGTCCAAACACGTCCTCCTAATCCTAACAGATGAGATTCCTCCTCCAAACTATTTCTCTCTCTTCTTCTTTTCTTCTCCGTGATTTATCTCATTCCTTCTCTCTCTCTCTCTCTCTCTCTCTCTCTCTCTCTCTCTCTCTCTCTTTCTGTCTCTCCCTTTATCCATCCCTCCCTCTTTTCTTCTCTCGCTCTTGTCTCCGCATGTGTGTTTTTCTCGTATACGCGTTAAGTTTGCTCTTTTGTTCTCCGCGCATCAGCGCGAAGAAGTCTTCTCTCGACTACTTCCTTCTTTATCCAGTAATAAGAACGAGGGAGGGTAAATCTCCGGGGGTATAGTAGTCGTGCATCCGTGCAAGCACCAGACGGAGAGAGAGAGAGAGAGAGAGAGAGAGATACGGGGGAGGAAGAAAGTCTTTGATGACGGAGAAGAAGCGAATACGCTTAGCGGACTTCTCATTCTTAAGGATGCCCTGCGGTATACTCCGATGACGGGTGTAAGGGAGTGAGAGAGGCGGGAGGATAGAGAAGAAAAAGAGAGGCTTGCTGAAGTGACAATGGAAAATGCCTTTTTTTTATTCTATCTATTTTTCTATTTTTTATCTCTCTTTTCTCCGCTTATCTCCTTTAAAAAGGCGATCTTCTACATTTAAAAAGATATCCATCATGCTGACATTTAAGGCACAATTATGCTATGAATCTTTAATGTAACTTACTTCACTTTCCATTTCAATATTATTTTTTAATGTAAAGGAAACGTGCGAAATAAAAATTTAGTCTGTGAAAACTCATTCTAAGTTCTGTTGAAATAAGAATTTTATGTTAAAGTAATATTTTGTGGATTAAGAAATATGTGCTTTTATAACTATTAAATAATATGTAATGTATAGGTGTTATGAAAAAATCATAAGAATACCAATCCTATACTGGTGCTTTTGAAAACGAAACCAAATTCAAGAAAACTGAAGTTATATAACGATTGAGACCATATATTATATAAAATTCGGACACACTATTGTAATTATTCAATATTTTACCATAAAATTCTACTTTAAACATAATTTATATAGTTATAAATTATATTCTTCCATTGATTTACTGAAAGCAATTATTAAAGCAAATATAAAAAAATAATTAATATCTTTATTAAATGTTAATCATTCTGAATTATAAAAATTACATGACTTATTGTTAGACGGTTGAAATCATATTGAACATCGTCCATACTACAATAAATATTAAACGAGTATCTGAGATCAGCTTGGAATTACTTCTGAACGCCTAAGAATAGCTAATAAGATTTGGTGACATTTTGGTCCAAACTGACCAAGGCAATTCCGATTACCACGAAAATGAACATCGGAAAGTTTTTGTCTTAATTAGCGGCAATAAAAACCGTTTGTAAATGGATAGTTGATTAAAACAAATAAAATAAATATAAAGCAAAAGGATAACATCGAGAAAATCCTTCATTGACAGTTACTAATTAAAGTGTAATTATTTCTTCATATATACTAGCAAAAGTAGGGATTTTATTGAAAAAAATGCTTTGATTACACAGTATTCGTTAGCAAGCAATATACTAATGGTGCAAATAAGAAAGTACGATATCTGCCAAATGGGAAATATTGTACAACAATCAAGTACAAAACTAAAATTCCAGAACATTTTTCATGTTTTACAGATAAATTATTTATAATTAATAATTTTTGTTCTAAATATGAAAATTATAACTAAGTTTATCTTTTTCTTTTTAATATATGTAAATAAAGAAAATTTTTAGTATACTTATAGAATTTAAAATATGCGTTTATCAATTGGTTTTTAACAAACTATCAAATCTTTTCATCCATCGGACAGTCCCATGACAACAACAGCAGACTGTTCTTGTTTATCATTACCCTCGCAGAATCAAAAATATAAGAATTTTATGGTTAAAACTATATCCTGAAAGAAAAATATTGTATAGCAAATAACGATCTGACTAGCAAAGAGCATACTTTCTGTAAAGGGATAAACATGAGTTGGAAACTTGTAATTTTGAAATAAAAATTATTTTTTCTCTTTATACGTAAGAAATCAAATATTTTTCTGAGGCATATTAATAATAAATTTATAAATATATAATTTGGTCGAGAACATAAGAAAAACAGGGGAGTGGTGGTAGTGTATATATAATTTCGTTATTATTTTATTTCTATCCTTCCTGAAGGGCCGATGTGAGCCAATGTGAGCATCTGATTCAGTTTATTGAGGTATCTGTAGATGATACGGTCGAGACGGTAGTCATATCGTCCTTTGCTAATCGTTATTTTCTGATTCTACCGAGGTGATGAGAAACAAAGCCCATACGAATGTAATTCTTAAAGGAATGCAAGACCGATAAATATATTTTATAGTATTTATTGCAATTATATATCATGATTACTGGCTTTTTTTATCAGTTTCAAAATTTATATAATTTTTTTTAAGAAAAATGCGTTTCAAGATAACTACTATTTTATTCAGCACATTTTTTACTGGGTTCCCTACTACATTCTGACCAAAACACAATTGCTTGGCGGTTGGATAAGAGGGACAGAGAAATATATAAGAAGGCACAGAAAAGGATGGAAATCACGAGCTTCTCTTGAAAATTTTCAAGAAATATTTTAACGATCTTCTACTGTTACTTAGCTTACGTTAATTTACAAAGGGCCTCATTAAAAGATCTATTTTTCTTCGGGTTGTTTAAAATTTTCAAAGTTATGTTGAAGTTTACTTTTGAAAAAATATGAAAAAAGTGTGTTTTAAAAAATATCTACTTTTCGTTAATATTTATTTATATATTTCTTTTCTATTTTATGCATGATATTTTGACAGAATTCGATTATTTAGAAAGCTGTATTTGTTACTTTTCTTTAGATCTCATATGCAACGTAAGTCGAGATGTAAGTAGTAAATTCGAGTGTAATAAAATTCACCGGGAATAAGGTATTGTTAAGCTAAACGTACGCTTTCTATACGCATTCAGCTCGCAATTTCCCCCGACTGCTTTGTAGCCATTATTCAGTATACGTCCGACTCTATTTTTTTTTACTCCGAATGGCGGCCACCGTGATTTACTTATTCTTTCGCATAAAAACGTTTGAATTTTTCAACCCTCTCCAGACTTCAAATAAAAGTATATATATATAGACTGGCCAAATTCAAGTACACCGCACACGGGAAAAATCCATTCGATAACTCTTTGGGCATATCTATATATATAGTTTCGTGTCTATTCTTAACCAATCCGCCTCGCAATCCGCGAGTTTTTACTCTCGAATCAAGCGAGAACACGGCCATTCGGGTCGGCTGTTTCTCTTTTTTCTTTTCATCCCGCTCTTTTCCGCTCTCCCGTATACTGTGTCGAATTTCCTTTACGTTCAACGACGGAAAATGGAAGAGGCCGCCAGTGTCGGATCCAACCCCGCCAAACCTCTCGTCGTCGTCGTCCGTCCCTTAATTTATTCGGGACGTCGTCGTTGCTACCGCCGCTGCCGCCCCTTTTATCGGTAGAAAGAGAGAGAGAGAGAGAGAGAGAGAGAATCAGAGAAGTACCGAGAGAAATACAGCCCAAACAAACCTATATATATATATATATATATATATATATATATATATATATATATATATACCTATAGAGCGTGCGTGCCCGAAGAGAAAAGCTTTTACTCGTCCCTAGGGGGGCATGTAAAATAATATCCCCGAAACATTTATTCCCCGCTAGCCTTTTTCCGTAGCTCTTTCCGTGCGCGCGCGTGTGTATGTGTCGGCGAAATTCCAATCTTCCCTTTCCGCGTGATACGGCCACTTTCGGACACGGTTGGTGCGCGTACACGCACACGGTCCCCGAACAATATTCAGAGATTCGTGATGGAGATCAAGATCCGTGCTTTTGTCCTCCCCTTTATATATATACATACATATATATATATACATACATATATATATATATATATATATATATATATATATATATATATATACATTTCTCTGCCTTTATCCAATAGTTGCTCGAGTTGCGACAGTTCGATTTGTATGCGTCGCGCGCCGCTTATACGCGCGCTGTATTATGTCGCGGGCGGACGACCGCCGCATATTTTTTAAACGGAACGAGGGATAGGGATCTCTCGGATCGGAGATTTCTCGTTTCCGAACAAACGAGAAAAAGGGAGTTATGTATTACGGCCGCGATGAACGTTTGGGAAAAAATTGTTCGGCCATATAACCTAATAGGCTTATGCGAAAGGTTAATTGATTGATTGGCGCAATTATTCATTGTCAGAATTTCCATATAATAGTATTTAAAATCGAGCTTTGGTGGACAATTTGTTTCCATAATCCATCAAAGTATATATAAAGTCGTTATTTGGACTAATGATATTTCTGGAATGGATATGGAAGTCTTTTAGAGATTGTAAAGTACGGTTTGTTACCCCCGGCCAAGTTCATTACGGGCTTATTCCCTGGGTAGAACTCTCTATATACACCGACCTTCTGTCCGACACCGCAATTGCAAATGTACAATCTTGACAAGGGGGAAGTTACTTTTATGGCATAGAAGTAAATGACGATGTACACATCTTTGTTTTTTTTTAATTGTCTCTATTTTGACAAAAAGTAAGTAGACATTTTTCGGTTTTCTTTTTTTTAACAATCACCACACGTGTGTAAGAGATGTTAGTAAATATTCCTTCCGAAAAAATTGAGACTTGACATGTATATTATCGAAAAATTAATGATACGAAGGGATCTTTTCTAATATAATTAATTTAAAATCGCCCAAAGCTTTTATCATTGAAAATAAAACATTAAAAAAAAGGAACAGAAACAAATACCAAAATTATTCATTGGATCTTACTTCGGTCAAAATCCTGAAGATTGCGTGGAACTGATCACAAAGCAAAAAGGAGAGATTGAATTTCTCAGTTTCACCTTCCGTACCGAGCATATTATATACCCAAATATTCATCCTGGGCCGCCATAAAAGATGCATTAAAAACTTTTCCCGCCGCGACCGCGGCGCGCAATCCCATTTTCCCACTAGAAAATTCTGTTTGTCTCCTTTGCTGCCGCGCAACATACGAATCGCCCCCCGTCCCCTAAGTATGGGATTCCATCCCTCGCCTTTAAAAAAAAATTGCAAAGTACTCTCGTAGGGATTATGTATCAGGGGGTACGGAGGGCGCGCGAAAGAAGATAAAATAAGCGCGCGCAGCCGAAAGCGTCAGTTGCGCTGTACTAAGAGGGGGCGCCAGGCATGTCGGAGACCACTATATATACATATATATATACATATAGCAGCCACACCGCGAAAAATCGAATATTCATCGTGAGCCAACGAGACTTGCCCGTCGGTCCCGATTCTCTCCGGCGCGAGGCGGCCGGTCTCTGATGCCCGCGTAACGCAATCGTCGTTATATTACATCAGCCGGAAGGAGAAAAAAATTGAAGCTTCGTCTGGGAGTCAGGGTTACGGGGGAGACGGGGACAAATTTCGAGTCCGAGAGGGTCCATTGGATGTTTTCCGTCGGCGTCTGCGCGCACCTGACATGTCGCCTCTTTAGATATAGAAAAGCGAATTGACGAGGTGCGTAGTGCGGAGGGATGGGAAAAACGGGAAAAAGTGCTTCTAACGAGAATCCTTCGCTGCCAGTTTCGCTTCTTCCCCCTTTCTTCATCTCTCTCCCTCACTCTCTCTCTCTCTCTCTCTCTCTCTCTCTCTCTGTCTTTCTATTTCTATACTTCGTTTCCCCGGCTTGCTTGGGGGTCGAAAAACTGAGCGCCCTGGCCATTCCCAAATTCAATTTGAGGAATAAATCCCCTGGACGATCGAGGCTGGGCGGTTTTCCGAGCTTACGAGGCCCGCGGAGAATTACCATTGAAGGGAGACTTGGTATTTGAATTTTTAGCGCTTCACGGACGACTGGGCATAAATATGTTAAGAAGGCTTGAAGGCTTCGTTAATTAAAACGCCGAGGCTGGCTTTCCGCGCAGGGATGGAAAATTTACGGCTTCCCTCTGATACGAAAATTGTTTCGAGTCCAAATTTAGGGACTTCCTAAAATTGTAAACCAAATGACTATGCGTGTATATATATATATATATATATATATATATATATATATATATATATGGCGTGTATATGTATATATATATATATATATATATATATATATATATATATATATGGTTTGTTTTGGAACTACGCATAACCGACATTACCAGTCGAAAGAACCGGCATAAAAAACAGCAAATCAAATTTGATATAATAAAAAAATTTTAACGACATTTATGTTTTGCAGAAGTTTTGATACTTTTTTTATTGACATAATTTTTTTGGCCTCTTTATTACAACAAGGAATAAAAAACAATTTTTTTAAAAATTACTAGAGAGATTGTTTCAGAAAATCCCGTTTTTGTTGTTCAGGCAATTTTTATTACTTTTTGGATGATGGTTTGATTTATTTTATTTTTTATCGCAGTGAAACAATTAATTTTTTTCTTCAAATGCATCAGAAAAATTCTTAGTCTAAAAAACTCTACAATCGTTTTTCATTTTTTAACTCTCTTTGCGGCGCTTTCAGATTTGCTGGCAAAATCTTTATCTTTAGTAGTCATTTCGAGTCTGGATTATTAAATGTACAGTAACAAATATACTAATGGCCTACGGTAAAAAGAGCTCGACAAAATTAAGAAATAAAAAGTTATATTCCAATCTAATTTTCAGTATATTTAGAGATGATAAACTATAGTCTCTAAAATAACGATTATTAAGTAGTATCGTCGCAAGCTGTTGATACATTATGTGCCTTCAATTCATTGTTAATGTAAAAGTTCTATTATTGTTAATTCTATTGCGTTTCATTAGATAATTCTTTTCTTAAAAATATTGCATATTCTATAATTGTTAGGTAGCGTTTATTTTTTAAAATTGCTATTTTTGATTGATGATTAAGAAACATTATAGACCCAATTTAGTATATATATATATATATATATATATATATATATATATATATATCAATATATAATAATAAATCGATAATTTTGTTTTCGCCCTCGTGTATATGTGTATATGTATATAAATCTAATTATTTCGATCAGGTTCGGGCTAATAAAAAAACTCAAAGTGTTTTTGTTTCACAACGTTTCGTCGACAGGTATTGTCAACCTCTTCAGGTGCTTTAATAAAAATAATATTCAAATAATTACACATTAAAATTATATAACAGTGAGAAATAAAATTATTTTCAACATATCAAAGAATTACATGGTGCATATACAGTGACACTTTAAAAAAAATGGACAAATCTGGAACGTAAACAAGCAGAATCTTCAGCGAAACTACAATTTTTATTAAATGTCGTACACATGACATCATCCCTTCGCATATTCTGCAAAGGACTAAAAAATTAAGCACTCGAAAATTTCATAGTAATGTAATAAATGGGATTTCAAAAAATTACTTAATTTATGAGCTACAAAAAAAGTTTTTAAATTTAGAAATAAGAGATATACATTATCGTCAAAAATTCATAAATAAAAGTTTGAGGAATTTGATAAATACGACTAATAATTTAAATATACATTATAAAAAATTTATCATTATTACAAATATAAGAATTAGCAATATTTATAATAAAAAAGTTAATACGTTGGAAAATAAATTTAATAAATTATTTCAACCTAATTCTGTTCTTAATTTTGAATCAAAAAATTGGATCAACAATTGTACATCTATTACAATTCCTGACGATGTTTTAAATATTGTTTCATTAGGGGAAAAATTTAATGTTCCATGTACGATAAACAATAAAGATATATTGCTTACAATAAAAAATACAGAACATAAGTTGAACAAGTTAGACATTAATACAAATATTAAGAAAAATATAAGAAAAATTATTGTCAATACATTACAATGTACTAAAGATAAACAAAAACACGTACCTTTTAAAGATAGAATAGTAAATAAAAAATTAGAAAATACAAAATTATTTTTTCAAAAAAATAAAAAAATATCTTCTGTACTAATGCTGATAAACGTAATTTAACATTTTTCTTAGAAAAAGACCAATATATTTAAAAAATGGAGAATTTACTGAGAGATAATAGTACATATGTCACAATAAATAGAAATCCATTAAAATCATTACAGTCCAAAGTCTATAATATTTTAAAGACTTAAACAATAATAAAATGTTATCAAAACAATATCATAAGAACCAACTTACTCAAACGAATTGTTTATTAGCAAAATGCTATGGTTTACCTAAAATACATAAGATAGATATTCCGGTAAGTCCCATTATTTCTACTGTAAATAGTCCTACCCACTTTTTATCAAAAGTTTTATTCAATGCTTGAAAACCTGCAGTTCTACTACCTAAATCACATATTAACAATAGTTTGGAATTAGTAGAAAAAATTAAGAATATTATTATACCATCTGACTATATATTATTATTCTTAGATGTATGTTCTCTTTTCACTAACATACCATGCTCTTTAGTAATTCAGGGTCTGGAAAAAAGAGCCCATTTGATTCATAGTCGGCGTCAAAAACCATTCAATGATATTATTACTTACACCAAAATTTCTTTTTGACAATACTTTTTTTAGTTTTAATAATAAAATTTACAAACGAACTTTTGGATCACCTATGGGTTCTCCAATTTCTCCATTGTTTGCTAATTTGGTCATGGATGATTTAGAAACAGAATATCTCAAAATTTAAAAAAATGATCATAATTGTATAGCTTTAATATATTTTAGATATATCGATGATACACTAATTTTTGTCAAAAAAGAGGTTATGACCATAGTATGCAATATTTTCAATAATTATGATATAAATTTTAAATTTACGCATGAAATTGAAAATAACAAAAAATCAATTTGTTAGATATTACTATTATTAGAAAAAATGAATACCTTATTACTGATTGGTTCCAAAAACCGACTTCTGCGCATATAATTTTACAATTTACTTCTAATCACTCCATTCAACAAAAAAGAAACATTATTTTAATTTGATGGACAGAGCTTTATTATTATCACACAATAGTTTTCATAATAAGCACATTCACATAGTAAAAAATATTTTACAAAAAAATGGTTACTGTAACGGATTGTTTCTTAATACGCGCCGAATACAAATTTATTGTTTAATAAAATTATATCGTTATTTCTACAGATTTATACAAGTTAATTTTTTGATTTTATAAAAGTTAATTTTCATACAAGTTAATTATATACGTCTCCCAAATAAGATATAAATATTATATTCGGGTGTTATCATACAAAAAATAGGTGGTTATGTTTCGTTTATATTTTCGTCGATATGTTTCGTTTATATTGCGTTCTGATTACGTTAAATTCAGAATACTCTGTGTGTCAAATAAGCAACCTGTAAAGAAAAATTGTAAGGCGAAAATTCAAGGAAAGAAATTTTTTCATGAATATTTCGATTATATATATGGTAAAAAAAAGGAGAAAAGGGTAGCTCTGCCTCTCGCCGTTACCAACTCGCGTGTACGGAGGCCTACGTACACGTGTAGCCAAATGTATTGAAAACACAGTGGTTTTCCGATGGCACAATGTACTCTCTAGGAAGTTTAACTTCCGCGTTTGAGTCGCAAGGTGTGCGCGGGGAGCCCCCGAGAATGCTTGGCAGTGAGTAGTAACATGCGTGAGAGGTTGAGAGAGCCATGAGAAAAAAAGGGGGGGCGAGATAAATTTGATTCAGAACCGCATGTTTCCCGCCTTGCCTTTTCGCCACTGCGAAAAATAAAAAGAGAACGTTGTCCGCTAGAGACTGCGCGCTATTCGCGTTTGTATGGAATAGGGAAACTTTCCGCCTCGTCTTCGTCAAAGTAGACCTGCAGAGCGCGATCGCAAAATGCGCGCGCTAATGTTTTTCTGTGATTCGACCGAAAATTGCACTGCCCTCCCCACTCTGTAGCGACGGGGGGAGAGAGTGCGGGCTTTAAAAGGCCCAGCGGCGAGCGGTGGCCAGGATTATTTCTGTTACTGTTGTGAGACACTCTACAGGTAATAAAATTAACAAAAATAAAATATAATTAAATCATTTTTTCGAGAACCTACTCCTCTTCCCAATATTTCCAACACAGTTACCCTCTTCAATTTTACAATAAACATTTAAAATATAGAAAAAATTATATTAGATATACCATAGTAAAATAATAATAATAATATTGATAATTTTAATATGGTTTATAATCAAAATAATAATGGATCTCGTTTAACTATTTATTGTTACCTCTTTTTGAAAAACTGTTCTAAAAAATTGAAAAAATTTAATATATCAACAGTGCCAACTATTAATAATAAACTCAAAAATATCATAAAATTAAGAAAAGACAAAACAAAAAAATTGGAAAAACCTGGAGTAGTATATAAAATAAATTGTAAAAATTGTGATGCAATATATATAGGTGAAACTAAGCGAAAGTTAAAAGATCGTATTAAAGAACATAAAAAAAATAACAATTCTGACGCTGTTATTAATATACGTTGTAAAGATTATTCACACAGTTTTAATTGGGATAATGTAAATATATTAGATATTCACAATAATTTTAAAAAACGCACTTTGTTTGAAATGCTTTTTATACAACGTAATATAAAATACACTGTTAATAAAAAAGCAGACACGCTATTTCTTAACAAAATATACTCAGATACAATCTCATTTTTATAACTTTAGATTATATTTTTACTTAAATTTTATAATTAGATCTTGATTTGTTAAGTTTATGTGATCGTTATTGACTTATCAATTTTAACATTGTCAATATTAAAATCTTCATCAGTTTGTCTTAGAAAGTCTTAGCGTTTGCTTGTAAATTTAATTGTAAGTGTTGATTTATTTATTGTACGGTATTTCTCACTGTTATATAATTTTGATGTGTAATTATTTGAATATTATTTTTATTAAAGCACCTGAAGAGGTTGATAATACCTGTCGACGAAACGTTGTGAAACAAAAACACTTTCAGTTTTTTATTAGCCCGAACCTGATCGAAATAATTATATTTATATATATATATATATATATATATATATATATATATATATATATATATATATATATATATATATATATACACGAGGGCAAAAACAAAATGATTTATTTATTATCATATATTGATATATATATTCACACGTCTGTAGTTGCTTGAAAAAAACTGTTCTGTAAATAATAGTTATTTATGTATCTGCCTCGACTGTTGGAGTACTACATTAAAAGAGATATCCTGTACATATTTGAAGATTCTTATTTTTTAATCAGAAGTCTCTAGCTTATACTTTTTTTAATTAAAACTGTAACTGAAAATAACATTAATATTTATAAAATTATTTACACAACCTTCATATATCGATTGCTTTAACTTGGAGACGATTTATTTTTGGAATTACTAGAGATTTACATAAATTTCCACGTACTAAATTAAATAAATAACATAGTTTTGTAATTATACAACTGTTGCTTCATATTTCTTTATTTTATATCTTTAAATTTACCATAAAGAATTAATTTTACATAAATATTTTATACATTTCGATATTTCACTTTTTAATATTGAGAAAACTTGATAAATTGTGTAAACGTAAAATAAGAAAATACTTTAACCACATTATATCAACTTTAATTGACATTACTGGTTAAAATTCGCCAGTGCTGCATGGGAAATAACTCTATATATAAATCGAAGTGCTTCAACAGTGTCGACTTATGGGAATCCATTCGAGCTGTGTATGTATGTATGCACGTGTATATATATATATATATATATATATATATATATATATATATATATATATATGCGAAGCAGAAAAACATTGACTCCTTTTGGAAGATATTTCCCGTATCAATTCCGGAAAGCTAACTATTAGTATAGTATAGATCAGCGTATACACAATGCATGGCAAATAAACCGAGCGCGACGCACGGCACTCCTCTCGCCTGTCCGCGCTGGCTATGCGCGAATTAATATTGCGGGCTACCTGTCGCTCGGACAAAAGCCCCATCAATAAAATCCCATAATTAATGGGCTGGCTGCAGAGCGGCGAGGGCCGAGAGAGAGAGAGAGAGAGAGATAGAGAGTGCGAGCGCGCTGCTCGAAAGAGGGCGACAGAAGCGGCAATTCGCCGATGACAAAGTGAAATCGTCGGGGTAAATAGATTTCGCGGTATAGTGCCGAGGCTCTCGCTAACCCCTCCCCCCTCCTCTCAATCAACCAAAGCCCGCGCGACCACCATACTGTATACGCGATACGAGCGCGCGTCGTTCGGAATTGCGCGCACACGTACACGCACTCGCTCGAGATGGGGGGGGGGGAGAGATAAACGCGCCGCGAATCAAAGAAGCAAAAAGGAGGGTAGGGGGGGGGGAGCTTTCTCTCTCTCTCGCGGATCGAAGCTGCGGCGCTGCGCGCGTGTGCGTGTGTATTTGTCCCCCTGCCTGCTTGCCTGCCTGCCTGCCTGCCTGCCGGTCTCTCCCCGGCGAAATTCGCCACGCCGAGCAGCGCGAGAGGCTATAAATTATAGCTGGCTAAACGACACCGAGGATTGTAATTATTTAAATGTACACCCGGCTATGCGTGTACGGAGGAAGGAAGGAGCGAGGATGTATAGATCCCTCCTGCCGTCGGGAAGGGTTGGAGGGGTGGGAGGATTCGGCGCGGTGGAGGAGGAAATTTTTTTTTCCAATTTCAAAGTTCAAAGGATCTCGGCCCGTGATTTCCGGGCGGGAGTATAGCCGGCAACATCGCCCACTGGGGTGTTAAATCTCCCGGTAATAACGTCCTCTTCTTGAGCATCTCCCCCATCCTCTCCGTTTTCTCGGCCTTTTTTTTATTTCGTTTAGTCGAGAAACGAGATTCAGAAGGGAGAGAGAGAGAGAGAGAGAGAGAGAGAGAGAGAGAGAAATGAAAGCTCCACGATGTCGATTTGCGAGGTGCGCGGCATTTTGGCGAGCTTTCGATTTTATTTTACGCTTTGATGGAAGGCCAACCTGCAATTTATTAAATTTAATGCCCGGCCATGCGACTCGATCGACGTTTTTTACGTTTCTTCTGGAAATTGAGTTGCTGGGAAAGACGTTGTGCTTTCTTAAATCAATATTATTTCAATTATCGTGCTAATAATTTTAGTCGATTTTAAAATTTTTTAAAATAAATTTATCGAAGATCGCGTTGTATTACTGAAAAAAGAAACTATTCTCTTTATTTTTAACATGATAATTAGTAATTGTTAATCGGAGAAATGAAATTGATAACTACGTAATACAGATTTTTTACGCAATTATTATAATTCGCATTTTCAAAGGTTATAAATTATAACTGAACTTTTTTCTACAATTCATTTAAAAAACAAATGAATATAAAGAACTTTCAAAATCAATTTCTTTACGATAAAAAATTCGCTTATATTTTCAAGAATATAGTTTCAAAGTTTTACAGAAAATTTCAAAGTTTTGTGAAAGTTAAGCTCTATGAGCTTAACTCACTTCTGAAGGCTGTATCAGCGTGTAAAAGCTTCATGAGAATTTTTTAAAACGATTCTTCTTTAATTTTTTGGTAACAATGAATTAAAATTGGCAATGGGCTGATCTTACTCGATATATTAATTTATTTAATATCGTTTATTTTAAAAACCAGTCTTTACTTATTGAATATATCGTTTTGTTTTTTATATATTAATTTAGGAGAAACCGCAGTGAAGTAGAAAAGTGAACGTGTCTATTTCGATTGGCGATTAAAATGTTTATCCTGAAAAAGACTGAAGAGATTAATATTTATTTCACGACGATGAAAAAATATTTTTAGAATATAATCTCTAAGTAATATATTGTTAAAACTTTGAAAATGTAAATATTTATATTTATATCGAATTTTTTTTCGTCATAGTAGTAACCCAAAAGAATGTTCAATTTTCTTTCAACATTTATTTCTCCTCTTAAACTTCCATTTAGCTCATATGATTATTAATATCTTTTTGTAAAGCAAATATTGAAGTTTATTTTATTAAAATCAATTCTATACCCTTTAATATTTGAAATTCAAGTATGATGCTATATATATATATTTATGATTTTTCTCCAACAAAGCCCAATTCAACCGAACGCAGCATATACCATATATACTCCGATATATGCTGGTAGTATTTTGTAAAGTTCCATCATTCCGTATTCTCTCTTTATAAACTTCTGTACTCTCGAGTATAACCGCACGATAGAGCGAGAGAGAGAGAGAGAGAGAGAGAGAGAGAGAGAGAGAGCCGCGGAATTTTCTATTCACCGACGGTGGATACTTTATATATATCGTGGAATGAAAGAAACGAAAAGCGTAAAAATTTCTCTCTATAAAGTTTATAAGGGGAAATTTCATACAGTCATTCCCTGTGCGTTTTATTATAAAGCCCCCACACGCAGTTGCGCGCCCAAAACGTCATAATTGAAAGATGCCGGCTAATAAAATACGCTTTCTTATATGAATGAGATGCGAGATGGAGAGCCAGCCACGTTACAAAAGCCGTACTTTTAGAGGAACGGACAGTTTTAGGGTCGAATAAACGGCAGTAGGTGACTCAATCACGTATTACGTATTTCTCTCTCTCTCTCTCTCTCTCTCTCTCTCAGCTCTATCTATCTTTATCTCTCTTAAAATTCGCCGCGGAATGCGCGACACGGCTTTCATCTTTTACATTCGCGCGCAACGTCGACTATAAGCAATAAAGCATGTATTATATGTGTCCGTGGCGTATATACGAAACTCGCCCGAACGTGTTCTCGCGAAGCGTTTTCACTGTATGGTTAAAGAGTAAAAAAAAGAGAGGTGCATAATTACGCGACTTTTTGAATGATGGAAACGTTGACGTCCAATCCTCCTGGCCGTCGGGCCCGGGAAAAATATTCGTCATCGGGATCGTAAAAGCCGGCATTTTAAATTTCAAAAGCGCGCTTATAACGCAGAAGGAACGCGAAAGAAAGGCTTAAAATCACGGGACTGAAAAACAATTTATGCGTTAAATTGTAAATGTGCCACTTTATATTCTTAATTTATGTCCAGGAATTGGAGTTAAAACGGAAATGGAAGAGATCAATTTATAATTTACGTTTCACGCGTAAATTAATCTTGTGAGGTTTTTCTACGAATCCCGTTCTCAGAGTCAAAGATTCGCTCGGTCAATTAGTTTGTCATGCTTGAGGCATGCATTTAAATTGCTAATTGAACATAGTTTCAAGAACTGATACTTTTAATTCGCTATAAAAATCTAAAAAGTTTATACAGATTTTTTATACTCAATTATATATCCGTATATACGAGACACAATTTTAGTACCAATTTTGTATACTTCTTTTCATTGAACGAAACTTTTATCCCCTTTCAATATCTCGGGCTATTCAAAATCTCTGCTATATATACACACATGAAACGCACCTCGTTTGAATTTTTCAATCCTCGTATTCCTCACAACCGCAACGTTGCGTCCACGCATTACGCGTAGATAATTTTTTGTTTCTCAGCCCACTAACGCATTATTAATGCAAATTATCCAACGACCTATATTATATATATATATATATATATATATATATATATATATATATATATTGTATGTATACACATACATATTATATACACGTTGAGCGACATTCTTTTTGTCCTCCTCCTTCACTATATAATAATTAATCACCATATGTATTCATTGCAATTTCACAGTTCTCGTGGCTTTAAAGAATACCGTGCGAACGTTCCGATTGAAAGAAAGAAAAAACCCATCAGGCAAACTTCTATATAACGCAAATTGCCGAATAAAAAAGAAATTCCTTTGAGAACGTTGCTGAAGCTCGTCATCCAATCTCGAAATGGTGATATTCGCCTCCTTTTCTCGCCGGTCGACGTCAAGAAGAGAAAAATAGACACGGCGTATATACGTGCACGTCATATACATATATACATATCTACACTCCCGCGCCTGAATAGGTCCATTAGTTCCTTGCCGGCTTTGCGTACAGTTTCGTAAGTCTCTTTGTTTATTCGCCACACACACACACACACACACACACACACACACTCATACGCAGGTATCCTGCGAATATTATATTATCATGTAAATTGCGGCCCCAATGAATCCTCTATGTCGCCTTCATCAGGCGCGTTAGAGAAATGCCGTTCAACCTTTCGTCGCTGTCTCTCGGATCTCTTTGAATTTCTCTATCTCTCTATCTCTCTAACTTCTCTCTCTCTCACTCTCCTCTCTCTCTCTCTCTCTCTCTCTCTCTCTCGCTCTTCGAAGACGCCGTTATATTATATATCTATTTCTGATCGGGCAGCCTCGCTATTCCGTATCAATGACGCGTGTCAACCGTGTCCAACCATTGCCTCCTCACCGTTTTCTCCTCAGTTATCTCTCGCCCCCCTCACTCCTTCTCTGTCTGTGTATATTATGCGTCATAATCCGGAGACACGCACTTTATCCCCTTAAATTTATAGCTTATGAGACGGCACTGCGACGTTGTTGGACATTACTGGGACCGTGTGGGCTTACGTGGTGTACACACACACACACACACACACACTGATTTTAACAAGTATGAAAAGCGGATGAATTGATGGATGGATGTTGTTGCGCCAAGACGATCCGACAGGGACTATGTATTTCGTTGATGACTTTCGGGATTTTCCAAAACGAATTTTGCAAATTTAGTTGTATATAATATGTGAAAAGTCTCAGCATATGAAAAAATACGCAAATACTCGGGTCGATAAGAGATTTAGTTTAAAAAAAAAAAAACAATTTATGAATTAAAAATGTTTGTTTCCAACGATTAAACCTTTCTCTTTACTGACGCTTATAAAATTCTGACATAATAAAATAATGAATAATGGTAAACAAAAAATGTTGTAATTATATATATAGCTATAGACATTATACGTTTAAAGAAGAGAATAAATATGCTATCAATCTTTAGATTTTTATAGAAATACCGTATGATATTTAATTATCACTTCACCAGAAAAAATGAAAAGCAAAGAACGGAAAAAATTTAAATTATATACTTTGGTATTTTTATTTTTGAGCCGAATAAAATTTTCACGGCTCATAGTCTCATAATCCGACTCAACGTCGTCTACCTGTTTAACTGCTCAGAGATTAAGCCTTAAATATTGATAAATATCTACGCATTATGGCTGTAGCATCGTCTAGAACCCCTTGATATAGACTAATCAGACTCATCTATTATAAGGAAAAAATTGGAATTCAATATAAAGGTATGTAAGGAAATATAAAAAGTAGATTAACATTCGAGCGGTCCGAGGTCGATTAAATAATAGGTGGAAAAAAAACGACGTTCAATTTTTCCTGACTTTGATGAATCGCACTAATTATTCGAGAAAAAAAATGGTAACGAATCATATATTACTTTGACTGGAGGCGGTGCGACGCGCGGGCAATTTCATTTTGTTTTAGATTTGAATAAGCGACGTATTTATAACGGTCTTATAATGCATTCCGAACAATTTTCATTTATGAGATGTTAATAAACTAAATGTAGTCGATGGAATAAAAACTCGTACGTGCAATGTTTAAATAAAATGTCTAATACATGCGAAAGTATTATAAGTTTATGACCGATTCGAAGTCAAGTGAAATCGTTGGGAATTTATAGAATTATTATTCGGCTGACACGTATAGAAATTCGACCTATTTGATCCTGTATACATGCGAATTATAATCACGGAATATCGCTGCGAACGACGTATCGATGTGAAATCTATAAATGGAAATGCAATTAATATGTCCGTATATATATATATATATATATATATATATATATATATATATATATATTCGCGAAGGGAGGGACGTATCGCTTTTAACAGTTTATTATTGTAAGAACGCCAGTGCGCGCGCGCGCGCCGCGAGCTGTTTTCCATCCCTTCTTCCGGTAGATTCTCTTTGTATATGTCGGTGGTTAGCTTTCTTTGTCATTTTTCTTCTATTATTCGATTCTTCCATCTACCCTTTATCTTATTTATATACACAAAAAAAAATTTTTTTCTCAACCTATATACGTAGGTAACCGCGGATTTTTTTCTATTATACGGCTTATTAAGCGAGTAAACGATGCTGACATGGCTCCTGTTATTAACTTTGTTTGCATTTTCATTGTACTGCTAGAGAATGCTCGGTTATTTTCAAAAAGTTCGATAAGAAATTTTTTTAATTTTTATAATCCTCATTTTCAAGTCACTTTTGAATTACTAACAAGGAAAGCCTCTCAACCGTGGATCGCCGATTATAGCGATTTTAATTACCTTTATTCTTAATAATTTAATAGCTACCTTCCATTGAGAAGTCGTCTGAAGTATTCAAAATTTCCTCCGTGTACAAATATATTCCATTCTTATAGGGCTGCATATATTTTATCAAAATTATGTAACTGCATTAATCCACTTTCACGAACACTTAAAGAATTTTTGCTTGTACTAATTTAATGGGAATAAAGGAAATGTTATGTGAAAAATAAAAATATTAGATGAAAATTAAAATTGAATTCTTTAATTAACGTTAGACGTTACTAAAACACTAGATACGTAGACTGATAAAAGTATTATTGATTAAATTTATTAACATTAGTGTATTCATTAAATAAACCATTATAAAATATTAATGAAGCGATTACTGCAATTGACATGATATTATAAGAAATATGTACTTTCACAAGAATGACATATCTGTACGTAATGGAGAAAATTTGGAGTATTCTAGAGGTAATATATTTACATATGCATAGTCTTAATTACGCTGAATTCATTTCAAGAAAATCTGAAGCCACGGTTAAGATATTATGCTAGTTGATATAAATTTTTTTATTTGTCAAATACTGCACTATCTGAAATTGTGATCATAATCAAATATAATCTACATAAAAATAAATAATTCAATAATTTTGTTCTCTTTTATTATAGTTTTATTTTCATACGTAAATCAATTATTCACCAGAAGATATTTGATACGAATTGAAATCTAAAGCTCGTATTGCATAAAGCGAAAAACGTATAGAAATATAATCCAGCCTTTTTTAGTCTATGCATTATTTATTAGCTCAATAATAAATGTTTAAATATAATATATTATAATAACATTTGAATAGTCAACTCGCGCGATCAATAACAGAAAAGCATCGAAAATTTTTACATTTTAGTGATTCAAATCTCTCTTTTGGGCTTAAAAAAATCACAGCGAGCTTTTCCACGTATATGAGTTTAATAAAAACAACAAACTTTGAAACTGCAGGCATTGGGCAATTGAATGACTATAGGATATATAGGAGAGCTAATAGCTCAAAGATGTACACGTGATGTTTAACTCGTCGCTACGTGCAGATGCCAATCCTGCGCAGGCGAGCCAACGTACACACGCGCGCGCTCGAACCGCAAACAGTATAGAACGTTGCGGATCTCCATGCGCGCGTTTGGCCATCGCTCAAAAGTTATTCGCCAAGTCCGCCCTTCGCAGGGCGACGACCCTCGCCCGTCTCGTCCGCATCCTCCACGGCGAGGAAAAGCCCTATCTGTAGGTATATCCCTACACATACACATAGTCGCTCGCGGCGCGACGGCAGGGACCCCGGGGGAAAAGTCGCGGAGCGCTCTAAACAATGTGGCCCGCGTCAACGTTTGCGGGTGGCCGGCGCTTTAAGCCTCCCCCGGGGGCCGGCCGACCTTCCGCGCCTTCGTTATAGGTCGGCTCGCCGCGAACCCCGCGTGTTGGCGGATAATTGCGCGAGCCGTACCAACACCGGCCAGCAGTCCTCTCGTCCGGGGCCGCGTCGGCGCACGTCTGTGCGTGGAGCATCCGTCCGTGTGCGTCAGTGTGCGCGCCGGGCTTTTTCTCTTCCTCCCTATATCCATCTATACGTGTACCTCCGTCCGCTTCGTTTCTCCAGTTGTCTCGTTGATGCCCGGGGCCGCGTGAGAGAGAGAGAGAGTGAGAGAGAGAGAGGGGGGTCGAGGGGCAGAGGGGGAGAGGAAGAGAGATGGAGAGGGAGATCCTGACAAGCATCGCGACGGTGTGTAACGCAATTAAGGACGCGTGCACTATTATTGTTGAATCTATACA
Source organism: Sycobia sp. Sy_11 (assembly GCA_018907035.1). Taxonomy (NCBI): domain Eukaryota; kingdom Metazoa; phylum Arthropoda; class Insecta; order Hymenoptera; family Epichrysomallidae; genus Sycobia; species Sycobia sp. Sy_11. The sequence continues at coordinate 1,688,992 of JACCIC010000065.1, read as the reverse complement.
GACAAGCCTGCGGGCCAGCGGGAACGGGAACGACTTGATTAAGTTTCGGTGGATCCACTCGCTCTCTTCCTCCCTCTCTCTCTCTCTCTCTCTCTCTCTCTCTCTCGATCTTTCTTTTGGGATATAATATACTATACACGCATAGCGTATTATATAAGAGACGAGGCGCGTTTTTCATGTAACGTTAATGTAAACGCAACTTAATGGACAGTCATAAATTTGGCGCGAGAGCGCACAACCTCCGAAGGATATAATGTTAATTCTGTAATTTTTTTTTCTCGTATTATATGCGCACGCGCGTAGGCGCGCACGAAGAGAATTAGCGTTAATTGAACATTATTCAGATATATTCAATGTTTACTCGTTGGGAGGGGAGGGGGGAAGTTTATAAACGCTATTTCTGCCGTAGTCCGTTCGGCTTTTGCGCCATTATATTTCTTTCTGTTTTTGTTTTCTTACAAGGGCCATTTTTTAAATTTCATATATGTTAATTTCTTTCGGACTTTATGATTAATCTCTGAAAAAACTAGTTTCGAGTATCACGAGCCTCCTGTGATTAATATTTTTTTTGCGGAAGTTATGTAAATTCAGAAGTACTCGGATCGACTTCAACAATATTTTATAAATGTTTAAAAAAAAAAGATTATTTCTTTAGAAGATTATAAAATAAGTGGCAGAAAGAATGAAATAACGCGTGTCATTAGAAAACCTGCAATACTTTTTGAATTCCGCGAATTTTAAAACTACTATAATTAATAACCATTTTTTTACAAAAGTTTTTATTTTAAGGGTTAGGTGTACTTTAAATATCCTTAACATAGAAATTAACGTACTTAAAGTCCAAGTAAAAAGTTATTCAAATGTAATGTATAAAATGTATACACGATATCTTATACAATTAATATTTAATATTATTTTATGCGATATAATTGTTTAATAATATATATATACTGCGGAAAAATTACTCGCTTGCGAAATCTACAGATACACTACAGAGGACATTCTGGCACATTTAAAAACATAATCATTTTTTAAGCCAAAATTAGTGAATTTTGAATTCCAATATTCTGCAATATTCTGAAATATGCTGCAAGCTGTCTTAAGAGTTAAAAACTGTCTCTGAAATTGCGAAATTTCTTGAACGTTAAACATTGTGTAACATATGTTGGAAAAAGTTTTCTTTTTTACTTATAAAGTACATTTTTGATGTTTTAAAAATAAAAGTTGTAAGTTTCAGCCATAATAAAAAAGTGAATGAATCATGTTGGAATAATTTTTATCGGAAAACGGACGTTAGAATATTCCAAGAAGCTCAAAAAATGTTTTCATTGAATTTATTGATAAATGAGGGTTATTGTAAAAAACAAAATATTATATTATACACTTTCGAATGTTTTGAACTTACTATAACATAAATGCATCATGCTCATATTTGCAAGATACTGAAATCCTTTCCTTTTATATAATTTCGCTATAAGGATTAGGATGAGTTAGAAATTTCTAATACTCATAAATTACATAGATTATAAAATACAAGTAGAATTAAATTGTGCCCTTGAAAAAAATTATAAATTAATAATATGTAAAATATTAATGACTATTTTTCGTTTTGTTTGGGCTATGTGTAAATGAAAATTGTCTTGTCTTTTTTTACAAAACGACGCAATGTTTTCTCGACAATGATCGCCCATTTAACGATATCAAAGAAACTCCAAAACGTTCTTAATCAGGTTAAGCAGTATATTTCAAAATGTAGATTGATGTTTATCAAAAAGGTTATTCTATATATTGAAATATTGTTTTCTCCGATCAACTGTCAAAATCTTGATTTTTGAACTCTTTTAGAATCAATGATCTATTTCACTCCTTGAAAATGTTTGATCTAGAGAGTAACCTAAGCTTATTCTTCGATTTTAAAACAAATCGATCTGATTCTTAGAAAATCCGAGGAAATTAATATTTTTTCATTTTCTGACGCACTCTGTTCCTATCATAAATAATGCTATAATACTTCAGCGCGAGTATTCAAGAAGAAAAGGTTTCAACTTATACATTTCATTTTATTTTTGCCCGAACAACTAATACAAAACATTCGGAATAAATAGTTTGTGTATTTTTTGTAATTTACCGTACTGTTCTGTCTGAAATTTCTGTAAAGCTTGAGTATTGCTTTATCTAATTCACGATACATATATTATTGCTTATGCTTTCTAAAAATATCGTTCTTTATTACGAGTTCTCAAAATGCCTCGTTAAATTTTACGCGCCATTAACGCGAGCTAAAAGACATCTCGGAGAATTGAAACTATGGCTTGAGCAATCATCATTATACGCCTGGAAAAATATGCAAAATGTCAGTGCCAAAGTAACGCTCGTAAGAAATGAAACCTACGTGCCTTTACACACCCATCGTTCGTGTAAAGCATAATGCAGACGCCCGTGATAGGATTGTCAAGCGTGCGCGTAAAACCTCGCGCCTATTATGTATAGCCCGCGAAGTATTATCATTCTTATTATTACTGTCCCTGCCTGCCATCGACAATTATTAATGTCCGTAGGATACGTCCGCGCCGCGGTGCATATGCGCGCGCGGAGGCGTCGATAAATGATGCAGGAGAATTTCCTCGTCGGAGTCGCGACGTACAGAAATTCGCGTATATAATAAAAGAGGCGCTATATATATATATATATATATATATATATATATATATATATATATATATATATATATTATAGACATAAAGACGCGTCGCGAGGAATTTCGCAAATCGTGCCCTCGCGCGTGCACTCCTCGTCGCGTTCGTCATTGTTCGGCGTGCGCAAATGCTAGAAGCGCCGTATATTTAGCTACGCGCATGGATGATTTTACAATGGGATCGTTGTGCAAGTATTTGAGATGATTATTGAAGCAAAACTGTTCATGTATAATGTTAATATATATTTGTGTGTGTGTGTGTGTGTGTGTGTGTGTGTGTGTGTGTGTGTGTGTGTGTGTGTGTGTGTGTGTGTGTGTGTGTGTGTGTGTGTGTGTGTGTGTGTGTGTGTGTGTCTGTGTGTGTGTGTATTATATATATATCGAATACGAAGATTTATAATTCCACCGGAGTGACTCGTTGCAACACTTACGATACTCTGTTCTTCACTCGACTATATATATATATATATAGATATATAAGTGCGAAAAGCAGTCTTCCGGGACAGAAATATATTGTAATTTATTGCTAGAAATTGCCCGTTTTCGAAATGAAACAATTCTCAGTCTTGAAATATGCCATGTGTAAAGACATTAAATTTGGATTATTATCGTCGCCCGTCATTTATTTTCGGAGAAGCGCCGTAGATTACGAAATTATGAAGGGAAGATCTGATATCTTGGCATTTGAACTCTTTAGCCTGCATCTATAAATATAAATTTTCTTTCATGCAAGGGCTTATATTTTATATACATCTACAATAAATCGGTACAATCTTTCTCATTAGAAATCTAATTTTAAGGAACGACTCGATCTTAATAATTTTTGATAATGTATTTTAATACCGATCAATCTCGATCAATTGTTCGCCCATTCGGGCATAATGTATATAAACACGAGTGTGGTCTTTCACGTCTAAAGTTTCTTTTCGCTTCCGCGGTTGACGAAAATAGAACAAGCAGTTCCAAACTGAATCTAGAGAGAGAATCGGTTAACGGACGCTATTGTTCGCAAAATTCCAAACCTCATTTCGCTTGCGCACCAATTCATGATTCAGATTTTGGACTTGAAACTTTCCCGACTGACGAAATTTAGCGCACAAGCTAACTGAATTTTAAACCTATTTATACGGAGAAAAAGTTTCGACTATTTTAGAATGTGTAGATCGAAATACATAGACCAATATAAGCTGCTCAATAATTGTATACAAATTTCGTTTAAATATGCACTTGTAACGAATACTAACACAATATTATCTTCTATTTATACTAAAACAGATTGAAGCTATATATATCAATTTTGTAAGGATTGCTGAAAATTTCAACGTGGATATATTTGATATTTATGTTGATAGGATTACAACTGATTTTAATATTAGATTTATTAAAGCAAAAATAGACTCCGTTTTCTCAACGAATATAGCTGGAAAGTAACTCATTTTTTCAGTAATAATATAAATTTTTCACTTTAATCAGATATTTAACTATAATTTGACGTTTCTTTTGATAAAATATGTAAACCAGGCAAATGACGCCGAAAAAATTTTCTATAAGTGATAAAGGTTGACATTTTTCCAGCAATTTTCAACTTTAAACGATAGACTCAGCTATATTTCAATCTAAAATAATTCCAGAGGCTCGTTCATCTTTCCCGACCTTTTCCTTAAAACGAAGCCAAGAAGATTCGCGCGGTTATCCGTGGCCGCCAGTCCAGAACTGCCAGCGAGTCAGGCAAGACAGAGAGGGAGAGAGATGAAGAAAAGCGGGAGGAGAAAAAAAGAACGGAGCACGCGGGAAACAGCGAAAGTTGGAAATATCCGCGGCAAGAGTGCCGCTCTCTTGGCGCGCGGAGATTCTCCCCAGATTTTCCTTCCCGTCCTCAGCCGAGGGTGAGAGGGGGGGGGGGCGGTTCGCGGGGCAAGGAGAACGGAAAAAGATGTTTAAAAGAGACGCTCGCGCATTGTGTCCCTGGGCGTGAGTAATAGGCAGAGACGGCCCGGGAATGAATCAGAATCAGGGGAAGCCAGCGTGTATGAATGACGCGCCATTTGTAAGACGACGCACTTTTGCCAACCGCGCCTCCGGCCTGCTCGGACAGGTAAAATATGGCCCGCGCACGCACGAGGCGTGCGGGTCGTCGCGACCCTGCGCCGAGGGGAGGAAGGAGGGCACGGCGACGACGACGACGCCAGCTAATTTGCAGCATTCCGTGCAAACGTCCGTTTTTATTAAAGGGCGCCTCTCGTCCATACGTGCAAACATAGTATTTTTGATGAAACGTGCACTTTTAATTCTTTCGTTATTTTTAGGTAGATTGTTAGAGTAGGCATTATAGACTCTACGTCAATTTATTACCCATTAATATACATAATTTTTATTAGATGGGGTGAGTTTCCATCCTCTTAGAAAAGTTGTCGCTAGTTAGTTACCATAGTATTTGATAGAATACTAATACTGATATTTTGAAGATATATATATTAGCGAATTGCAAAATGTAGTAGCTAAGATTTATTTTTAATTCGAGCAATATTGTATATATTGTTTATTAAAGATCTAGACTTTTTTTGGAAGAAACAACGTTTGCACTATTTTCTTATGGCGAAAACTGTAGCTAAAATATATCATTTATATTTACAGGTGATCATGATTCTTTCGATAGACTTTGTACAAATAGTTTAAGCAATTCAAAAAAGACGATGTTTATGTATGCAACTAAGTACGCGAGGATGCTGAAACATTCTCAAGATTTGTAATTAAGCTACTTGCAAGGCAAAGCCACGACGTATGAATAACTGATTTGGTCCAGAGTGAGCAAGGCAACTCTAGTTATCTCAAAAATGGGCTTCTGAAGTTTCAAATCTTAACGTTGTTCCGTGCCCAAAATGTGGCACTTTCGTACAGACTCGTATTTGAAGACTGAATAACATTTCAAGCAACATTTCTTTTATAAATCTATGGCCTTAACTGCATAGTTTATTACTTATATATTAATTGAAAATCGGGTAATTTTATTGATTGGAAACGATATCTGCAAACTCATGTAAAATCCGCCGATTTTATAATAATCCAGTGTCAAAACTAGAAGTTTCTATTCAATAAAATGAATAAATATTTTCATCGGTCTTACTGTCTTTATACTATAATATATAATACTAAAATAATGACAGTCTGTCCTTGTTGATGATCACCCCTGAAAAATCTGAAATATAAATTATGGAAAGAATTAACATTTAACCCTTAGAGTACCGACATGACGCACATATACGTCATGCTCGGACTCGTAAACATTTAGTCTGAGTTTGGGTTCAAATTGAGGACATATGATCACATTTTCATACAAACAATACGCATTGAAAATATGTAAATCCCAGTACTCTAAAGGTTAAGGTGGTAACAGGTAGGTTGTCCTTTGCTAACATAGAATATAGTTTATTTTTATTATTTTTATTATTTTTAATTCTTAATCTAATTTTATTTTGAGTAGTAATTTTTATTTCAGATTCTTTGGAGTTCGTCATAAACAAGGATAGTCTGACTATAATTATTTTAATATAGTAAATTATTATATAAAGACTGTAAGACCGACAAAAATGGTTTATTAATTTAATCCAGAACAATCGACTCATTTTGGAATATGATAGTACAAAATATTGAAAATGGAAAAATAATAGATCCTTTAACTTTACAGAAATTACTTTGAAAACAAGCACAATTATTTCTTTTAATCTCGGAGTAATCTATAAAAAATTATTACAGTCTCTCTTTGATCATTCATAGATCTGTCGATACCAAAAGAACAAAATCGATAGCAAAATATTGTCAGCTCGAAATGTTGTGTATTTGATGGGATTTGTTACACATTATGTACAACTATTATAATATTCCTAAATAATTCAAATTAATATCACTGTCCGACACTACTGATCGTAACCTTTACAAATGAACGGGGCATTAGAACAACGTGACTCAAATGGGACTAGAGATACAAAACAATGATTTTACTTCATAACAAAAATAACTTATAAGATATAAACAAAAACTAATTAGGCAATATGAAAATGTGAAATCTTTACTCATTTGCCATTCCAAACAACATTTCTCAATTTATCTTAGGTTGTTTCTCCTTGTTTTTGTTTTGATTAAACTCCTTTGAAGAAAGTTTCCATTATTATGGAAGCATAAAAATTTGAATGAAAATAGAATTGAATTGAAAGATTGTGAACTTTTCAATGAAATAACCCATACTGTAACTGCAAGATCGTAAAAAGTGATATTTCTTTCAATGGGATATACTTTTAATAAAATCATTTTACAAGTATTTGCTTAAATAAATAAAATCTGAACGACAAAATGTACGAAAATTTATTACACTACTCAACTAAATATTGTAGGTCAGCAGTCAGAATATATAAAAATCCAATTTATTTGAAACAATTGTTCCTACTTTATAACCGAAAAAAAATTTGTTTAATTTTTATATGTTTCAAAAAAACACTTTACAGTTTCATCTTACTTAATTTGGTGCATAACCATTTCAGATATATGAAATTGATGATTTGTTCATTAGCATAAATAATAATAGTAATAATTTTATTCACACTTTACAAGAAAGAAAAATCATTTATTGTTATTCGTTAGTAGTTTCTATAAATAATTACGATTTAGATGTATTTAAATTTAAGATTTACCTGTATTCAAAGAAAAATAGTATATATTATACAATACGTATTCACAAATAAAGTGAAAAGAACAATATTAATTAATAGAATTTTCATTTTTTTATGATTATCCCATTTTAACGATAAAGGTACAGCAGGGTGTATACATAATATTGTACGACTATCGCGCAAAACCTTCCTTTATTTAATTCAGTTCGTTTAAACGGAAAAATTTTATAGGTAAACGTACAGGATAGTGATGTTATAATTAAAATCTCTGTTTGCCAGTACATCGTACTTGCGGAATTTAGTTTCCGACTTTTCTACCAATCTGTTTTCATTCATAACAAGAATCTTTTGCATTTTTACATCCGTATTTTATTGAAAGTTGAAATTGTTTTAGTAGCTGGATGTTAATTTTCTACGTAAGCGTGGTTTCCACAGAATTTAATCACTTATTTCTAGATTTCATATACTATTAATTTATGCATAATAAAAAAGGTTTTTAATATTAAAATTTTTTTTAAAACAGGAAATTCTTGACAAATTTATTTAAGGAAATAATATACTTAATGTACTTTTCTACTATAATACAAAGATAAAATTGTACGTTATAAATTAATTGAAAAATTGTTAATGAAAGCTGGATGAAAAGTAAATTTGATCAAATCTGTAATTACAAACTTTCAATCGTTACTTTTCGATCGGTTACAATTTATTTCCTGCAAATGAAAATATAGATTAATTTAAAGTGAAGTTCAATATGTGCACAACCTTCTACACTTTTGCCGATATTACACAGCCACTTATGATTTTATGTATATATATATATATATATATATATATATATATATATATATATATATCAAACTGGTTTAAAACAAATTTGTATTTCAGAATCCAATGCGGTCACCGACGCCCGTTGAACAAGCGAAATCGCTACAAAGAACAAAGCTTACCAAAACAAGCAACTATGGATTGTTAAAAAAAAAAGAAAAAAACAGAGCGAACCAGAGAGAGAGAGAGAGAGAGAGAGAGAGAGAGAGAGAGAGAGAGAGAGAGAGAGGGTAAGAGAGAGAAAGATAGCAGCGGAAGAGCAGTGCCTCAGAATGTATCCAGGCAGCATTCGCGTCAATCCCATCAGAGACAATCAAAACCCACTTCATCCGCGCAAGCGCTCGCTCGCGCTCTTCTAGAATCTATACATACGTATATACACTCGACACTGCAACGGGCGTTTTTGTCCGAATAAAGCGCGGGTCCCGCGCCGAGTCGCGAATTCACCGCGGAACAATCGCTTCGACCGAAAACACTTGGGCCGAGCCGCGATGATGGCGGCGCGGCGCGCGACCCGTTCTACGTTAGAAAAAAATGGGTTGAGTGCGGAGGGGGAGGGGACGGGGATTTACACGATAAGCGGCCTATACAGTCGCCAACCGGGCGAGTAAATCTCATTAACCGGTTATACCTACCCATCTGCTCTCGAGCGGTATACGCTCGTCCACACAAATGCCGGCGCCCTGCTTTAATCAGACCGGGCTGAAACGTTCCCCATACGCGAGTAGAACGGGGAGGGGGCGCTGCGGCTCCGAGAGAAATAACCGCAATTGGCGCGAATCGGTGTCGAACATAAATATATATATATATATAATAATGTAGGCACGGATGTTTATGCGCACGCGCGCCTCTTTCACGCCGAGGGCCGAGCTTTTCGCGCCGCTAATGAGGCTCTCCGCGAGCGAGGAGTTCTCCCTGCGGGATTTATCCCGCGCGCGCGCGTACACAATATACACGCGGAGAGTTCGTTACAGAGAATTCCGGGGTGCGCGCGCCCCTGTCCAATATACGCAAGGTGCGAGCGTAAAAAGTGCGTAATGCACGCGAGCAGAAAGGTGTATATAATATGGTGTCGAAGATGATGGAGCGAAATTTAATGATCGCGATAATTATGATGAGACACGGACCTTCATAATGCCGTGATTTATATACGCGCGCGCGAGTGTGTACGTTTTCCCCCGTCGCTCTTCTGTCCATGTATCCCTTATACGCTGCCAAGGGTTTTCTTTTTTGTTTGATCCAGATATTGAAGGAAATGCGCGCTCGTACTGCTGTTTAACCATTAATCTCCATTTAACGAGGTCGAGTAAGGAAAACAGGCTTTGGTAGAGAAATAATTATGCTTACGCTAGGGTCACGGTGATTAGTAACGTATATAATTTATACAGATTTATTTATTTATTTGTTTATTTATCTCCTATAATAAACTGTTACATGCCTTAGGCAGTATGGTAAAATCACTGTGTTGGATAAAACCACCAAAGTCGTGTTGTTTCCTTTCATGTAAGTATGTAACATTATATAAGGCATGTAGAATATGATATAACCGTTGCGGACTAAAAGAAGAATCAGTACCGATCGATTCAAGGAAATTCAGATTTCCATGTGCCAAAAGTCATTGTTCACGAATTCCTCGATATTGGTTCATTGTACTCAGAGTAATACGGAAATACTTAGTTTATACAAATGTATATTTTTTATTCATTCGATATTCTACACTTAATCTAAAAATAAATAATTACTATCATTTTATAGAAAATTTTCGATCCAAAGTTACCAAAAGTTCTATATCTGATATGTGCAAAGTCGCGAAATTCTACGGAGAAATGCTCGACGGTTGTATTTCTCGGAATTTCGGAGGAGGTCTCAAGCCTCTTTCCCACCTTTTGCGCACGACTCCATCGCCACATCATAATTTGGCATCGATGCAGCAAGACAGCATCTATACAGCATCCCTCCTAGCATTGGTTACAGCGCCATCGTGAATTTTTGAACATACACAGGCGCACGCGCATATAGGCTCATACGCACATACACACGCATGGACGACACGCAAGCATACACGCACACACGCACACAGACGCGTGCGCATTACATTCGAATTCAGATTTATATTGGAGCTCACGAAAAATACAGTTCCATAAAATTTTTTTATACGCGCCTTAATTTTCAGCATTGCCCACTTCAAAATGTTAGATTATCTTCCACATGTCTGTATCATGTATATGTAATAAATGTAAATATTTAAAAAATTTAGATATTTTGAATTTTATATTGGTATTCATTTTCCATACAATTGCTATGTTATTTGAGTAGTATAAAATAAAAGTTAGGTTGAAAACAAAAATTGGCAATTTCTTTAAAATACATACTGAAAACGTTAAGAATGAATAAGTGATAATGTTTTTAGGTTTTTGTGTGTATGGAATTTTTTAAAAATAGTTTTAATCATACCAGAACCTTATTTTATAATTATTAGTGTTATTATTGATGCGAAGAAATGAATAGACATAAAATGATTCGCATATAGTAAGTAATAACATTTTTCAATAGTATTATTTGTTACAATATTTTAATAAGCACGTCATCACTCAAATAATAATGTATTAATTTAAACACGAATTAATCATATTTTTTCTCAATATAAATATTTAATATATTCAAAAGAGTATTATTCTTAAACATGAAAATCTTTAAAAGATCAATAGTAATAATTATTATTCTTAATGTTATTATGTACGTAAGATCAAGAATAATGTTGTTAGATCAAAGTAAAGTTTCACATAAACGAATATGCGCAATGATTTCGTAAAAATAAAATTAGCCATTACGTGCATTGCATGCAACGATAAAAAAAAACGTTAAAAGTTTTCTACGTGATAATTTAAAAATTCGAAATACGAAGAGCAAATTCAGTTTAACAATGTTAACGAGATGATCATGTGTAACTTGTACTGAGACTTGTAGCGTATTCATATTTGTCAATGTTATACGAAGAATCGACCCCCCCCCTCTCTCTCTCTCTCTCTCTCTCTCTCTCTCTCTCTCTCATTCTCTCTTTAACACATATTTCCTCTTCCTATCCTGACACAAAGTAGCACTTGCTCGAACTCTCCTTAACTTTTTCGAACGGCTTTATAACCGAAGGAGAGGTGTACTTGTACCGGCAGCAACAGCGCCGAACCAGCTGCGGCGGCGGCGGCGATGGCGGCAATGGAACGGTGAAAATGCAGCAGGCGCACTTCGGCCCGTACAAGCCTCCCCGAAGTAAAAGTAGTACGAGCGGGGCAAACTTATTGACATGCAGCGCACCCCGGAATAGGACACCGAGTCTGTAATATCGCCCATCGCGCTTGAAGAACGTCGTATCAGAGGCGGGAAAAAGTAGCGAGCTCTTCCAGTAATTTTTTTACTAAGATTTTTTTATGCTCTAGTCGAGACAGTTATAGAGCTAGAAGCGCCGCAGAACTTTATGCACGTTAATTAATATTTTATGCAGTCAATATACAATTGCTTACCGCGAGAGAACGAAGATTAGCTCTTTACTTATTAAATTACTTAACTTTATTTTTTCATAACTAATTTTTGCAACTTTTCTTTTACGCGAAACGATAAAGCTGCGTTCTTATGAAATCTTTGTTTGGCCTCAATCGATTGATAAAGCCTGTTACTTTAGTATTCAAGATTTATAAATAATTGTTATTTGTAGAGTTCAATTGAAAAACAATGTAGATCTATAATTTTTGAAAATACACGTTTAAAAATTGAAATGTCAGATTTTATTAAAATTAAAAGTTTTACCAAGTCTTCTATGTGTAGCGATAATGGAGGTGGAATATTTTTTTATAGTAGTTTTATAGTAGTCTTCTGCTCGTTATATTTTTTAAAAAACGTATTTATCATCATGTTATCATTAAATAGTGAGATTTTATGTTTTTGTAGTAATTCATTTTTCACCTACACATTATGTCATTTTTTATAAAGAAAAGATATATTATAATTATTACATGTATTATTATTAGCCATTAAACTGTTGGAGAGCGTACATATAGGCTCGATCTCTCACATGAACTTTGTTTATAGTTGATACGTGATACAAAACACTAATTTGGCCGCTTTTAAAGGGCCCTTTGAAGGTTCAAATTCCGTCATTTTAAAAGTTAATAAAAATAATCTCAACTGGGATTTATTTTCAAAATTATGTTTTTAATGAATTTTTTCTTTCTTTATTTTTGAATAAAAAGAAGGAGATAATGAATCTTTAGTATTATAATAAATATTTTTGTGTTAAGAACAAGCGTAAATATTTGGCGTTCTGGTATTATCATTAGACTATTAACAGCTTTTGAATTACGACTTAAAGTTTTAAAACGACAGATTTATTTGTTGGAGTCCAATACAAAAAGAAACGTTTTTTTATTGCGATAAACATTGTCGGCAGGCACAACTTTAAGAAACGGTTGCATTGTATTTACTACACCCTGTTGTAATACGTCCATGATAGACTGTTACAGAATTGTCGTGACTGCAAATCTGGAAGGTGTTGCTAATGCAATTGATGAATATGTGCCCACAATGCTTCTGCCGCATGTGCCAATTGCGTCGGCACGTTGTCTTATCAGAGCTGTAGTCACTTGTTCGATATTCGAAAACTTTATTGCTGCTTCTTTGTGGTTTCCTCAAACCAACACAATCATTCGAATTGCTTGTGCAAATGGTAGCTACAATATTCTCGTTGTATAGTCATTTTCGATGTCCGATTGGAATATGAACAGATTTGGTGAATGTGGTAAAGTCGTAAAATTCCATGTATCATACGTTTTTGGCTACCATAAGAATGAAATTGTTACGAAGAGCGGGGAGAGTGGGCTCGCATGGCTACCCGATTACTGGATCGAACGCATCCTCCATTGGCCGTATTTCCAGTTATTTTTTGTTCGTGGCTCGCACAGCTACCAGGTTGATTTCTGAAATACTTGTCTCTTCTTCTTTCGTCAATGGACATCGTATCAAACACTATATTTTCCTGAACCATAAAATACATATCACATAAAATGCGCAGTTTTCCTTTTTTGCCGGTAAAACCTCAATTGATAAATTATTTTCCGTAGAACAGGGCTTCGTCTGTTTTTTTTTTTTTTAACGCGGAAGCAAAAAGAAATGCGAGATATATATTCATGATGATTTGTCGACAATTAGGAGGTGAAATACCAATTTTTTTTCTCATAAGAAATATTACTCATTTTCACAAAGTACAAATCTAGCGTACGTATCGATGCGGAATCGCGGTAAAATTTATCGCATCCACTGCGCCACACGCCATATAGCGAAAGAATCTCTGACGGGACGGGGAATCGCAGACCCGCCCCGAATGTACGCCGACAAGATTAAAAACAAAGACGATTGAAGAGGTGGCTCCAAGATTCGTAGCGGTAGCGCTTTTCGCGCTTACTATAAAGCCCGCCCTTCGCGGGCGTACAGAGCGCCTGTTACGGGAACGCCCGCGCGCGCGCTGGCGCCAAACTCCCGCAAGTTGTCGTTCGACGCACGCCACCGGAATAATAAATAATGAAGCGGGGCGCAGGAGAAGGAAACCCCGGGAGTCTCGTTCGCGGCTCGCAGGCTTCCCCAACCTCTCACCCCCTCCCTCCGCGCTCCTCTTTATTCGCGCCCGTTTTCCAATTCTTCTATTTCTGCGTTCCGCTCACGGCGCACTCTTCTTCTTCTTCTTCTTCTTCTTCTTTTGCTTCCACTACGCCCCCGATCACGCGTTTCCTTCCCTCCTGTCGCGCCGCTTTGCATGTCGGTGTAGCGCGCCCGCTCGTTTATCTTCTCCGCCTATAAGCGCAAAGCATTCGCGAGTCTCGCTTTTCTTTACGCGCTCACCCCCCTCCATCCTTCCGAGTTTGATGAAAAATCTCGAGATTTAAATATAGTTTGACCCGGTTTCAAAGCATTTACGCGCTAGTTTCTTGGGGTAACTGGAATCTCTTGGGATGGGTTTTAATTGCGTTTCAGCCGCGAAGGGTTCAGGAGAATTCAAAATCCATGTTCGATGCTAGATTTTAGTCGCACAAGCGAAAATTCTTCATTAGAAAATAAATATTTATGCTGCTCGAACTTCCGCTTGGATTCTTTTTTATTAATTATGCAATGTCAATTTCACGTATTAATGATGCTAATACCAAGTATTGTATAATTGTATTATTTGTTAAATTGTACTTTGAAATAGAGCTTTTCAACCTCTAAATTTCAGCTTCGTGCATATACCAATAGCTTAACGGTTATCAGGGTGCCATCGACGAGGCTGTGTTGGTGATAGGAAATTTCGGTTTTTTTGATAACTCGGAAAAAAGGCTATTTCTTCAACATACATGCTGTATATAAGTTCTGATCTGGGTGGGTAATAACTTAAACTACTTTATGTAGAGAGGATGGGGATACATCGAATCTTTGTTGTGATTGTGATTATAAGTTGTGTCGACGACGTATTCTTATAAATCTTTTAACTATATCGGTGTTTCTAGCAAATACGCTTCTCTACGATGGATAATTTTATCTTTCATATCCAGAAAATGTCCACGTGAGAACATTTTTCATAGAAAGAGTCCATCTATATAGAAATTGTCGAGGAGAGAGATTATCGAGCACTCGAAACTGAACGATAAAGAGATATTTTCACGCCCAAACATCCCGATAGGGGCGCAAATCTTGTATCGTACGCGCGAGGCTTTGGCTTCGACGGTTCGTCATGGCTCCTTGTCGCAGCTTTCCAACCAGTCCGGCGTATAAGATGCCTGCGGACATCGAGGCTTCGAGGTCTATGAAAAGCTCGACGCGCGCGCGCTCTCGCGCGGTCAGGCTCTATAATTTTTCGCTTGGCTCGGTAAGCCATAAATAACAGCGGCGTTCGGTCCGGCGGATCCCGTCGGAAAATCACCATCGAGAATCGCATATAAATGTACACGCGCACGAGCCGCGATTAGACGCACCGCCACGCGCGCGCATCGACCCCTCGATTTACGTGCACGAGCACGTGTGTACGTCCGTGTGCGTTTACACGCCGGCCCACCCTTATCGCTCGGAATCCCTTCGATTTGTCGCGATGTCGAGAAAGCGCCACGCGTCCACTGCTGCGGCATAGTACGAGTGGCTGTGTGTCTGTCTCTGTGTGTGTGTGTGTGTGTGTGCGCGCGCGCTTGTGCGCAAGTTGAGCGCGATGTACAAAAACTCGGCGCGAGAGACGCCAATCGACCGTCGATTAGGGCAGTTTAGCCGCACATACGGATCGCCGCGAGCGATCGAGCGCGTATCGTCCGGTGCAGCGCACGCCTGAACGAAATGCGCAGCCGAAGCTGGGGTGACAGAGAGAGAGAGCGAGAGAGAGAGAGAGAGAGAAAGAGAGAGAAGAGCTGGGTTTGTTGGGAGGGGGTGGGGAGAATAAAGGGGATGCGCCGATGGGGAGAGGCAAAGGGGGTTGTTGAACCGTAGCTTTCAGTTATTTATTTGATCGTTGCTGGCTTCGTACAGATTTTGGATTTCGAAAATTTTTGATTGACCTTGCTCGTTCTTGTGGATTCTAAATAGACCTAAATTTAATGAATATTGATTTATTTTATTAATGCTTTAAGTGACTGATTTAATCAAAATTAGAATCCGTATATAAATAATTTTAATAAATATTTATTTTCTCCCTTTGAAATGATTGAAGGAAATGTAAAATAATATTTTTCATTGAAACTATTCTATTAAATATTAGTAAAGGTGACAATATAACCAAATTAATATGAATTATTTCATATATTCATTATAAATTAATAATAATCTTAATTATTTTAATCCTTTACAGGTTACCTTTCCCTGATTTTTTAAATTCATTACTCAATTTACATTTTTCGAAGAAAAATGGTATTCTATTTTATTGGAAATACCATTCTACCATTTTTAATGTGATGTAATGAATATTGGAACTATTTTTTCATAAAAGTTATTTCGATAAATTAATAAAATTCGGAAGATAAAATTTTTCTTCCAAGAAGATATCTTGAAGATTCATATTTATCAAAAATTGTTCTTTACAAATTCTTTTGAATAATTATTATTTAAAGATGTTATTGGTTATGTTAATTGTGATTTTGGGCACATTGGTTTGAATATAATAAGTACAGTCTTGATAATGCTTATTTCATGAATTATATTACTTATCAACTCTATTAGGTTATTCTTTCGAATAACGAATATTAATTAATCACTCTCAATACTAACAAAATGAATAAATATAAGGGAAGATTTGTGAAAGAACAAGTTAAAGAGAGAATAATATTTTTTTTTATTTTTGATTTCTTATATTATTTAACGTCGCTGATTTTTGGTTTTCAAAGATATTGTCAATCGGCGAGACGATGATTACATTCAATTTTCGTACAGATTTCTATAAATATATTTAATTAACGAATCAGTAAAATTTATAAGCTGCTGTCTGTCAAAAAAAGAAAAAATATTTTCAGCAAATAGACCAGTTCTGTATATACGCCTTTGATAAATCACTTTGACCACCAGTAATGTGGGTTTTTAACATTAATCTAAACTGCGTTTCATAGGCTAGCATTACCAAACCTCGACCATTACTCAAACTCCGATAACTGCTAAGAATATCATTGCATTGGAATTACATTTCTCTGAACTAGAAGTAATTAATGCTATATATATAAACCACCATGACCGAAGCAATAATCTCGCCAAAAGCGCCATAGCGGAACCGAACCTTCAACGCCCATAGTATCCAAGTACATGAAGCTCGAAGTAATTGACGTTTCCCGTTGATTTGCTGGTTTCAAAGAAAAATATATGCAAGATACATATATATATACAACCGAAAGCTTATAAATGTTAAACGCAACCAGCTCCCTACCGGAATTCTCTATAATTTGTCTTAAGTCCAGTACATTGATTTTTATTGTGCCACGGAGCCGTAAAACCCACGGCTAAAAAGTGAAGCTCATTTCGCGACAGAGAGAGAGAGAGAGAGAGAGAGAGAGAGAGAGAGAGAGAGAGAAGAGATGTGGAATAGGGAAAAGCTCTTTACGGCTTAGATTTAGTTCGCCGCACTTGACTCTCGCTTTCTGTCTCTCTCCCTCTCTCTTTCTCTTCGCCTTGCTCCGTGGGGCGAACAGACATGGCGTTGCACAGATCGTCGGCTGAAGTAAGAGAGAGAGAGAGAGAGAGAGAGAGCGGGAGTGAAAGGGGGGAGGGTTTGAGGGAACGAGAATGAGAAAAGGGGTTGGGAGCGGGCGGCGAGATCTTCGGGGTCGCCGCAGCAAAATTGTTGAGAGCGCGGAGCGACGGACGCGCGGGTTTGAGCACTCTACCGTCAAGCTGCTGATGTGGAATCGCGGCCGAGAGAGTGAAAAGCAAGAGAGAGAGAGAGAGAGAGAGAGAGAGATAGAGAGATTTAGAGAGAATGAGAGAGAGAGAAAGGAGAGCGGGAGGATCGGGAACGAGGCCCCGCACCCAGCCGCATGTGAAAAGCGGACGATATAGACGGTGAGGCGAATCGCCGCGACCCACCCGTCACGCCCCGATACTGTTTCCATTGTGCTGTTGGCGTGGCGACCTTTCCTCCCCCCAGCCTGCGACCCCTACCCCCTCTCGGTCTATCTCTCTGCTTAGCAATGTGTTATATGTATATATAGACCGAAACGACAATGTTGAGGGAAGTGGTAGAAGGAAGAATTAGAGAATGCGAAAAGGGGATGCTTAGCTCCAAAGTAACGGGGCCAGGCTGCAGTACACCGGATTTTGCCTACTTATACTCCCCGCGCGCTACCGTGCGATATGCCCCAGTATATACACGTACTCGCTCCCACACTATACGTGCACGCGTCGCCCGCAGTCGGGGGTGTGTGCGACAATATAACGCTCTGTATTACCCTGTGCATTCTATATATGTATATAGACGCGTGGAGGCCGAATTAAACTGGGATCTTTCATTTTTAATGCGTGGTTTCACGTTCCCCCGAAATACTCGGGGGATGCTTCAGCGGCGCTTACAGCGCAGTAAGAGTCGTGTAAGAAATATGATTCGAAAGATTAATTTCAGCGGGTGTTCTTTTTTTTTTCTTAATTCTATCGATTGCTTTAAATTCTCATTGCAGTGAGCTTTACGTTCAGGATTTATTACGCTAATATTGGCTGGGCCTAGGATAATTCGATAAATATTGAGCATCAGTACTCGTTTCATTGTAGTCGATTACTTTTCGATAAGGACCTATCAATGTATGAACAAAAAACATACATAATGTACTTCACCTGCTACATCTCTCGAAATTACTGTTCAAATAGACATTTGATGGATAAAAGTGAAATAAACACGAGAAAAGCTTCATTTTTAAAGTCCCGTGTAGAATTGCTGTTGTTTGGTTATTGTTTCATTAATCAACCATAGATACAGGAATACTGATAACTGGAAGATCAATTACTTGATTTAATTATATATATATATATATATATATATATATATATATATATATATATATATATTTGAATTAACATTCAATGAATTTCATTAGGTTTCTATAATTATGTCAGTTCTCTCCGACACTTATATTAATCGACCGAGGAAAGCTCGAAGAAAAAAGAACAGTTGCACTGAGACCACGACATGCCCCTTTAATTTTGCTCTACCATTAATCAGAAGTTCCTATCGAGCGATTCATTGTTTTTTATAGGAACGCCACAGAACGCTTAATTTACACTAAACTTCGTCGACTGCGAAGGCGGTGAAGCATCGTCACCGAGACGTTCTTCTACCTACCCCCTCCGTAGCGGTGACTTTCAGTTTCTCGAGTCTCCCCTGTTCCATTTCTGCCCCTTTTCAACAATTTTAAGAACAATCTTTCGTCCCTCTCCAATATCCGCGCTTATCCTCCCGCCTCGGCCTCGTACACACGGCACGCGTTCGAAAAAAAGTGCTCGGGCGCCTAAAAGCGGAGAGTGGGAAATAAATCTCGTTCGCTCGCCGGTGGGGCGCACAAAGGCGAAAAAAGCTCACCCTTCCCTTCCTCTCTGCCTCTCCCCCCCCTCTCTCTTTCTCCCTCGTTTTCTCTCTTTCTCAATCTTCGACCCCTGGCAATTTCGTTTACACGGGCCTGCGCCTCTCTCACCGCGACAAAGGGCGACGCGATCGGCTTCGCCAATAAAACTTAGGAGGCCAGAGAGAGAGAGAGAGAGAGAGAGAGAGAGAGAGAGAGAAAGTGGAAGCGAGGACAGGGGAAATCAGACCCGTTCTCGAGATTCGATATATATATATATATATATACATTACTATATGCGCAGGGAGACGAACGCACAGGCTCCATTTTATCGGTGCGCCTGCTGGTAAAAGTCGGCAGGGCCGTAGTGGGGAAAATTGGAACGTGGACGGTCGGGCGATCGCGAGCTTTTTTTGCCTACTGGGCAAAATTGTTTTCTTACATATATGCGCGATTTTTATTTCTCTTTTTTTTCACCTACATCGTTTCTCGCCGATTCCGATTCTCGCCTCGATGCTGTTGTCGATGCCTTTCCTACCGTTCGTCAATCCTGTAATCCATATAACGGGTTGAATGCTGCCCCTGCCTTCGTATACGCCCAAGAGACCAATATTCTTATTTCATCATATAATGATGTGGAAAAAAAATACGATTGCTGCCGAGATTGCCACTGAGTAGGTGAAAATAACACTCTTCCGTTGATTTTTCTTTTCTTTAGCGAGAATTATTCTCATCCAATACATTATAATAATGCAGTACGACTTGCAATGCGTAAAAAATTTAACTTTGGTAAAATATTGAAGCAATATAAATATCAGATGAAGATTTTTAAGTAAAACAAAATACTACATTATAACGAAGTAAACACAGTTTCTATTTTAAAAAATTTGTATTAATAAATTATATTAATATATATATATATATATATATATATATATATATATATATATTATTTATTTATATTAATATTTATATATGATTTTTTTAATTAAATAGTACAAATTTAATAAAACTAAAATCTATTTTTTCGATATATTTAAATTTGATTTAGTAGAAGCTGATTGTTGTGATAAAGTATATTAAACGATTACAATTATTTCTTTATAATGTTAATAAATTATTACTGTTATATTCATTAAACTATTAACAGCCTTTTATAAATCGTTATTCTTTCACGAAAAAAATCAAATTATTATATTCTATATTATTATAATAAAACTGTTTTATACATTTATCCCACTATTAGCTTTTATAATAAATTTAATATTTTCTAAAATCGTTTTTGAAAAAAATTTGAACGAAGGATAATATTATCATATTTTTATATTTAATTATTAAAAATGAACTTACTATTGTCATAACTTAACACACTTTGCACCAATTATTATTCGATACTCCAACCTTAAAGATACGCAAATATTGTCACAAAAATTACGCTTATAAACAGTGCCGGCGACCGAAATTCGAGGCATAATCGATAAAGTATAGTAGTCTTTTAGGGCAAATGTGCAAACATCTAAAAAAGTCTTCTATCCGAACTTCTGAAAAAGTTAAACTTATATCCACGTTTCGATAAAGGCACGTCTCTCTTCTACTCTCATTCTTCTGTCTCCCGCATTATCCCTGCTTCTGCTTCCCCTCTCTTACTCTCCTTCATTCTCTCTCGCGCTCTCTATCCTTCTTTCTGCAAGCGCAGGAACCGAATTTTCCAGCCGGTCGTTTAATTAAAGAGATTAAATCTCTATGACTTTCGCGCGTAGCATTACTCGTTTTTCGTTCGTAGACGCGCGCCTACACAATCGTAGACTGGCATTGAAACAGCGAATGGGATGGGGGGCCCAAAGCTATATATATATATATATATATATATATATATATATATATACGAGAGCCAAAAATTCCTCAAACTCCTCTTTTATATTTCTGCGCATTATATAAATATATAACACGCGCGCACGAGTAAAGTCGGAACCATTCTCGAAAATTCTCTAGTCGAGCGTTAAATTTAAGAGCAATTTGACGTTTAAGCGCTTGGATGGCGGTAGAGAAGAGCAGAAGTTCGGTTTAATTGCGGAGACTTGAATTCGAATGAGAATTTGGATAAATTTCAGACAGTATAATCGTTGACTTACCTTTGGTTAATCTACAT
The DNA here is from genome assembly GCA_018907035.1 of Sycobia sp. Sy_11. Taxonomy (NCBI): domain Eukaryota; kingdom Metazoa; phylum Arthropoda; class Insecta; order Hymenoptera; family Epichrysomallidae; genus Sycobia; species Sycobia sp. Sy_11. The sequence continues at coordinate 1,667,626 of JACCIC010000065.1, read as the reverse complement.
TTTCTAACCTAGTTTTCAAATGTAATTTAGTTTATTATTTCAAAATAATTACTTAGCTTTTATACAGGTTCCTATTAATAACTATAAATAAATGTCTTAAAATTTATCGATCAACATTATTCGAACAGTATGAAACTTTCTTTGTTACTGATGAATTGATAAAAAAGATTGTAGATCAGAATAATTAATCTCAGAATAGTTAACTACAGTAATTAAACGTTAATTTTCATTTTGTCGAATTGAATCGACAAAGAATTTGAATTATCAGTTTTATATTATGTCAAAGAAATGCTATGATCTAGATTTGAAATCTGAATATTCATTTATGAAGAGTACCGAACGTAGTTAAAGCTCTTAACTCAAACATATTGCGTATAAATCGATATTAAATAACGAATGCGCGAAAAGGATAGCCAATATTCAATTGCTTTAAATTAATATATAATATACATTTGAACTAATAACTAGTCCTATTCATATTACGTATAACAAATGATGACATTTCATTTAATTAAAAAACAATGATTTGAAGAATATTATTATTGCAATTATAATTAATTATATCCAAATCGCATGAAAAATAAGAATAAAAGCATTATACTTATTGTTTTAATATATAAAAAAAATGGATGTCTCAATGAAAGAATAATTGAGCTGGTTTAGTAGATCTCCATCATTTTTGTTCATTTTATTAATTCCTTTCGTTCATTCATTTACATAACTTTACATTTATAGCATAAGTAACAATCACTAATATGAATCCGTTAATATAGTATTAAATACAAAAAATAGTATGTTTATGAAATACATAAGAAAATATCACTAATATATTATCATCAAATGATGATTTGAATTATTATAAAGATAGAAATTGCCTATACATGTTGAAATTTTCACATAGAAAATCATACGAACTGGCTTACCGATATAGTAGTTCTCTCTGTATTTTTCGCTCTTCGTCCTTAGTTCACGCGCGTACGTTCGAACCTCTCCCCCCTCCTTCCGCACCCTCGTTGGCGCGATTTGAAGATATATATATATATATATATATATATATATATATATATATATGCACTCACGTATACAGGAAGAGCGAATACGTGGGACGCGTGCGGGGCGTTGAAAAAGAGCGACGCCTGTATAGACGAAACGCGCGAGGGCGGCCGGATGCTGCGGACGCGCGCGCTCCTGCCGGAGGGAAAATCGATAGCCCCGTTCCGGCGGGCGAGCGACAGGGGTTTGGGAGCAGGGGGGATGAATAATTCGCGCGCACGGAGAGACACGTTCGAGAGGCGAGAATGGGAGGGGGGTGGGTGTACGGTGCGTTCGTCCCGGAAAACGCGCGTGCACGAGGCATATTGGCTCTCTTCTCCCGCTATTATGCGCTTCGCGTGTATACGCGTTCGTATGCGCCCGACTATCCCTCTCTCCCTCTCTCTCCCTACACTCTCTCCCTACGCGCGCGCGAGCGTCCCGGCGAATCCGCAGCTTTTCTCCGAGATTTCCAGGCCCCCTCGAGCTTGATTGGACGTTAAGTTTTAAATGTGCACTTTGGAGAGAAGGAGGTTGGGATGGTGGGAGGATTGCACTTGTTTGTGGGGGTTAGTTAGATTCAAATGGTCTCGAATGAGCTGCCGTGGGTCTTTTTCCGATTTCGAGAACTGATTTTTGCAAGAAGGCGGGTGCTCTTGTTTTTCCATCAATTCTCATACAAGAATATTAGGCGTGGATTTCCTCATCTATTCTGTTCGGATCTACATTCCTACGTTGCGGCATAATCTTGCATTTTTTTGACAGAAAGAACCAATCATTGCCTTTATATTGTCCGTGTATAACATATTTGTCACGAATTAATTTAATAATATACTATGCAAAATCTATGCATCTGTTTTCTTTTTTAAATATATTTATTGACTTAACATTCAAATAGAGCAGTGGAGCAGCGTTAAAAAATCAGAGATTTTCACCCATCGAGGCAAAAGCAATAAATTAGTATTTCTTTCGACGAATATTTTATTTAATGTCCTCGTATATGCCGAGATTATGGTCAAAACAATGAATGCATTTAAGAATGAAGAAAAATTTGAAAAATCCCAAAACTATTATTTCTGAACTAGAATTATAAATGGTGTTAATCGACCCTTAAGACGATAAGAAAGTACAGATATTAATTTGATTTTGTTTATATGTATATATTATATTAGGTATACATAAACTATGAATTAAATTGTAAAAACTCGACTGAAAAGGATCCATCTTTCCATACCTTATAAAGTAAAGTTGTACCACGTTGACTTTCAATTTCACTTCCCAGATGAATTTAAGATTTCAAATCCAATAAAACAAATTTAAATCTAAAGGTCAAATTGATTAGTTCATAAACTAAATTTGACTCTTGCATTCAAGTTGATCTTGAACGTCAAATTGGGGGACATTGTTGAACCACTGTCTTTCCAAGATATACGGAATCGATACTTTTCAAGCACTTCATAGATGGAACACGTACTTTTTTACAATTTCAAATTTATTACTATACTTCCTCTTATCATTTTGGAATAATCTCTTTCAATTTAAGATACATTATGTAACTTCAGAAGCGATTCACATAAAATCATGTTTTTTTCACTCGTTTACATGCGTTGTTTTGACCATAGTTCACCGTCGCTTCGGAAAAAAAATAATATTCATATTTAGCATCTTTAACTTAATATAAAACTAATAATTATATACCTTTCCATTGGTGGCAAAAGAAAAATCAGGTATTTTTTTAGTATTGCACATTCGCCAACCTCGAGTGCGTCAGAAATTGAAACGGGCTGTCTATATAACTCCCTCGCACGTACTACTATATAAGCTTTACGACAAAGCTCGCATAATCTCGTTAATGGATCTGGCCAGCTTCGAACCGGGTATATACGGCAGACCGACTGTTTGTCATTTCCGTTATTGACGCGCGCTTTTATATTTCCTGCCCGACGGCTCGACTCTGGATGTGTCTTTGCGTCTACGAACTGGTCGAAATTTTCGGCAAACCGTGTGTGTGTGTGTGTGTGTGTGTGTGCGTGTAAGTAATATATCCTCGCCCTTACTCTTCCAATCCTTAACTATCGCGTTCTCTCTGGCGCGTCGAAGCACATGGGACGAGAAGCGACCGACATGTACACATAAACCATATATAACCTGAAAATTCACTGAATGACGCGTTCGAAACATTGTATATATTACATTTTGTTATTTAATTTATCGAGTTCCAATTCAATTACATACACGTAATTTATATAAATTAGCAGAGAAAAACACTTACTCTTCGCTCATTTAAAATTTATAAGTACATATATGACAAAGAAAAGAAAAGAAAACTTATAATATTACGTTGAAAACTATATACTAAGAAAATACTAAAATTCTTTATTTACTAACTATGTAGATGCTATAAATGTCTTATATTAATTCATTTGGTTTTATTCGTTTCTTTTTCAATTTTTCTTTTTTAATTCATTTCAAACACCATGTAAAATGCAAATGAAACTTTTTAATTTTAAACATTTAATATTTTGCTTAACTCTAATGTTTTTAATTCTGTTCGTAATTTATTTCACGTTTTTTATGCTTTCACACTACTCCATTCATCACTTACGGTTTGGTATAATCTAGATGTGTTATTATTTTGTCTTATTGTACTATTTGACGTTGCATATATATCTTCTGATTTATTATATTGCTATTTTAAGATTTCAAGTGCAAAAGTTCGTTTTAAATCGTTTACACACACACACACACACATATATATAGGCAGCTTGCGAAAAATAACGAGAAACCGTAAGGACGACCAGCGCCACTGAAGTCATCAAACCTCATCAGCTAGCAACGATGTATATAAGACACGCACCCCGCCCTCCTCTTCTGCGTGGACACCACACTGGGTCCCCGCTCAGTGTAAGTGCGCCATGTCCCACGTCGTTAAAAGCTTCGAGGGTTTCGGTACACCCGCGGCTCTACTCTGGGTGTGTTTCTCTCATCTTCGTCGTTCGTTTTTTTACTCTCTCTCTATCCCTCTCTTTCTCTCTCTCTCTCTCTCTCTCTCTCTCTCTCTCTCTCTCTTTCGCTCTCGATGGACCTCTTAATTATACATCGATTTCCGTAAGCTCCGCTCTTTTTGGCAAGGGTGGAAAGAGGGCCAAGGGTGAGAGTGAGAGAGACAGGGGGGGAGCTTCCGAGTTCTTTTTTTAACACGGAACCCAGAGGGGGGTGTAAACGCTGCGCTCGTGTGCGTTGGGTACATAACATATGGAGCGAGTTCACTCGAAGTGACAGTAAGAGCAGTTGGATATGGAGTGCGAGAATCTGTTTTGAAGTTCAAGGGGGCTGGCTTTGATTGACTCGCAGAAATCTGCGCCGTTAAAGCTGAAGTAGTTTGCTCGTACACGTTTCATTATTTGATCATTCCCTTATGTATTTCACCGAATCAGTGTAAATGTAATATTTACATATCTCCTACACTAATCTGTAAATTTCAATTATTGAAAATCACTCCAGTGTTAAAAGAACAACGACTTTTTACGAACGAATTAGTGAAAATTTCACGACTTCAAGGTGGCGATTTTTATAATTATCATGTAGATAATATATCAATGTATAATATAAATATATAACGATTCAAATGCCCGTATATCGTTACTATACGTATTGCTAAAATGATGGGAACGCATGCGGTGCCATACCAAGTGTGAAATGTCATCCAAGTCTTAGTGGTGTCACATTCTAATTTTTCCTTATTTATATGCATTGCAAAAAAAACAAAATATTGATGATAAAATTTCATCTTTTTAACACGATTCGGTAAAACTTTATTAATTTACTGAACACAAAGAGAAATTACATACAGATTTCGATGTCTCGCCAAATATTTATTACATCACCTTATCTGAAAATAAGACACTAGGCCATATTTAAGAAAAAATTTTTTGACTCATATCTTCAATCTTATCAATCTTATTACAATTTCCCTTTGACTTTCATGAAAATCTGATTCAAATTATAATTTTAAAACTACTTTTAATCCATTTAATTCGCGTAGAACTTTGATTTTTGAACATCGATTTTTCCAAAAATGGACTGGCTAATCTCCTTTATTTTCCAAATCACCTTAAAGATAATAAAATTATCTCGATTTCTTTAGAATTTTCAGCCGTACGAAAAAAAATTGACTCGAGCTACCTTAATTATAATATTACGTCTCAACTGAATCGAGTGTTACTTTATACCATGACAGCGACAAAATCTTCTTATAAAATCACAATTTTGAAATTACTGTGCAGGTATAAAGATTTTTTAACGAACGCTCGACAATTTGACGAAAGCGCATCAATAATCAGACAAAAATACATCAATACGTAAATTCTATTAGCTGTGAACTTGCAATAGTCGAGCATTTTCAATTCTCTTTATTACACAGGTCGAGTTCGTGCAAAGTCACATTCCCCGCACGCGCGTTTTAAAATCAGGAATATCCGTTCCATGCGAGATCGCATATAGATCGCGGTAAGAATAATAGCTCGCTATTTGGCCAGCTTAACGCGGGCATCGGTTTATATACAATAGGTTCCGCGCGCAATTTCATTTACTTCCTCCTCCCTCTGCCTCCCGAACCGTCCACGCCTTGCCCGTGGTTCATTGTAATCTCGAGCTCATTTTAATAAATCATGATAATTCGATAAGAATCGCGTTTATAGCGGGCATTGAAGAGCCTATAATGCTAATTCGCTAGCGAATTCCCTCTCTCCCTGGCTTTTTCGAAGTGCGCGAGCGCGCGTACGCGAGCACCGACGATGGCAGGATTATAGCGGTATTGGCGATTCGGAGTGAAAAGCAAAGTGGCGTAGACACATCGATTGTTGAGTATTGCCAAAAAATAGCTGTCAAAATTTAGAATTTATCGTTATCCCTTGTATATATCGCGATATTACAACAATTCACTCCACAATTTCACATTGATTATGGATTCGCTGCTTTAGCGTCAGTTGTGCGCGTTTTAATGGCAATATTGAAAATTTAGCAAAATGCGCACACAACTGATTTTAATACGCGGCGCTGCGTTTGACGCTTATGGGGATCGAAATTTTTATCAAAGCTATCGAATAAAACTATAAACGTGCTCATTCGACGGCGGTACGACTGCTGAATTTCGTATTTCTGCGCATTTGTATTTCTTTATGTATCTGATATATATAATATAGGAAGCACAGCGGCCGGCATTTTTTTGTTTTTACAAGCCCCACATTTACCGGTCTGTCAAAGCGATATTTATGCCGTCCCCATATTGCGTTCCCGAGCGAGTAATTGAAATTTTCCTATCCTACCCCCTCCCCCTCCCCCTTCCATTCCGGCAAATCCATTACGATAGCTGAGTCAGCTCTCCCAACCCCGTTTACCGCGCGCTTTCCCGCTTGCTTCTACGCGCGCTCCGTATTATGTATATATGCCTTATATAGAAGCGGGACGGCGCTTTGCCCCCGTGATACGCGCCTCGGGTTTATTTAAAAATATCCGTTAGGCGAGCCGCGTCATTTTCCGCATTGAACCTTCGATATTAATTTATTGGAAAAGCCCGGAAGATCTTTTGAAATTCGCCTATCGGCCGAGGCGAAAAAGGATTTTCACGTAATTAGCTGATCGCTTCGCATTCGCATTTGTTTCCGTCGTAGCTACGAGGTAAAGAGAAAAAAAAAATTAAATATACTTTCTCGCGATACAGAGCTAAATTCCTTTTAGAATTTAAAGAAATGGAATTCTATTATAACAAATTTCATTTGCAGTATTCAATTTTCAAAGATGTTCTGAAATATTGCGTTTTCATTTTCAAAAACTTTCGGCGACTCTGAGAGATATAAAGTTTGAAGATTGATCGATCTAAGAATTTTCAATTTTTAATTTATATATATGCATTCTGATAACTGTAAGGGTATTTCCAAGCAATATATATATATATATATATATATATATATATATATATATATATATATATATATATTAGTAAATCAGCTGGGTGCCCGATACTATAAATATAATTTATTCAGAATATATTACAATAAATTTAAACTACGCATTATAAATAATACTGTTTTTATTTGTAGAAAACAATTTCAATATTTGAATGGATTAATAATGTTTTATTAACTTATGTTGCACCAAATACAGATTTTTAAATATTTCAAATATCCTTAAAACAATTACTATTTTGAAATATTAAGAAATACACACTTTAAAAGTAAAAATACATTTCTAAATATTTATTATATGAACTATTGATGCAGATAACAGCTATATAAGCTTCTCATGTCTTTATAAAGTAAATGAGTTTGTTAATCAATACGAATTCTTAAAAATACTGAATTTTTTGCATTTTTCACATTGGCGTCGAATAAACGCAATTATATGCATGTATATATATGTATGTATACACACACACACACACACACACACACACACACACACACACACTATATATATATACAGAAGTTTATATTCCTTCAGTAATGCGACAATGCACCGATCTTTATTATATACACTAAAATCGTAATAGAAATGCCAGAAATATTCGGATTTTGTAATGTGCGTAAAATGTCGAGGTATAATCTCGCGCGTATACTCGTGAGAGCCGAGTATATACATTAGAATTTAGGTTCGTATTTATCGGGCAATATTGCTTTAATATTCGGACACGATTCGTTAAAAGTGAACTATAAAACTTGTTATTTCAACGTCCCCATTTTCATTCCGTATTCCCGCTGTCGTATAATGCGCCCAGAGTGCGACATGAGCTATAAATTACTATATATGTGTGTATAAGATTATATAATACACACACACACACACACACACACACACACACACACACACACACACACACACTTGTACACACATTACGCACATCCCATATATATTATGTATCCATTGTTGCAAGCTACGGCCACAACATTGCGAGACGTCCGTTGTTTTTTATAAAAAATTTTACGTGGAAAATAAACTCGCGCGACACTTGAGGTGGCCGTTCGCCGCGCGTCCTGTCGCCCCGCCACCGCGCGAGCGCGCGAGTCTGCAAAACTGTATAGGCCGTATAAGCCGGGAGCTCGGCCAGCGAGCCCCCCGCCCCCTCCAACCGTTCACTGGCGTCAGCGACTTTTTAACCGAGCCTGCGGGAGTTCGCTTAAAATGCGAACTACTACCCACCCTGGCGTTAAAGGAGAGAGAAAAGAACAACGACAACAAAAAAAGAAATCCGTCGATGCTTCCTCCGCGATGCTTTTTACGCGGCGGCCGTGTTGTGCGGTGGTATATATGTGTATATCTATATATCTATGCGTATACATATACACATAGATACATATATAGGACGACTCGTGCTCGGGATCGATATCCGCCTTCGGCGAGAGAGCAGCATCGACGTGGGTGGGAGGGGAAGGGGCGAAAATTCCGCCGGTACTCCTGCCGCACGGCTGGCCAATTTTCGGAATAACGAGTTTCCCCCGAGCACACACACACAGACACGCACAAGCGCGCGCGTGCGCGTGTATGTATATATAGCCCGCAAACGCGGCGATTACGCGAAAACGGAAAATACACAGACACGTCCCGCCGTCCCGCTCTCACTCTCTCTCGCTCTCACTCTCTCTCGCTCTCTCTCTCTCTCTCTCTCTCTCTCTCTCTCTATATATATATATATATATATATATATATATATATATATATATATGTATGTATGTATGTATATTCCAAAGGATTTCCCGCTGTTTTATCTTGATGGGCTGCGGATTTTATCGAGGCCTGACTTGTCCCCCTCCTCCGCTGCCCTCCCGACCATGTATTAGTAAACATGAGCTCTCTGCCGAAACGAGCTTTCGATATAGGGAGGGATGCCAAGACCTATAGCTCGCGCCACGCTTGTCTCCTCCCCAGCCCCTTTTTTTCTTCCTCGCCATATCGGTGCATTACAGATAGTTGGAATTATCGACTTTGGTAAGTGTTCTTAAACTAAAATTATTTCGTTCATACTTACATGAAAGTCGCTTGATCGTATAAGGATGTTATATCGAAAGTTGCATAAATAGATCATTTTTTTGTACAGGAACTTTTAAACTAATACTTTAAGATAAATATGAGTAGTATCTTAGTATAAGCTAATTACTAATCACCAATTAATATGAATGAATGGAACATTGTTTCTGTTTTAAACAAAAATATCTAAACGAATAATGTGTAGTGAAGATGGCTCTGGACGGACCTTGGCATTTGTTATATTTATCTCCCACCTTATTCGACAAAAATGAAATTTAGATCTATTTTTGTATATAAGAGAAGTATTTGACAAGGCTAAATCATATTAAGTAAATCATTATATCCAGTCGTTCAAGGAAAGTCAAAGAAAATATAGTAAATTATTCGAATTTTTAGAAAATTAAAATAATATAATTATGATGTTGCGTGCAATCCAATGTATTTCGATATTCCATGATTTCATCTTATTATTTCGATCTTCCTCCTTCTTTTAAAAGTTATAGCATATTCTTGTTTTCTATCCTATGTTTTTATTTATTTGTTTTGTTATATTGGCTGCTGAATCATTAGCAACTACATATATAAGATCTTGCATATTATGTATTTACTAATATAAAGTGGTACATCGGTTTTTATGGTATTAGATTATCATCATCCGTTACTATTGTTACACATTTTATTTACACTTGCTTGGTTAATTTAAGGTTGTTCAAAAATTACAGTAAATTACTTATACTTCTAGATGGGTTTCCTGCAAGGTTTTATATCGTCGGGTCTGTCGTGATTTTCCTTTGTTCTGCAAGTCCTTGACAGGCACATAAAATATGACTTATTGTGAGGGGTTCGTTGCAGATGTTACAAATTGGTATTAAGAATTGAAGAAGTAAGTTTCCGTGAGTGGGTTTTGCGTGTCGAATTCTCAATCTATTAATGATTACCCGCATTAAGCGTGGAAACTTTTGCACTTTATTCTGATCATGGATATTGTCTCATATTGTGTATATAAAAGCTGTTTTGCTATAGTTTCCGTCAAGTGTACTATGTATTTTTTAAGGAATTTATTTTTAATGAACATTTTTGAACATTTTTAACTGTTAGAAAAATTCTGCACTCGATGCTTCGATGACTTCACTTCTTGTGGATTCAAATCATTCGTCATTTAGTTCTTGAATCAGCTTAGTGTCGAAGTTATTGATATTTAGTTTTATGATTTTATTTTAAATGCTATATATATATATATATATATATATATATATATATATCGATTATTAGGTATTATTTTATTTTCTTATTATTTTTATTAATTTATTATTATTCACTAAAAAATTGAATTGTTCAAATAGTATATTTACCATGGTTGAGGCTTACTCTATTAGAGAGAGAGAGAGAGAGAGAGAGAGAGCGCTTTAATGATAAAGTAAATTTGTGCTTGAGCTTCGGATAATTAGTTAGATAGAACGAGTTATTGGACTTTTTAATGTTGATTTGTAATTTCTAGTGGGAGTCTTGCGCAAATTTTTATTCAAGGTTACGTGATTCGTGTTTTTTATTTTAAATAATTAGTGACGAAAAATGTAATCATTTTTAGTGGTTAAAGTTTAGTTACGTGCAAAATAATATCTGTAGGTTACATTGATTTTTTGAAGTCGTCATCTGGGTGAATTTAGACGTATTAATCATTGTCCAAATTATCCAAAATCCAAGCTGGAACACATGCATGTCTAACCATTAACTGCCTCTTCCGTAGTTTAAGGAGGCCAAATTTGCTTGGACTAATGCATTCAACGTTTGGTTTGTCCGAGATACTCTTAACATGATTTTTCTTTTTAATTCATTATTGTATATTGAATACAGTTATTTTCTTGTTGTTAATAAATGACATTAGAGAAGCGTAAATAGAAATTTATTCACTTTGATGATAATTACAGAGACTCAAATATCTTACATGATAATAAATAAACAATAGAGGCCTGTGGTGTAGTCTATCTCCTCTATAATTATTTATTTCCATCGAATTGATACAACAGATCTAAGAAATAATAATTATTCAAACTGTGAATAATTGAAAATAAAATTTTATATCTAAAAGGAGACGATATAAACCTCTTCCAACACATTGGAAAGAAATAATTTGTGCGCCTGCCTGGTATTTAGAATAAAACTAACTACGTCGTGTTCATACACGAAAGATTTGCAGTCGGCCTTCTTCTGACAAGTCTTGGTAATAATCAAAATTTCAATTTCATTCCAATGATACTGCAATGTAATAGTAAGGAAGATAAACATATTAATAAATCATGTTTATACATTTTTCGAAAGAAACAGTTCTTCGTAATAAACCGGGATCTAAACATTTGCCTCATTTGTCTCTATTATAATCCGGCCCTGCATGCAGACATTGAATATTATTACATTCATCGAATCCATTAATAATAAACGATAGTCAATTTTATAAATTCCCCCCGTATTCTTTATTTTTACGACAGAATTCAAAGTTGTTAGAATTCAAATTTGTTAGAATTCAAATCTACCAAGTTAATCGGTACTCAGAGCCGTGAAATGACATTCATTATACTTTTGATTTTTTTGATCTGAGCCGACTAATAAAGCTGATAAATTCACGAAGGGTAATAAATTTCAATAAATCACAAAAGAATGTAATAATTCATCACGGAAAATAATGAGATCCTTGTATATATATGTCGTGAGAATTGTCGTTCTGCTCGCTCGGACCCCTTCTCCGCTCCAATCCTTCATCGGACTTTGCGCTCGGGCGTAATCAAAGAAACAGCGAACTGGCACACGTTAAATGCCCAGGGTATTTCTACAAAGAGCTTCGGATCGATGACAGCCCTTCGCCTTACACCAATCGTATAATGGTCAACGTCTACCCCCGACCTCCCCGCACGGTCGCCCGGGCGAATTCGCCCTCGCGCCGCTCCGGTCTTTCGCAGCTTATGCGCGTCGCACATTAAATCGTAATTTAACACGTTAGGTCATTGGCCACGTGCGGACAGAGCCCGCGCGAGCCGCGTTCTCCAAATCCCCTGGAATGAAGCGCGCGCCCATTACGCGTTCTCCGCGTAGACGACAATCGGAAGGGAAAAAATGGGAACGAAATAAAGGAGGCGGATAAAGCGCGCGGAGTCGGCCGTACTCGTTGATGCACCGTGTCTAATGAAACATTCACGCGCGCGCGGGCCTCCCGTATTAGAAAGCCGGCATTATATAGAGCGAGGCGCGCGCCCATAAACGCGCATCATTTTTCTCGCCCACTCCTCGACGCGGTTGCGCATGCGCGGCTTATTTTAATGCGTAAAAATCGTGGAGAGCGGCGACCAGATGCCCCGTAACTCCCGTTTTTTTTCTTACACTTTGACTCCTCCCGGGCGAACGGGGAGAATCAGAGTGGGGTTCTGTGTTTGTACGTATAACACGGAGATTGGAACACTTTTTCCGACGCTGCTTTATAAATTCCAGAATATCAAAGGACTTTGTATGATAATATAGTTCTCCTTGGGGAATTTTGTCGAAAGCGGATGGTATTATACGATTTCTCCTTCGGATTTCCATAAGGTTGTAAAGCACGTTGGGAAATCTGTTGCTCCGTACGACGTAGTGAATTCGCTTACGCTAATTAAAATTCTTTTCATGCATTAAAATTGGACTTTTATGAAAAATATAATACATCAGTTTGTATTGTAATCTTACCTTAGCCAACTCATCCTCCTCCTTTTTACAAACATAAAAATTACGTCAAGTTTTAGATAGGGATGTATGTTATATTCATTCGAAGCTATTAAATTATTAGCATTAAATAATGTTGGCAAAGGGGAATTGGTTAAACCTTTGATCTATTAGCATCCCATTTTAACTTTCCGTAGATAAACATTATTTTGTTGAAAATTTGTATCTACTTCTATACGGCATAGACTGGAAATTGTTCCCAAAAACATTTATTATAGTCACTTAATTTACATATCTTTCTTTGCTATTCCAAGTATGGCTCAACGATGTATTTCGTAGAAAATCTGTTGTGAGACCAATTTCTTTTCTCTCTCTCTCTCTCTCTCACTCCCTCCCTCTGTCTGCTTCTATGTGCGTCGATTCATGCAGACTTAACAGCTTTTACACGCGTATATATATATCTGTGTGTGTGTGTGTGTGTGTGTGTGTGTGTGTGTGTGTGTGTGTGTGTGTGTGTGTGTGTGTGTGTGTGTGTGTGTGTGTGTGTGTGTGTGTGTGTAACATATATTTTTGCCCCACGGTGCACGGGGGCTCGCCCCAAATCGCATTTTCGCCCGAGCATATTAACCCCCATTAAATCGGGACTTTCGCACTAGTCATTGTAAATTTGCCCGTGAAATATACGTTAAAGGAGGGGAAGGGAGAATGGGAGGGGGTGACAAAGGCTCGCACCGGGCGTTACCAAAACTAGACCGTGTGCTGCTTCGTTTCTTTTACGACCAAGTACCAATGTTACAAAAAAAAATCTGTATATTGCTCGTAAATCGCAAGGGTTTTTTCATCCCTCTCCTCTCAATTTTTCCTTTCCCTTGCATCAGATTTCGATATCCTAATGCATTCCGGCCGATCGATAATTTTTCATAAATATGTATACTTTGTATATATATATATATGCCTACTTAAAGGCCTCGTGATCCAATATTATATATTAGTTTGTATATACGACGCCAACCCACGACGTTGAATCACCCGGATAAAAGAGGTTAGAAAGCTACATTGAAGGGCTAAATTTCGCACGCGGTATATGATAATTTCGATTTATTCGTTTTGCTATATGCCGCGAGTCTCGCACATTTGCATTTGATGGCCTCGTAAATGCATATACGTAATTTTCAAAAGTATATTAAGAACTTTACAGGCCCCATGTGTAAAGTGACCATATCGGCCAATAGAAAATGCATAATACACCAATCCATTTTCTCAATCGGTCTGAAACACGTTTACTGTTTTTTCATCGTCATCATCATCATCATATATGGAATTTGAAATATTCATAGAACTGGCACTACGTATTTTATTACTCATTCCTATTTAGAATACTTTGTAGCATAAAACTTTTTTGTATAAAGAATTTTCGTAGAATAGTCACTATCGTAAATCTCAAATAAATTATAAGAAACATTTTAGAACTATCGCTATATATGTTTCGACTTTTTCTGCGACCAACTTTTATAGAATTACTCGTTTTGTGGACTATATTTAATTGTATACATTTAATTGGAAAATTCGCTTTTTATCTTTTATACATAAGCAATAGCCAGTAATCAGTCTATTATTTTGTGTCGATTATATACCTCTATTGTCCCTTTTTAACTTGTAATAAAAGAATTTTTATTGTGAACTAGATTTTCAAGTAAATCATTTGATAAAAAAACGAATTATTAGTTTATCTCAAAAAATCAGATTACCCACATTATGAATCCATAATTTTATTCATATTTTTTTTGGAATTTTTTGAAAGCAACTTTTATTACACAAACATAAAAATTATGATATTGATTAATATTTTTAATCCATATTTTTAACGGAAATTAATATTTACTGGTATTTTAATGTACTTTAAAATACATTAAAAAGATTAAATCGAAAAAATATCATGATATTTCTTAAATTAAATATATCATAAAAAATAGTACTTGAAAATTCATATTTGAATCTGTAAAATCATCACTAAAGATAAAATTTACCATTGCCAGACGATCGGAAAACTTGCCTTTCATCTTGGTACACCTTAAAGAAAAATCGTGAAAAGACCTCTCTCTCTCTCTCTCTCTCTATATATATATATATATGTATGTATACGCTATTAACCTCCAGATCGGTTGCGAGCCCTGCCTTCTCAAATCCATCGAAAGAAAAGAGGATAAAGAGAGCCGATAAACGAGTGACCCATTCTTCTCGAAAAGTCTCCAGTGATTTTCGCGCTCCTCGCATTCTGGCCTCCTAACGAGAGAAAACAAGAGAAATGGGGAGAAAGGGAGAAAAAGAAAGAGAGAGAGAGAGAGAGAGAGAGAGAGAGAGAGAGAGAGAGAGGTTTGTAAGTGAGCGCCCCGTTCAGCGAGCGCGTCGAAGCACAGCTGACCCCGAGTATTTTCCTCCGAACGCGTCGATGAAAATGTTTTTAAAACCTCCTGGCACTTGTGCGCTAATGACTATTTTTCACGCGCTGACCACCTTTCGTGCCGTTATATATATTTATTATTTTTTCATTTTTTTTTGTTTGCTATAATACAGGCACAGTTCTATTTCAAGTAACTCATGCGTTCACTGCAGTACGGGGTTCATAAATCACAAAACTGATATATATATGAATAGTATAGGACTTCTACTCGCGTTAACATGGTCCTTCAGTTTTTTTCTGGAAACTCCAAAAAACGGGCAGAAACTAAATATCTATCACGTTATCTACCTAGTTAAAAGTTTGAAGTGGAGAATTATCGCGCATGGCATATGGTTAGCCAAATTAATTATACATTTTAACTATTATTTAACATATTTCGAAATTTATTTCTAGGATACTTAATTGTTCACATTAGCTTTCAGCATAATACACTCCGTATTAATATTTTAGAGTATTTAATGCATAGGTGTAATTCAAGAATGTAATTGTTTCAATATTTTAAATAAATTATTATCTAGTGCTTTAATTCTCAAAAATTATTTGATTTAGCCAATTAAAGTAAAGAGAATTTAGTTAAGAAAAATTAATGCAATGCCGTGTCAGTTATATAGTTATCGAGTAATCCTTACTTTTTATTATTAAACTTATGTTCAATATGTTCATTATACGTGTGCGTGGGTTGCGCCGACTTAACATGTATATACTTCCAGTTGTTCAAGGTTGCTTTTTTTATCAAACGAAAGAATGTCATCTTTTATGTTCCCATAAAAAAGGTATAAAATTATTTCAGAAATATTAATTCCAGTCGTAAATGCTATATTGTAGAAATAATGCCATTTCATCATGTAGATCGAGAGCTATCAATGATTATGGATTGTTAAATGTTGAATTAATGCTAAGTAAAGTTAGGCTATAAATGTTTAATCTACTTTAGAGCTTTATTATTTCAAATAATATTGAATATTCGAATGACTCTCATAAGAGCTATTATAATACTGCACGCTTTAATATAATATTAGATCTATTATTATATTTAAAAAATAGTAAGCCCATTATTATATTAACGAAGAATAGAAATTTAGATAATTTGAAGATTATTATATCGTTTTAGATTTTCAAAATTTAATATACTTAGCGTGCGCAGATATAAAATATGAAAAGAAATGATAGTGAAAATATTTATGTTAGAAAAAGATAATGTATTGGTAACAATAAATAATGCTTAATATTACAATTTTAGGATTTTACAAATGCAGTTTCTATCATTGGTCAACAAACAAAGATATTTAGTTCTCTTCGAAACGCTGACATTTATTTCCTAGCCTCCATTTGCTGAGAAAGAAGCATAATTTATTGTAAATATCCCATCTTTTTTTAACATTATAATAATTGAAAAAAATGTAAGCAATAGATATATGCTTCAGAAGGCTCCTTTATGGATCTGAAAAATATTTATGAATTCTACAGTAAAGTTTCTAGTTAACATAGAGATGCTAAATGTCGTCGCGCTCTTAATTCATTGTCTTATCGTAAAAAAATGGAAAATATGTTGTTTGTAATTACAACATGTCACATGAACTCTTGTGAAGTAATATTTATTCGTTATATTTAGGTTTATTAACTATTTACGACCTACGTGTTTTACCTTTGAGATCACTACCTTTGGCCTATATATTTTCCACATGAAATATTTATAATATCGTTTTTATCAGTGCCAGACAGATGTCTTATATATTGTATATAATCAAACTTCTAATGAATTATCCATAGAATAGAGAAAGCGTCGACTGAAAAGTTCTTTTATGATAATTTTACTTTGGCGTCGACTGCACACCACTTCGGCCTCTCTTCTACTAAAATTCGTCGTCTCCAAAAATTCCTTCAGATCTTAGCTGATATATATACATATCTTGATGTGAGCCCTCCTCAAGCAGTCCGACGGATTCAGCACACTGAGTTCCTGCGCGAATTTGGCGGGGCGCGCAATTAAATCGATATGGAGAGCACGTGGGAAAGGCGGAGGGAGACCTAGGCGCTATCCCCGTAAATACCGTTCATTAGGCCGATCTCCCCTTTCCCTCATTCTATCTCCTTCGAGAGCCATTGCGGGAAACTCTCGCTGAGGCTGGCGCGTTGCGGCTTCGGTTCGTCCCAAGAGGAGATTGGGGATTATCGTACTACTCGCCTATATAATACTCGTGAAAAAAGCCTCCGTGACACTTTGTAACTTTGGAAAATTCTATAAGGTATATATATATATATATATATATATATATATATATATATATACATAATATTACGAGTAAAAGCTTTGTTCGAAGTTTCGATTGGGTTAGGGAGTGGGATCGATTTGAAGTTATAACAGTTTTAATTTAACACTGTGATTTTTATCAAAGAAAACATAAGCTCATTTTTGATAAAATTACTCACATAATTTAGTATTATCGTATTTCTTGCATTCTCGATTGAAATAAATTGAAATATCAATATAATTCGAAAACGGGCTTTGAAAGTTTGATGAAATTTTACATGAAGCTTCTATTCAATATTATTTCCAAGTTATCAAGATTACAATGATGCTCGACAGCGTAGAGAGGAATTTTGACCAATTTCCTTCTGGTGGCATTTGTCCATCACCCATGCAAATATGACGAGTATAACGCGGAGAAACTCTTTACGAAAACATAACTCAACTGTTAAATCAACGAAAGTTGGGTATTCAAGTAATTATATTTATATAATTTTAGGTAACGATTTGAAATTATCACATTTACTAGTTACAAACTTCATAGAAAAGAATATAAAAATTTTTTTTCTTAAACAAAAAATGTATTCTAATATGTTATTTTATTAAACACGTGTATATTCAATCTATCAATATTCACCCTATCTATACGTTCGAGTTTGCAAGATAACTTTAGAGCTAGTCGCAACTTAGGCGAGTTTACAAAATAAATTAGAGTTATTCGCTTTAAGACTTATTGAATAAAACTAGAGGCAATCGAAAAATATCTGCTACAATTGGTCAAATTTAAAGATTGGCCATTACATTTAAAAATCCGAAAAATTATGTTCTGCTATTGTATATGGAGGAAATATTGTTAATACGACAGTGTCTTGCATAATGTCTCTTCATGTCAGTCTTTTATTTGGTCTTTTGAATATTAAAAAATAATCTAATGATGATGGTTGATGACCAAGAATACATTCTACCAGCCTACCTGGTTATTATATATAATTGTAAGACTCGTGTTTGACACAATTGTAGTTATTTTAACTGCTTGTTTGATAAAGTCCATATGTTTTTTAAGTACTATCAACCTGATTCCATTAATATGAATTAAAAACTATTACTATTACGAGGACGAATTACTCTTGCATGTTAGAACCTTTGTACATATATAGGATCGATATGAAATCAAATGAAAATGCTTCGAGTTGTTGTATAATTGTGATTCGGAATTTCTTTTGTACTGTTAATTCGCCTGGATCATTTGTGACCAACCGCGATGGGCGTGAGCGACCCGAAGACTCCTTGAGTCTCCGTATTATAAGATTACTCGCGTGTCCTGAACAACATTCTATACTTCTCTATTTTCATATCTACATAAACAAGGTGAATGGACTTTAGGGATTCAAATTTTGGTCTTTGATTTACACGCGACCGTGAAAATCCGTTTTTAATGGCCAAGTTCACCTCTTCGTTTGATGTATTTCATATTTTTTAATATTGTCCCCCCGCCTATGCGTGCGCGGCTCACCGTATGAATTATTAATGTCGCGTCATAAATATATACACGTCTGTAATAGGGCTCCGATCGCGGGTGGGGTTAGCGGCATTAATCCAGTTTAACACTCCGCTTTATTGCCTGTTATATTTTTCCTGCTTTACCAGCATGTAGAGGTATATCGGGCTAACAAAAAATTAATCTTTTCTTGGGCGAAAATAAAAAGAACCAAAGGGTCCCAGTATCGAGCTTAACAGTACAATTCTTACCGTCTGATACTTTTTAGAGATATAATCTATGTAAATGTTTGATAAAGTTTCGTTATTCTAGCCTTCCAAATTTACGAATAATTCGATCGATTGCGTAAGGTTACGACTGTCATTAGAAATATTGTCAAACGTCAAATTCTTTGTTATGAAACATGCTTATTAGAGCTACACGAAGTTTTATCCAGCATAGTTGTTAAAATCCCATTTGAATCTAATTAATTCCCGCGATTATCAACGTAAGTGTGCAATATCCTTACACTAATATTCCTACGTACATACACACACACACACACACACACTCACGCGCGCATATATAATTTAAAAGCTCGTCTTTAAAATCTATTTTCGTGAGCCTATACATAATGACGATCATTTTGTACCCGGGGACAGTGAAGAATTGCTCGTGAACCCCTCCCCCTTTTCAAGCCGCGAGCCGCATCAACTTTTCTTTATAATACAATATACTCGCCTCTCGCAACGAATAAATTTGATCCTCCTAAAAGCCTTGCTTTACCCGACGTACTGTAGATTATAGCTATACATATTATCTATATACGTACAAGGACAAAATAAGAAGGAAGTTGCGTCGCGCAACACTTCGCGATTACTCAAACTTTTGCGGGGAGGGGGCGGTCTCTCGCTCCATGAATATTAAATGTATTTATTCCCGCAAGTATTCCCATAGGCGTCGTTGCTCTCATCCCCCTCCGCCTTCCCGATCAGCGTCGTCGTTGTCCGCCGCACAAATCGGCTTAGCGCCTCTATCCGATGACTGATCGCTCCAAATTGTTTCCAACCGATATTTTTCCTACGAGCTTCTCCTTAGTCGCGTGGCAACATCTCATATATCTCGAAAAGCCCGCGGCAGCTATCGAGAGGTCCGCGAGGCGTAAAGAACGAAAGGGAAAGATACTCCATGCTTCTTTATTAACGCTGATGCCGTGAAATACTTTTTATCATCTTCAAGATGAGTTAGGTATATATATATTTTCTCTTTTGTTTAGAGACTTTGTATAATGTCTACCTATACGTAGTTTTTTTCGATACTTCACAAGATTCATTTTTATTAATGTGCATACACAACTTTACGTATATATAAGTATGGATGTATAATTAATTGACAAGCAAGATCGGTCGTTTTTATTAATTGTTCGCTCGATCTAAGTCGATCTGTTCCGGGCGATTTTCGTAAGTGGCTGTCCATATTTCTGAAATATTATGAATTGCTTTTACACGAGCTATGGAATTTCCGGGAGAAATTGCCGTTATTAAATTCTGTTTTGTCAGGCGTACAGTAAGTCAACCGGTCTTACTTATATATGTTCCACTGTATAAAAGTTAGGTATGTTATTATAGAATGTAAATCTCGACGTATTATTAATAACGCCGCCGTGTTACGATATTATAAATGATAGGTAAGCACGTGATCGGATCTTTATATATATATATATATATATATATATATATATATATATATATATATATATGTCGAGATCGACAACTGTGATTCAAGCATTTTACGCAATGCACACGGATATTGTTTAGAAATATCGCATGCTACCTATAATATATTTATAGCATAGATCGTCAGAAATATATTAAAATTAATCAACTTTTTCTTGCGATTCCATCTTCAAAAGTGTAATAAAATATTATACGAGTTTTTTTGGTAAAACGAGGGATTATACAATCACTTACGCACTTTTATGGCTCGTAACCGAAAAAAAGGAAAAAACAGTTTCCATTTAATGATATTAAACATACTTAGGCTTCGGGACCCCGTCCCTTTTTAATGCCTACGCATTCGGGGGGCATAAAGTTCTTTTTATAAAAGCCAGTAGTAAAATGCCAGAGGGCGCCCCGTTCCTGTTTTTTTCTTTTCGCCGTACTGGCTGCAATAAAACCGAGTATATATTTTTACGATTAAGAAGAACCCGGCGGACTTGCGCTAGTTGCGCAACACGTGATCCTCTTTTGACGCGCGCGCGCAATAAAACACGCCGCCCCCGAGGGGACTGGGGAGAAGGGGATGTTCGACAGTCACACAACAGCTTCCTGTTTTATCATGCGGTGTTCTCGTTCTCTTTTGGTACGAGAGAGGTAGGTACAGTACTTGTGTGTGTGTGTATGTATGTGTACATGCCCGGGCTCTACATCCGGCAGCCGACACGATACGATGTAACATATATAGTATACAGATATACAGTTGCGCGTGATAGTATCACAGCTTTCATCGGTGAGTCAAATTCAGGATGCGTTGACGCTTGTTTGTTTTTTTTTACAGAAGTATATATTAAAATATTATTCACTCGTCGGAAAAATTCGATTTAAAGCTGAATTTTTAACGGTAATACAGTAAGACAAATCAAATATAAAAAATAATAAAATAGTAGTGGAATTTTAAATTTTAAGAGATGTCCTGTTGATAATCTAAGTATATTATTTTTATAAAGTCAGATCATGGTTATACGTATTCATTTTTAATAAAGGTTCAATATTTTTTAACCCTTTATATATACATCAAGCTAGTATGCATGGTTTAAATACAGCGATTTTTTTATCGTTTGAACAGAAGAGATCGTCGCATTAATATCGTTTTGGCAGCTGTCCGATGTGAAAGCTGGGGTGAATTGCACGCACATAGGTAATCCCTCAGTTTTTCGCGCCGATTTTAGTTGCGCATTGCCAAAAAAAAGTATTTTCGATTTAATTGATATTGATTTAATTGAAAGGTGTAAGTAGGTTATTTAATATTAGTTTACTGGCTAGGATTTGGTATTTAGGCATAAGTAATATATGGTCATTTACACCTATTCTTGTGTATGAGAAAGTAAATTCCTTCAAAGAAACTATGATGATTCATAAGCGTGAGCAAATTTTTTTATAGTACAGTATTTCAATAATATATTCGTACAGTTTTATATAAAAATATCAAAAATTGTAATTAATTTGTAAATTTTTTTTATTTCATTTTAATGAGTATTTTTTGAAAATTATTACGTATTTTAAATTATTCAGAATCACTCGTAAAAATTTTGATCAAAATTGATGAAATAATTCCAGAAATACATCTGTTCAAATATGGTCTTGGGTAGAAAATATCCAGTATATATGATTCAGCTGAAAGCTATTCTGTATATGTACGAAGGGTTAATTTAACGACTTTTTAACAAATTCACCACATATCGATTATTTCAAGTGAATACTAAAAATCCAATGCCAAATGAAAATAAAAATCAAACGGAAACAGATTTTAGCTCCGTGCAATTTAAATGAAAATTTATGTTAAATGCGAGCCCCGATATAAAATAAGATACGAAAAAGTTTTCGATTTCGACCAATAATTCTGTCACATATTCTGTTTTATTTACGACACAAATTCTTTCTCGAGTTGGTTTTATAAAACCGGAAACATACAGAAACCTATGACTATACAAAATTTATCTTATATTTTTTAACATTGCACTAGTTACTCTTATATATATATATATATATATATATATATATATATATATATATCACCTTCAACGGTGCTAATCAACGACGTGATTCCAACGCAAGGGCTGAAGAGCGATATTCAATCCTAAAACATGTTCCTCTCTGCTCTGGACAATGAATATACAAGAGTTTACGTCCAGTAGAACGGGAGCAGCAAAAACTTTATTTATATGTTAAAACAACCATTCGTTACTCACTCTCCGTACAACAAGATATAACGCTTACGAACAATAACTGAAACTGCGATTTCTTTCTTTTTCAACACACACGCGCGCGCGCGCGTGTTTATACATTATATGTGCGTAAGCGAGTATGTACGTGTATGCGTTTGTGTATAGGTATGTATGTAGTGCGGGTATATTTTTATTTCATGGACCATTGCCTATATGCCCGACGGCAAACGGGAAAAACCTTTCAATGGCTTTATGATAGAAAGTGGGCAAGAGAAAAGGGTTAGAGGGGAAGGGGAACGATGATGCACCGCCCAAACACGAATTTCTCATCGAGGTAAACATAGATAAATGTTATTGTTTTTCAGAAAGCCCGTATGCATATATATATATATATATATATATATATATATATATATATACTCACTCCTGACTGATTAAAGGGCCTTCGACCTCTTCCTCCTCCACCTACCACCCAACCACCCACGAGATCGCTGTTCATAATATAGAACCCGTGGGATTCCCAGTCGGCACTTTATATGACAAGCGATTGACGTATCGCTGGTGAATGAAAAAATAAACAACAAACCGTGGGAGACTCCTGTCGCGCCGGGGGATAAGAAACGCTAAACTGCCATGGCGTATGGGGATCGATCGGCCGTTTTCCGAAATCCATTGGCCGTGACCGGGTAAACCGGGAAAACCCCACGCGAGGCCGGCGACTGACGACCCGTTGCTCTTTTTGTTTTACGAAACGCTTATAAACAACGGGTGCAGCAAAGTAATGTTAATCCAGTTGGTAACTTCGTTTCGCCGAATGGAGAGTAATTTTTTTAAATCTCGCGCAGGGATAATAATTCAGTTTCGCTTGATATTTGTTCGATATTGGTAAAATAAATTCTTGTCTTATTTTTTATTACGATAAGCTGTAGTGTTTTAAAGCAGACTTTCTTTCAAAGGCATGACAATGAAGCATAAATTAAGTACTACTAGGATCAAATAACTGTATTATTAACTTATATGTAGTTTATACTTGATTACTAAACTAAAAGACTGATAATTCAACTGAAACAATGGCTTTTAATCAGGATTGTAGTAGTCTATACAAATTTTAGTAATTTAAAGTTAAATGGAAACAATTATTTGGCTTTATCATACCTATAACTATAATACCATTTATAATACCTATAATACCATTTATTTGTGTGTGCGTGCGCGCACACGTGCGCACCTCTGTGTGTGTGTGTGTGTGTGTGTGTGTGTGTGTGTGTGTGTGCGCGCACCGAAATAGCAGGTTCGAAAATCATGAAAAATCTGATATGGAAAGGGGAATATGCGAGCTAATGCACAACATAAAAGTTGAAAAACAACATGTGTTCGAATCTAATAGTATGCCATTAACGTATATTAATTTCAAATACTAATGTTTCGAGTTTGAAATGGATGACTCAAACTTGTATATTGCAATAGAACTGATTCGCACTCTATACTTATATAAATGCTAATACTAGAAAGGTAGCAGATTTTAAAAAACTCCCTAAACTAAGTAAATTATTTTCCCCTTTTTTATACTCTTAATGAGAATAATGTTTAGTTACGAAATTTAATCTACAAATAACATATATATTATATATGTATATACCTACAAAAAAGCCAGGAACAAGCTCTGAAATTTTATCAGCACACTCGTGACTAGATTCAGCCCTAAAACACTTTGAACAAAAGCTTCCAGCTTTAAAGCCGAAAAAACGATTTTTCTCGAGAATCGGCCTTAAAAATAGAGGAAGAGGGAGAAAGAGAGAGAGAGAGAGAGAGAGAGAGAGAGCCCGTAAAACAAGCCGGTAGCGCGTGATGCATAATCCAAAAAGATCCTGTCCGCGCTTTAGGTATCGTGCATATACATCAAAAGCCTGGCCCGCGTGCAGAAGGCAAGGGACACCGCGGTGAACCGATTAAATTTATGTATCACGAAGAATGGCGGGAGGAGAACGAAAACGTGTACATACGCTCTTCTCTAAAATTCTCTTTACACGCTCATTTATATATATAGAAACGCGTGCATGTGTAGGCACTGGCCTTGTGTGTTCTATCCACTTGGACACGTATAAAGCTGCACCATAGTAGCCCCTCTACCTGAAGGATAAAAAAAGGCTTGCCTTTGTTGTATGCGCAGTTATATCGCAAAAGCATAGACCAAAGCGTGAGAGTGATAACATTAGTTTCATAGAACATTTGTCAAATCAGAAAAATCAAGATGTTAAAACTTATCTCTTACAAAATTAGTCTCACGCGATCGCAACTTCATGGTAGAATTGAAAGAGCAATATCTATACTTGAATGATCAACTAGAATTATTACTGTCAAGTTAGGATGAGTAATTTCAATGTGTTTGTCCACAATAAATGCCATATAGTCATCCTAAATGATATCAATGTTCGAAGTTTACTTTTAGTCTGAAACTACAGATGAAATATTCAATATTTTCGTAGAGATAGAATTTGATATTGAAATTTTATAGTACTTCTTTCTTTTAGGAATAATAACAAAAATTGTATTTTCTACAATTATAAACTTTCCACTTATATTATACTTATTTCTTTCTCACATGATCCAACTAATCTTTCCAAACTGATAAAAGCAGCCCACGCATATCTCCATCCTTACACAATTCCCGCTAGAAGAATTCTGCTCTAAAGGATACTAATCTTCGACCATTTTTGCAAATCTCTCTGCCCTCAATTACCTTACCTGTTCTAATTTATTGAAATTATTCAATTCCGTGGTTTTTTTGACGCAGTCTCTTATTCAGCTACACTGTACAAAAACATACATATTATTACAATCACTTGGACTGATAAATTACACTGTTTAATGCAAGCTACAAATTGTTCCAAAATACAGTATTTACTTGAAAATAAAAGTAGAAAAGGTCCATTTGATTAAAGAAAAAGTACCTATTCATTGTTTTTTATTACAGTTAATATATTTTTCATCTAGTGATGATACTTGTTTCTTCTGTGATGAAGTGGCATTTCCGTTGTCAGTATTAGTTCAATAGATGCCGAAAAATTAATTTTGTCTAAAGAACATAAGATGTGGTCTGCTTTTTATAGTCCAATTCAAATATCATGGTAATTACAAACACACAAAGTTATCAGATTTCACTTAGTATACGAAACATAAAAGAGTTTTATTTTGACTTACGTTGTTGGTCACATATCTTCTTAAGATCCTTAATTGCAAAAGGGGCTCATAAAATAGATTTTACAATTATTTATAAAAAATAGTGGATGAACTCCGACAAATATTCACTGCTATAAAAGATGTAAGAAAACTATCGAAGGAATTTATGATCATCATCAATGGTTCAATCAAGTTGAACATTATAGTAGTAAAAAACTTATGAGTCATACTGAATTCACTTTACAAAAATATTTTATTTTAAATAGATACAGTTTGTCATCATCATAGACTACAGGAATTTGCACACAAAAAAATCAAATGTAACTTTCTGTTATTTAAATGTAAATGATTCCATTGATCTTAATACTATTAACAAAAATCAAAAACTTTCAAAATGAAAAAATTATAGTCCAAAAGAATTTACTAGAGTAAAAGAACCAACTAGTTATAGACAAACAAAATACTTCTATGGAAATAACCACAAATACAAGAAAAAAAAATTTATATCTAACTCATGCAGATATACAACTATATGGAAATTCTAACTTTAACTTTCAAATGTATCTCCAATAATACTCCACTAGCAAGTCTACTATAAAAAGCATTTTAAAATATTAGTCAATCTTACGTTAGAGTTAGTTAATACACGTGGCATTTAATAGTTGGGTGATCAAATGACAGAGAAGGATCTAACAACAACTCCTACAGTAAAATTATATTCAGCAATATAATTGTATAATACGTAGTAAGTTGCACGAATGCTGGTTTATTCCATCTTTATTGTCCTTCGTTATCAATATTTAAGGAGTAGTTGTTATATCCTTCTATATATATAATATATTATTTTCTACAGCTATTACATTCTAAAATAACAATTTGAAATTCACTTTTTAATGACCAAATTTCAAATATTCAAGTATTAAGTTAATTTCAAATTTCAATTCTTTCAAAGATTAAGATTAGGGAAGTATATTCTATAAAGTGGAAGTAGCAAAAATTGTTTAGAACATTCCAAACATATAGATAAAGACATGGTTTTAAGATAACTTTAATTATCAGTATGTTAATTTGTCAGATAAATAAAGGTAATAATAATAATAATAATGTTTACTTCATTTATTCATCAATCTCTTTTTTAAGTTTTATTAATCCTACTATATCGCATCTTCCTTTTCTGTTACTGATTTTTCTGTTTCTAATTTACCTCATATTCATTTGATCGATAATTATGTAACTTAGGTTTCTTTTTGACTCTGATTTCTTGATTTATATAATACAATATTCTTTTCTGTAAACGTTAAATTTATGCAGTATACAAATTAGTATTTCCATTTCGTGAAAAAGATAACCATGGATTGTGTGATCTGCCTGATGGATCTCTTCAATGTTAAGCGTGTTAGCCCAGCCAATCATTCGCATGATGTTTTTATAAATTTCTAAATGCTGTTATCTCTAATTTTCTAAAGTTTACTAAGAATTATCTCTTCTTAGTATTCTTAATTAGTTTGATTGTTATTGTATATTTAGTATGTAGAAAGTTAGTTTATTACTATAAAATTAAAAGGTAGAAATAACTAAGGGAGACGGTGCCTCCTTTGTTATAACAAAATTGTAGCATAGATGAAGAATTCTCAAGTCACTTCATAATAAAAGGAACCTGAGATCGTCATTATTATCCAACACGAAATTTCGTGGTATACTACTTTAGATTACTGTCGTCCATAACGTGTATTATATCTGAAAAGAGAGTGATTAAGAGTTTAGTTTGTCACCATCTTAGTCATGTTTGTGCAGTTTTCTAGGGTACTGACAAAATTGATGCTTGCGATAATCCAATCTTGATAAATACTATGACGTCCCTTACATGTAATTTCAATGGTTAAAAAATATTTTATAGCGTTTAATTTTGACTGTGACAGTACAAATGACGTTGAAATTTCAGATCTCCCAAAAAAGTTTTAAGTCGCAAACCGTCAAGAAAATTAAATGGAATAATTTTAGAAAGATCAAAATTAAATATTATTCATAATTGTTAAAAAGATTTCACAGTTTCTGGGTGTATAAGTAACCCCATGTAGTGTAGAAAAAAGTATTATTTCATCAAGAAGGTGCATTGGTACGTGTGCATGTTTAGTGACCATAGAACAATATTCATAATTTCGGATACAAGCTACATTCTCATCTACTATGCTCTCCACATTTAATATTCTCCGACTGTTTCCTGTTTCTAAAGACGTTACACTACATGAATCTAGCTAAACGAGGATTATACATAAAAATAAAATGCTCTTTTCTTGAATAAATTTTTTTTTAATTAGCGGAGTTGTGAAATCACCCTCAAACATAACATAGATGAATATTTTCCATAATTATTAGAATATTTAAGATAAATTTTTACTACTACAGCAAGATAATATATTTTGTGAAAAACTAAAATTTATTTAATCATATAATAAGATTAAAAAATTACTTACAGAGTAAATACTGAGGATCCAAACTGCAAATGTAGATTTAAGCAACGGGATTTAAAGTATGTGCTATTTATGTTAATGTCCAAGATTCGATTCTTGAACAAAAAAAGATTAATTGACTCATTGATAAAAATTAAACCTTTCTTTTTTTGATATTAGAAATATCTATTGCAATTTCTTGCGCATGGTCAACTATCGATTTTTGATGAATTCAATCGATGAAATAATCAAATATCTTGATGAAATAAAAGTAGGAAATAAACATTTTTTACACAGTTTTACTTAAACTTCATTTAAAAGCTACGCCATTATTTGAATACAGGCTGTATTATTCAACTTCTCTCTGATACATCCTTAAAGCATCGTTTATTTAACTATTTTCCCTTCAGGAGTTGATCAAGTACAAGTTCACGTTAAAACAGTAATTGTTCCAGTTAGTCGAGGCCCTCCCACTGAATCGAGGCAGATAAAGTCGGACGTTGAGCAGATAAGCATCGTGGATCGGTCATGAATATTCAGGATTCCGTTGCGAAAGGAAGCGTCAAATAACTGCAGCGAACGAGGCCCGCAGCTCAGCACGCGGGAAAGCTGCTGGAAGTCTGCGCCTCTAGTCGCCATAGTATATCTAGAGCTCGAAATTCGCGTGCAGAAAATCGCCGAGATAGTGGATCCTGGGGTGGAGTGAAGAGAGAGGGAGTGGGAGAGGGGCAAGATGCCTCCAGACTCTCTTTGAGGCCACCTCTGACACCGCCGCTGTGCCGTGCAGCCTTTGGTGTATGTAGGGGCCAAAAGCGCAGGCTGAGCACCGTAAAAGCTCGCCTAATGAATCGCGGGCGCGCAGCCCTGCGTTATTGGCATTATTATGAGTGCGCGCACGCTGGGGCAACTTCCGCATAGGAGCACTTTCTCAAACGACTTGGATTAGATTCTCTTCTATATGGATGTATGAGTGACCGTACACGCGCGCGCATGCTTTCAGTTTCTTCCTCCCTCTGTTTTTCTCTGTCTCTCTCTCTCTCTCTCTCTCTCTCCCTCTATCTCTTTCGCCTTCGATAAACGGTGGTAGTCGGGGGTCTTTTATTGCTGGATTGATTGATCTCCACGGAAGGAACGCATCGAGAGAGAAAGAGAGAGGGAGACGACGACGACGTGCTTACCCGCAATTCCCTCAGACTGCATCTTCGTACTCGAAGATAGTATATATGTGTATGACCACGTTTGCGCATATGTGTACGTCAATATTTTCCTACAATTCGTTTATAAGGGGATGCGCGTACGCTTCCGTACTCTTGCTTTTATCTGTTGTAAACGAAATTCTTCCTTTGTCTAGTACGTATATTTGCCGACATTTTATTAGTGGAATTTTCTTATGTGTACAATTGCCGAATGAAAATCAGCCTTATTGTATCCATTCAATATATATTTCATTTTTTTCATTAAGATGAGAGAGGTCGATGTCATCTGAAAGTTAATTTTCAAATAAGAATTTCCATTAATTTTTTATTTATATACTCTTTAACTAATAAAATTACATTGACAAGATTATAAAACAGAAATGTTTTCAAAGTATATATGAATGTTTCTAAATATTATCCATAATATTATTAGAATATATTTACTTAAATATACTAAAACAGATGTTGCATTATTGATGTATAATATATATTTTTAAGAAACTGAGACTTGCTTATCATTGCATAATCTAGCAAAAAGAAGTAGCCAATCTTTGGTACTAAATTAATTTTTGTTTAATCAGTCGTCTATATTCTAATAATATTTTCTATTGACTATGTTCCTTAATTATTACCTTTCCTTCGACAATCTTTTTTTTAAATTAAGATAAGATCTGTTTTCTTTAATCTAAAAGTATAATGAAGAATTTCGAATGTTTTTCTACAAGTTTATAGGCCGTGACTTTATATCGAATTCTTTACAAATAATTTAATGAATGTAATTTTACGACCAATAGTAACTGTTTTAATTGTTTTTTATATATACATTTAAATAGATTGAGAAAATTTTCCAATATTTACGTAAATATTCTATTAATTATCAGAAATAGATATTACCTGATTAGTTGACTTTAAATTAGGATAAATTATATAAAGAATTCTACATTTAGGAATATTCGTCTGCACTCTTGTTGACATTCAATAATACATGCACTACATCAAAGACAACACAGGTAAAGGCTGTTAGTTTATTGTATATTGGAGTGAGTAGCAAGCGTGAATATACTCCACGGGTCGGTCTTGAAATGACCTCGCGAGAGGAAAAACGTGTCTCTCTTATTGTTCATTTATTAAATCAAACAGCTGGAAATATATATATATATATATATATATATATATATATATATATATATATATATTATACATAGTTTATATTCTTTATATTCTGAAAGATGCATTGTATTTTTGTATCTTCATATTGAATAACATTATAATACAATATAAAATAATTAGAATATTCATGTATTCGTGTCTAGACCGAGCTCTAGATATGAAAAACTTAAAAGATTTTCCTACGTATTGAATTACAAAAGCAATACAAAAATGAAAAAAGTAAAAGCTCTGCATATGTCCTTCGACAAACATTAGTATTTATAATTTTACTAGTCACGGAAAGTTCGTTCAGTAAAAAATTTATCGCTATTTAAAATATTCCTAATTAAAGTACTATGTAATTCTCATTTAGTTGAAGTTTTGAATAGTTTACGTTTCAAACTTTTGTCTTAAATTAATTAGTTCAACCCGGTTTTTCTGCTTTACGTTCGAATGCGCCTAAAGAGTTTTTATCTTACTAGTAATATATATATATATATTAAGAAATTGATAATAGGTTCGCAAAGCTTCAGAAAAATTGAAATAATTCAATAAAGGTAGAATAAATTTCTACAAAATTTAGATCTTTCTAATATTTTTCTTAAACCTTCTTTTCGCCCCCCCCCCTCTTCAGTTTGTTTGGATTTATTTATGTAACTTCTCTCTCTTTCTCTTTATATTATATATATATATATATATATATATATATATATATATATATATATATATATATATATACGTATCAAAGGAAATGTCCATCAAGGCATGTACACACTTTCATTATTTGTTTTTATCGTTTCCTTTCTTCTCCCTGCATGCTACTCTCCTTTTGCCTGCTTCGTAGACGTATTCCGACGTTTATTCTTTATCCATGAAATTTATGAGGGGAAGTTAAGATGGTATGCCCGAGTAACTTTGCTCTGGGAAACAATTTGTCGTTATTTCGCATTGAAATCAATACTGCTCTATTAAATTTCTTCGATTTCCTCAGTGCTGCTTCTAGATTTCTTCCTATTCTTAAACGATTATTAAAAATAATTTAATTTTAAATTTTATGGAGCACAAACATCTAGCCTATACACTTACTCGTTATTTCGTTGCTTATATCTGTTTTAATCGCATCACCTTAATAATTTTTTTATCCAAATCTATTAGTTTATCATTTAAATTCAAGAGACAACCGAATAATTTAATAAATTATCTCTAAGAGCAGATTGTACATATTTGAAAGTAAAAAAATTTAAAAATGAAGTTGTCTCTTTAGTGGTACCTATCGTTTTGATACTATCCTTAAAATTATTCATCACACAACATTGTATATAATAAAAATAAGAATTAAATTTTGATCGTAGCATGAATTGAAAAGTCTTTAACAAAGTCAAAATTAACAATATAATCATTCCTCATTTTTGTTTTATATCTATTATTATGCACAAAGGATTCATCGTGAAATATTGATAAAATGATTTCAATCGCTAAAGCAAAACGCGAATATCCAAGCTATATTTAACAATAGTATTGATTAAAACTTTATTAAAATAAAATAAATATCATTCTATTCAGTTGATATGTACAATTTATTATAAATTACTATCTGTATATATTCTATGAGTATATAGTATAGAAAGATCAAATTTAGAATGTGAAGCTATAATGGAAAAGCTATATTGGTGTTGTATATTGCGGCAAGACAAAGTATACTACAGAGCCAAAACCTCGTGCAAAATAAAGAATTATATATCTATCTATATATGTATATATCTCGACTGCACAACATTATAGGAAAGTATCATAGACGGATAAAAAAAAAGAAGGAGCGAGAGATACCGAAATAAAAAAAAGCTAAATAAAGGACATGATCATAGAAAAACGGGAGAAAGGGACAGCGAGCACGTATAATACACACGCACGACCGAAAGAGCTGCTATAATATCTCGAACTAATATAACGGTCGAGAACATAAAGCCGGAGAGGAGGACGGGCGAAGGACGGGGGTTACAAAAAACGCAGTACGCGATGAAAAGAATGTAATAATGAGGAAAGGAATGGGCGGAAAGGTGGAAAACTCGTGCACGTCTTGCTATATGTAGACGTTAAAGGTGTATCCGTTCTCGTACTGGCAGCGTGGATATATATATATATATACATTTATATTTAGAGGGGTATAGCATATATAAGAAGAGACGAGAGCATATGGCGCGCGAGAGACCGATCAGCCCCTAATTGTGAATATGTACCGCGGCCTATCATACAGTCACGGGGCCCAATGTGGGACCGCGAACGCTCCCTTCCTCCACCTCTCCCCTATCAAAAGCCGAGGTACGTGATCTATATTAAGCCCAAGTTATTATAAATGGGGTTGAGAAGGGTCATGCGGAAGTGCGGCGAAATCTCCGGAGTGGGTTAGAACGCGCGTAGACTGCGCGGGTGAATTTTAACAAGATGTATATTCGTTCCTTTGAGTATAATTGAATGGTCGAAAGGGGAAATATATGAATATTATAATGGAATGAAATATTTAAGATCTAATAGGTTCCAGAGGATTCACGTCTACTTCGAACTTTTCTCAATTTTAATTCACAAATAGAGACGCGATTCAATATTATCTTTGTTGTTCCCAAAATTGGAAAATTCGAAAAACTTTATTTTTTGTCGGAAGAAAAACAAATCTGAACTAGAATTCAAAGATTTGCTTCACATGTACTAGTTTAATTTTTACCTTTTTCCTACAAATTACCATTCATCGTATTATTTGAATATTGAAATTTCTATTATAGTACAAACTTGAATAATTGTAATTCTTCCACTTAAAATTCAATTATTTTATTCGATTACCATCAATTTGAGAAGTTTTCGATATAAAAAAATAAGACAAGCAAAATAACGAATTTTACAACTAAAATCACTGAAAGAAAAAAAGATAACTATAGTGTTAAAAAAATTTCTAAAGCTTCAGTATGTATAATTATATATTCAGTTGCCTATGTTAAAAAGAATGCTATATAGACGCTCTATTTGTGAAACAATGGCGATTTGTTCGTGTGCAAAAAATGGAAGAGAGACTTGCGAGCTCCTCCAAAATTTCGAGAAATGCAACCACCGAACTTCCCTCTCCTATTTTTAAATTAGATAAAAAATGGTTTTAAAATATATTTATCGAAAATTCTGCTGTGGCGCTGTTGCCGATGCTCAGAAGGATGCTACATAGTTCGATGTGTGCAACGTTGGTGCAGAGTCGATCGGGCCGTGTGCAAAAAGTGAGAGAAGGGCTCGCGAGCTTCCCAAAATTCCAAGAAGCGCAACTGTCGAGTATTTCTTAGTATCGCCTCGCAAGTTGAAATAAGCAAAAGCTAAAACATTATTAACTAAAATAAAAAAATATTCTGCATGTAAAAAGTTGAACTAAATTTTTTTACGTATACACACATAAGAATATTATATTTTGTACACGTGAAACAAAAAACTACTGAACCGATTGCTCTGATATTCGAAATATATATTCTATTGCATTTATATATATATATATATATATATATATATATATATATATATATATATATTATATTTTTTATCAAATATAAATTTTTTTCAAATTCAACAAAAAATTCTTTAAAATAGGAAGTTTCTTTACTAACAATCCCTATATATACTGCTACGCTAAGCCTTGTACAAGATGCGTTTGCATACATAAGTAAGAAAGAGTGAGACTGAGGGTAGGAAACGTTTAAAGTGAGCTTGCGCAGACGTGCTACCTCGATTTTGCTACAATTTGATTGTTTTAGTTAAATAAATATAAATTATAAAATAAAATGTAATAGATTAAACATTTTCTTATTTTAAATAAGAAGTAAAAAAGATGAAACAAGCTATTCGTTAAAAAGATATAAATACATATTAAATTGAAATCAACTATCAAAAATAGATTTTTTTAGTTTCAAATATTTGAAAGATTGAAGCTATCTAATTATAGACTTTAAACAAAGAACATTTTTAATTAATTTTGTTTCCGAGAAGATGCACATCAGCGATTAGTGCAGGAGTTTTTGGGATAATCTTTAACATAATACTGTCAATAACAGAGTGCAAACACTTTATTTATTTTTATGATCCGGAATTAGTAAATAATTTAATCAGTTGTTACATTTAGTTTATCTGGAGATTTTCTTCAATTTGTTAGTTACACTAAGCATGTACGAACATGAACTTTTCTATCAGTCGACAAGATCAATAACTCAAGTCAAAGGCACAGTATGCGTAATCCGATTGTTATTTACAGCATCCAACTAAGATTTATTAAAATTTCGGCATCTTTCCAACGTGCAACACATTGGTAATGATTACGTGTCTAGTCAGGGTAGAAGGACGAATCGCTCTTCTCATATAAAACTGATGATCGCATATGTCTGCCTTGCGCGGTCGATTTAATAATTCTCCTACGGCCCCGACATAATCTCCGACGGGAAATTCGAACAACGCTACGCGGGATTAGCGAGCCGGTCGAAGCGGCCAATGTTCCGTGAGATCAGCCGCGGCAAAATTGGCCAGTCGATCGGAAACATCCGCGCGATTACGGGCGAACCCCGAAAAGTTCGTTTCCATAATCGAATGTAACGCGAGAGCAGTGACCTCGCGAGATTAATTTGGTAAAGCTTTGTACGTACGTGCGGATTCTCCGTCGATCTCCCCTTTGCCCTTTGACAAAAGGCACGTATATCCCTGCCACCGCCGGAAAAAAATTTTCTTCGCTGCTCGACATCAAGGACCTCGCTTTCCCCCGTCCCGTATACGAATCGAGTAGAATCGAGGCTCGCCCTCGCTCCGTCGTACCCCCTCCCCCCCTCGTCCGCCATCGCTATATCTTCCTGCCCTTTTTCTATCTTCTCTCTCCGCGCACGGGTACAACGGCAGCAGACGCAATAATAACGAAAGGAGCTCCCTTATTTTCTGCAATGTCGTCATATTTGTCCGGGTATATACATATATACACATATAGCTTGCCGCACCGCGCCGTCAGCCTGACTCTACAACCTCGAGTTGGCAAGACGATAGTTTGCCCGAACGACACACACCGAAGTATCGGTCTATCGAGATACGAAAGAGTTATATGATTTAAGTGGCGAATATTGCGAGAATCGAATAAATCTCTTTTCGAACGAATCACTGATATTTGTCCGATGATATATATCTGTGAAATTTGACGTTCTCTAATTTATGTGAATTACATCGCATCGAGAGTATAACAGAAATATTTTCTCTGATTAATAATTAACTTTCTTTATAATTTCATATTCTGATACGTTTAATTTGATTAATTAACATGTTCTACATTCGAATGAATTTTACAAAATAAATTTACTTTATTCTCTTATAATTCTGTCCGAGCACGATTGACATTTATAAACACGTATTATTTGTACTTTGAAAGTCGTTCGAAATAAAAAACGTTTGTGTTCAAACATAAAAAATATATAATTTTGTCATTCTTATGGAGAGATTAAAAATTATTTTTAAAATATTTCAGCATTTTTAATTTAACGACAAATATCTTTATACAATTACGTGAGTTTATTTCACTCTTAATATGAATAATCCGCATATACATATCTGTACGTGAATATGAACATATTCAACTTTTTAATAAATTTAAAACGTTTGTAATTATATAATATGTATACTGAAAAAATGCTTGACCTACCTATTACTTTGAAAGAATTAATAAATGTTTGTATACTTTAAACGAATCATTTCAATACAATTTTAATTAATTAAATTTTATTGAAAATTAATATATAACTGATTTAATAAGAATAATTAGGGAAGTCTAAGGCATTCATAAACATATTGTCAACCATAATTACTCAATATTGTCAAATTCAATATTTACACATGATTCTAACTGAAAAAGTTATACGGACTCTCATTTCGCAATGTGTGATTGCATCTCTGCACATCAGGATGTTAAGAAGGAAAAACGACAGAGAGAAAGAGAGAGAGAGAGAGAGAGAGAGAGAGAGAAGAAAGAATGAGATAAAGTGGAAAAGGAGGAGAGAGGAGACTGTTGTTGAGGAACTACTGCGGCGAAACAATGACCCTGCGTCCCTATGAGATAGAAGTGCGCGCGCGCTGCTATACGCGTGGGCGAACTACATAAAAAGGTCGGAAGGCACGTCAGAGAAACTGCACGATGACGAAGCAAGAGGAATGGGAGAGGCGAGAGAGGAAGGAGAGAAATGTAACAGTAGAAACACGGAATCACGAGAAAAGAGAGAAAGAGAAGCGAACGTGTTCATTTGCTCAGAGAGTTACATGGTGGTGATTATATACAAGCACGGCTCTCTTTTCGCCCCCTTGCCTTGCCCCGCCTGACGAGGAACTGCAAGTAGTACGAAATATATATATATATATATATATATATATATATATATATATATATATATATATATAAGAACTCGCCCTTCTCCGTAAGAAACGAGCGTTTCTTTTATTATTTCATTACGGGGGAACCGCGGCGACGCGACGCTCTCGCGCTCAAAAGTCGGCGAATTATTTGGAAATATTTTCACCCGCGCCCTTCTGCTGATAATATGGGGCGGGCGCTCTCTATTCTATATATACGCCGCACCTTGCCTCTTGCCTCCACTATATTTGCTTCGCGTGCGGGATCTTATTAAGATTAGCCGTGTGTTATCTTAAATGATCCCCCTCCCCTCTGTAAACCATGCATGGGTACTCGTTGCATAAATCTGGAGAAAGAGGGGCAAGGAAATTCTTTGCCATTTTTAATATACGCTCTGTTCCGTTTTTTTAAATTATTCCAAAAACGATATATAATATTCCTTGAATTAAAGATTTTTTTTCAATTTTAAAACTGTGACTGTTGGAATGAAAAATGTTGAAACAAACTTTAGTCTGCTTGTGAACAAAGCAAAAAAAATTTCGATGTTGCTATTGAAAATGCAATTTTATTGCATCTATCCGAAGGACAGTAGATTGTTTTTATATATTTATCTAGGCTGATATAATAAACAGATAATATTCCTTTTTATGCATACAAAAGTCTCAAAAACTGTAACGTACAGCGGCGTTCGATATAATCCATAAAAATAAAAAATAAAGGATATGACTGGAATTATAAAATTATATTCTTTTGAATGATAAAAACATTTAGTTAGATTTACTATCTTGGCAAAAAAGGAAAATTTTTTTAAGGTTTAATTTTTAAGATCTAATTTAGATTCTACTTACTCATATTTTTATAGTAATTTGTTTAAACAAGACGTTGAAGTTCCGTAAAATGCAATAGAAAAGTCAAAGAATCGATGCGCAACGTTCGCAGATTGAAATATAAAAATAAATATATACCATTCATCAATATAAATTAATAGAAAATTTAATCCACAGCATGAAAATTTCGTCGTTTTTTATAGAAATCGTAAAAGACCGCCGATATAGAATAAAAATTAATTTTCATTTTTCATATGTGTCTAGATAACCTACCATTCCTCAGATACAGGCTTTCATGGCAGAGCTTCCAGAAATAATTGCAACAGGATTTGGACATAATAAATTTTTGGTCTTCTGAAGTATTATGTGATACGCGTGGTACTATCAGTCAGCTGATAATTTGCACACGGTAATCACACTTGCTGTTTCCATCTTAGAAACGCAGTTTTCCTCCCATAAAAATCTGCTCCAAGATCCTTACATACTCTTAAGTCTACATGCAGATCTATATTGAACTCATTTCATGTATGTGGTAATGATTTTAGCATATTTCGCCTTGCACGTACTCGTATAACGTCTAATTCTGTTTTCAATAAACCACGCTCTTTTTGTCACTTCCACACTCTCCCTCTCTATTACATCTCGACATTAGTATTATTTCATTTCTCAAAAATAGGTGTTGTAGATGTCACTGCACCATGCTACTTTTACTGAGCTGAATGAAATTATGTCTTGATATTTGTTCCTTATTCATCTGTTTGATAATTCTAATTTCTTCTTCTCAAATTTTCCAAATCTGAGGGTTATCCTGTTGAAGTTTTTTACACTTAACTCTATTTTTTCTCTGTGGCGAACAAATTTTGCAGGTGGCAAAAAACTTTCAACTTAATTAAAGAATAACGCTCAGACATTATGAAAAAATCACATGAAAGTTCACGTGAACATCGAAAGCAGTTTGTAAATGTTGTGCCCAGATAAATCATTCAAGTAATGAATGTAATGTATTTGTACTAAATGCAATAGAAAAGGCACTTGGTGAAAGTATGTAAAAGCAATAATACTAAATGCAAAATTGCAAGCAATTTAAAAAATTAACATTTTATGAAAAGTGTAATATCCGCGATTACGAAATTTAATTTTACTCAATTAGAGACAAGTTTGTAGCAAATCCGCAACATGTAAAAACACAATGCAATTGAAAAAGAGAAAAATTTGGAAAGAGGAAACCATCGCACAAATGAGATATTTAATTATGTAAGTAATAGCTCAGATTCATTGCTAATGCATATCGAATATAAAAATTTTTTGTTTTGTTGGAAACAGGACCAATGCTTATGGGACGCGAGTAGGTCCCATAGTTCAATGCCAATTTGTACCCTTAACTATACCAAAAATTGATTCAAGTGATGTAAACAAAATTAAAACAAATTTTTATTTTGATATGATTAAACGATATTGGCAAATACCGCTAGAGAAAATATACTGCATTCTAAATAAAACAACTATGTAAATTTACCATTAAGTTGGCAAACGATACTGAAGGTATGACAACCATAGTAACATTTAGACTGAAACCGGCGGGCCCTGAATTTGTTCAGGCATTTTGTCGCACACTACGGGAAATGATACATTTTGGTAACTCTTTATATGGATGATATATGATGAGGCGAACTTAGTTTCCGACCTTCACCTTCGATGTGCCAAATTTAGTACTTATTTTTTAGTTTTGGCATTTACCAATAAAATTATGTCAATAGGCGCCATAATTTGTGTCAACATTATAATTTTTTAATCAATGAAAAATGAATCGTGATAAATCGTTTTTTCGACATGTTCTTTTGCACTATTTTGATTTGAAAAAAAGTGTAGCAGAAACTTATCTATTGCTTCAAGAATGTTATAGCGAACAAGCTCCATCGCTTACAACATGTAAAGAGTGGCTTTAACCGTTTACGAGTGAAGATACTGAACTAATCACAAAGAATGTTCTGGACAACCAAACAAGTTTGAAGATGAAGAATTTCCTTCAAAAACACGCTGTTGGAACTGGAATAGAAAGTGTTGCCAGCGTACTCATCAGCCTTCTAATTACCACCTATTCAGATCGATGCAGCACGACCTCGTTGATATGCACTTCCGACATGTTCAAGAAGTGCGAGAATTTGTGGATGATTGGATCGCCTCAAAACCACCATCGTTCTTTTGCCACGGTATCGCCATATTGCCACAAAGATGGGAAAAAGTAATAGAAAATGACGTAAAATATTTTGATTAAGCTAACGTGTATCCTTTTTTCATCATAAATATCGTTTTTCCGTTAAAAAAGCTCGGAAAGTAAGTTCGCCTCATAATACTTATTGCTTCGAAAACTTTTTATAATCATGCAGAAAAATGATATCGCGTATTTGAATGAATTTACTTTAGGCCTTGAAAAATCTCCTTTTTTGTTAAAATTTTTAAATTTCCCAATCCTTCCAGTCGACAACTACAAGCGTTTATTGGTGTATACGGATATTCTAGACAATTGTGTATACTTTATGTAGTTTATATTATATTCTTTCGTCAGTTATTAGATCTTGGGGGAAATGGATGTCTGGACATATGTGTACATTCAAGAATCTCAAAAAAAAATTTACATCTAAAAATTAAGTCCTTAAATATGATTCAAAATTTTACTTTCAAAATTATGCGAGTAATATAGAGATAATCTCGGTATACTTTTTTAATTGAATGCAGAACAGAATATGTATTCTTTCGGTTGTAGGTAGAGTTTGAATTGCAACTTAGATAATACTTAATAGGTATCAATTTCGAAATTATTGCGGAACATAATTCACTAAAATTTTTGTTATCATCACCATTTCGCAATGTTCGTTTAATATGGTGGATGCTCTCTTTCCACGAATATGATTATTAAATTTGTCAGTGAAAGTGTTCGAACAATACGGTTGCTTATTCTTTTAGCCGCCACTTTATAGAAAATATATACGAAGAAAATCAGAATTCAGTAAAGACGAAATCCGTATGAAGCTGAGAACTTTATACAAGAACTCCGGAATATTGATTAATATCAAGTCAAAAATTACATTATATAAACAATAAGATTAAAATCAAATTGTAAAATAGAAATATCCATTAATAGCGTTGTAATTTATATTAAACCACATGTTTCGCAAAATTGTAAATTATTCTTGCCAAAATTATTAGTTCACATTATGATTAACGCTCCCCGTGAACAATTCAGTTATACTGGATCTTATACAACTTTTTTATATTTAAATCATTTGTTCTTTTGATGAAGTATACGCATTAGTATATAAAGCAATTTACGAAATCGTGCGATTTTTTTCAGAGGGTTAGGTTGTTAATTATAAAAAAAGGTAAATCACTATATATCACAAATAAAATAATGTAAATCACCAATATGTATATATTCGTCTATAACGCATCAACAATCTCATTCTATCGATTGGACTATGCGTAAGATTGAACGAATTTTTTGAACATATTGTACTAATTATCATACAAGTTGGACTAAAATAATTAGTTTTGTTTAGAATTGTCTGAACTTTACAACTCGTCAAATCATATGATTTACTTCATATAGGTTATACTATCATCGTCAGCCAAAAGAGAAAATTCTCGAAATTATTCCGAAGTTTTTGTGAGAAAATTTCGGCGAAAGAAGTAAATATTCGTGTTGCAAATGAACGTATACAGTGTGTTTTCAAGAACGATGTAAATTTTAGAAAAACATTAGTATAGGCCACAGCTTAAGATGGGAGATTGGGTATTACTAAGAGTTCCTTATTTGATTTAAGCATCTCAACAGTAGATTCGTAAATTTTGTCATGTATTGAAGAACCGTTTAAACTAGCACAGCAAATGGGTATAAACGCTTTCGAGCTAGGTTCTGTACATGATGAAATGCGATAGAACGGTATATTTAATCAATGTAATAAGCGTCTGTATTATTTACGTAATAATACGGACTAGAATATTGTAGAACTATAATATTGGTTTGAATAATAAGAGAGAAGTGTGTTCAAAGTTTAATAACTACTATAATTATTTGTCTATAATTTATGTTACTTTGATTGGATTTTACATTTTCAATTATTTTGGAAAATGTAAACGTATTTGTTTTGATATTTGATATATATATATATATATATATATATATATATATATATATATATATATATATAGAATAGAGTGATTTACAGTGGATTCTCCTTGGTTAATCGTGCTATTTTATATATTTGTATAGTCGAAATTCAAAATAAGCGTTGTGTAATAATTGCGCATAAATAAGTAAATATGAGATAGGTCGATTGCTGGGAAGGGATTACGACAGCTCAAATGCGCAACCATTGGCAGACCCTAGACAGGAGTCCTAGAATTTACGGATTTCAATGCTCGCGCTATTAAAAGTAAAAGTCGAGGAACGCATCTATATGAAGGTTTCACGAGGAAGCCTGCATGAGGTTTCTACGTGTAATGGTCATTAAAATTAAAACTAGACTAAAATATATTGGTTTTAAGGCTATACTCTACATAAGACTAGCTATAA
Organism: Sycobia sp. Sy_11; assembly: GCA_018907035.1. Classification (NCBI taxonomy): domain Eukaryota; kingdom Metazoa; phylum Arthropoda; class Insecta; order Hymenoptera; family Epichrysomallidae; genus Sycobia; species Sycobia sp. Sy_11. The sequence continues at coordinate 1,624,984 of JACCIC010000065.1, read as the reverse complement.
TCAGTTCTGAAGAGGTAAATATATGAAGTATTTTATATATAAGAATATTGTATGGATATATTTCTTAAATTGTTTTGTTTAGTTACGAGAACATGACTATTAACGAAATAACGATGTCAAAAAAAAAAGTCAATAACGATGAGTTTGTTAAAGGACGGTTAATGTAACTGCGTCTCATTTATGACGTTCTTTATAAGAGTATAATATTTCGAGATACGCAGTAGTTAGGATCAGAAAGATCATTACGACCAATTTTAATATATTTTATGTATTGCGATATTATGCGAAATTGGCAAAGGTTTTGATATCCACAATATGTGTTACTCGGTGTTAGCTCACACATACGCTAATTGTAATTATTCTGTTTGAATAATCGAACTCCCTGTGTATAGTAAAAGATTATTTAAATAAATACAATTTTCAGATATGTAATTCACAGTAGCCAACGAAAACGTGGATTGTTAATAACCATAATGTATAAGTGTCTATTTAAATAGAAGAAAGTATCGGAAGGAACCTCACTTACATCTGCAGTTGAACAGCGTAAAATGGATGAATGTTTCAACGGGATTAATACTGCAATCCTTCAACACAATTTAGTAGAAGTGTTAACGATTTTAAGAGTGTAATTTTCAATTCATGGAAACACAAATTTAGGTATTAGGATTTATTATAAATAAAGGACTCCATAAGTCAATGTTGAAAACCAATGAAATAGTAAAGTTCATAACTTGTAATACCAGAGTTTTGGATCATAGATCAACAAAGCTAAAGTCACTTTACAATTGATTAAATAAAGAAAAATCTGAATGGGACGATCAATGTGGAGTATTATTTAAATGGGTAAAAAATAAGTTCATATATCCGAATCTTTTATCCTATCATCATAGTCCAAATGAGCAACTTGTAGTTGCAAGTGATGGGGATTGAAATAAAACCTGCATTAATCGAAGAGGAAGCAATATCTATAGTTATCGACTTTAATGCTTTTATCAATTCATCTTCGATAAAGAATTCACGTTAGGTATGGATAATAAACAATTAGAATTTATATTAAATCAGGCAAAAGGTATATCGAAAGAAGCGGGTATTAGATTACAATGATATGCGTATAATCTGACTGAAATCCGTTGGAAAATTGAATAAATGTAATCCAAGAGAAACGCTAAACAGATGTATGATTGTTAGTAACAACAGAGGACGGTACCGGCAGAACGGATATGTATAGTAATATTCCATCTCAAGTTTAGTTTTACGGAAAGAAATAGGTTAGCATTAATAGCAAAACGGTTGCATCAGAAAGCAAGAAGGACAAAGTATAGTTGCCGATGTAGTATGCTACATAGTAGGCGATTGGGCGATTGACAATAATAATTTCACGGATGAGAAAAATTCTTTTATAATATTTCATTTGAATTAATCTCGAAGTTGTATTCCAACGAAATTTCCCCATACATGCCGACCAAATTAAAACATAAATATTGTAAGAACACCGCCCCTGCCGATCGTCATCTATTTATTGTTGATATAATATCCCATGCGTGCACACGTGGGCCAGAATGAAGATGGGTATCCGCCACCCCCCTCCTCTCGCAAATGAAGTAGGAAAAAGGCGCCATTTATAAAAGAGCTCTGCGTGCGTTCGCGTGCACGCCCTGCAACATAGGGAGAAACAGCAACATATATATATAAAATATTAAATATATTGCCAAGCGCCCCTGGAGAGGCGTGGATCTGCAAATTCATGGAACACGTTACCACTCGCGTTCGCGGGTTGTGCGTGCGGCTTCGTTTTACTACGAACCCCGAGTCCGCGCCGATCGATCATTACATATATATATGTATATATATATATATATATATATATATATATATATATATATATACGCACACATATACGATTTGTGGCTTTTATGAAGTTGTAGAGGCGAACTAATGAGGGATATAAAATTACTTTCTTATATATAGAGAGTTAGAGGAGTTATAGGGAGTTTTCGATTGCAAACCACATCCGAGCTGAGATTAGCCCAGCGCTATATACGTATATATATACACGTGAACGATATATTGTAGTTGGACGTTGGTTTCAATATCGCGCGAATCGCGCCATTGTAAAAGCGCGGAATTCGCGCATTAGGAGAGAGAGAGAAATATAAATGAGCTTGCGTATTTTGACAGAATACAGAACGGCAATCAATAAATTATGGGATGCGGTTGGGGCACAATTTGGATTTAATTCGAATCAATAAATTCAAGAATTTCAACTGCATTAATGGCTTCAATCTCATAACTATATATATAGAATATTCACTGCCCCTATAAACTTCCTCCAAGGTTGAATATGTGAGTAATTTATGAGCTTATTAATGATTCATTTGTTTTTCGCATCATTCGCGAATACTAAACGTAGCATTTAGTATTAATATTAAATAGTACAATATGTTTAAATAAGTCAGAATGGAGAGATCAAATTCTCCCGGAGATGCTTTAAAATATATCGATCTAGTGAACTATAAAACAGTGATTGTATGATTGAAAACCATAAATCCAATTGACAATGAATATCCATTTATGATATATGAAAGAAAAACAATTGATCATCTAAAATTTAAATTGTTACGTATATTATAATAAATTTAGAGTTAGACTATAACTTATAACTTGCATTCTAGCAATTTCTCTTGAAGTTTTTGGAGAAATTTTTTATTATGTATTGAATTAATTTTGATTTAAAAAAAACATTATTTCTCAAATCAGTTGATAATTTTCGATAAATAAAAACAAATAATTTATTATCATTTAAAAATTTAATATAATATATATATATATATATATATATATATATTTTTTTTTTATATAGTGAAACTTAAATATTAATAACATATTGTAATGAATCCGAGGCAGTTAAAGTAAAATACCAACGATTTATATTTATATAATTATATACCAGTATATAGTAGTATAATGCAATTTTCATTTTATATTGAAATTTGAAAGAAAAAAAAAGAAAACAATTTGACTCGATACTTTGAGATTCAGACATAATGTCCGTTTTCAAATAATTATGCTCCAAATTCCTTATAACATGTAACCTGCTAAAATCGACTAATCATATAATAGTTAACATTTTCTTTTATTACAAATTATTTTAAAAAAAAACTCGAGTTTTGAGATATTATAGAAAAGTATTTATAAAAGCAATGATGATTTGTGAATAAGATTAGTATGCCTTAACTTCATTTGCTTCATCAAAAATTAATTTAATGTTCTGGTGATATTTTTTTTAAAGATTCATGTTCCAAATAGCTGTCTTATTTTTTATATGAATTTTTTTGTTGATATTATCATTCAACCGTTATTCAACCCATAATATGTCGCAATTGGTATACAAATTGTTTAAAACTATTGCATAATATGAACATCAGATTCTTAAATACTGATTTATTGGTGCATTAATCCTATTTATCGTAAAATCGATCAAAAAATTGCTTAATAAGATATTTGTGCAATCCGTTAAAGATATAAGTCTCCGAGGATGGAAAACAAGGAACAGTCAATATATACTAAGAGGGTAAAGCGGAAGTGAGCGCTCCGTTTCCGAGATCGAACGCTGACCATCCACGGGAAGAAATGGCCCGCGATTCGGCCCCTTTAATGGAATTACAACGGCAGTATACGAAATCGAGAAAAATGCCATTGTTTGTGCGTGAAAGGGAAGCGGTTGTGGGGGGGGGGGAGGCTAGGAAAGAAAGAGCGGGAGACGCAGAAGGGACGGGAGCACGAGTAAAATATATAGATTCATTTTCTGAAAGTATTGAAAATATGAGGATAATATAAGAGTGCGACTGAGAGAGAGAGAGAGAGAGAGAGAGAGAGAGAGAGAGAGAGAGACGAGACCGTGGTATTGAGTCGCAGTGACCAATATATATATATACTTCGATAGTTCGAATATATCATCAGTCTCCGATTTCCATTGCACCTTCAATTTTTTTAGTAGGTGTAGTCTAAGCTTTTTTTTTTGCAGCGACATGTTATGTGAATGAATCTTTTTTATTCTTGAAATTTAGTATTATTTCCTTTCAAAGTGCCAAATGTAATTGCAGTACAGCCGAACGTGCATGGGTATGTGTGTGTGTGTGTGTGTGTGTGTGTGTGTGCTCGCGCGCGCGCACATAATACGCCGCATAGAAAAATCGCGATCTATAAGTAGTGTATGTATATAATAACAGACCAGAACTTTCCTTTAATATTGCGGTCACAAAGCCTCCGCGAATAATAAAAAACCACGAGCGCTGCTCGAAAAGTCAGGGAATAGCTCATCAGTAGGTCAGAGCCGTCTCGCGAATGGCGCATTCAGCAGCGGCTGAAAAGAATCAGAGGAGCATGGGAAAGGGGGAGTAGGACGCGAAAAAGATGTCTTCCAGAGATTACCAACAAAGTCAATCGAGGACTGCGGGAGCTCCGACTATATATATATATTATATATACCGACAACTTTTGCAGAGTGAGCCTCAAAGCCGCCGGCCAAATTCTCTCGAGTATATATATATATATATATATATATATATATATATATATATATATATATATATATACTGTGTGTAATACGTTATACCCGACGCTGCCATCGGTCTCGAACGTGCATAGGAAGCCGCACTGTTCGCGAGCAAAGATCGAATCTCGCGCGCGTGCAGCTTGTTGGTGGATATTTGCGCGGTTGACATGGTACATGAGGACGAAGCGCCAACGGGACATCGAGGGACGCGTTTTGCGTCTCGGTGGGACGCCGTGATTATAAAAGAACAGCGCGGCGGAAGTCTCGGCGCTGGATTGATGCCGGACCTCCAGGACTCTTTTCGATTTTTTTCTCGTTTGTACGGAAAGATTGAAACTTCTTCGGGCACTTTCTTCTTATCGCAATTTATTCCCATTGATATAATTGCGTGAACGCAAAAGTATAAGAAAAAGCCATATATATCGCGTTATTGCCAGTATTTCCTATCAACCTGCAGAAACTTCCCCGCTCCTGATGGAATAACGAAAAGTCCCGAGTCCGCGGAGAAATAAAGCGCGAAACTTTTTACTCGGCTCCCCCCCCCCCATCGCCCATCCCATAGACTTACAAATGGACGTAAGTATTTGCAGAGAAGGCGAAAACAAAGAAAACGTCCGCGCGCGCGAGCGCGCCCGTCCGGGGCGCACTGCACGTAAGAATCGGGAAAAGCCATCAGCCGCCGCCCCAAACCCGTTCACCGTCCCTCCCCTAAACCTCCACGGCAACTTGTACACTTCCCGATAGACTCTGGCTCCTACTGTACACGGGCTGCTTTTTTCTCCTATTTCTCTCTGTTCGCGTTTATCGTCCATATATATATATATATATATATATATATATATATATATATATATATATATATATATATGCGCTTGCTCTCTCGAGTCTACTGATGGACCGCGTGCGACACGCGACACACACAATCTCACACACGTATATAAATGTCTGCAGTCTGTATTAATACATAGATATCGACCGTCACCCTTAGCGCACGGAAACGCCGGAAACCCGGACAGCTATGCTAAAAAATGTACGTTTCTAATGGTCGACCCGTGTGTGCGCGTGACCCTCTGCTGTGGGTGTGTGAGGATACACACACACACACACACACACACATAGATAAAGCACCGGTGAGTTGCAAGCGCGCGTAAGGCCGAGGAAAAAAAGAACTACGAGTTCCTTTTCTTTGTCCGGATGTTTTCAGCCCCGAGGGAGCGAGAGAGAAAACTATACAATGTATACGTATGCATGCGCTCATACACACACGCACAGACAGCATGGTAAATGATTTTCGTTTTAATGGCGTGTGTGCGCGCGCGCTGCACCTTTAAACATGAAAAATGAATTGGCGCGATGGGGCAGGAACAGTGAGAGAATGGCACCTGCCAGCAGCCGTACACTCGTCCTTATATCAGATCTTTTTTAAAACTCGCTGATATATATATATATATATATATATATATATATATATATATATATATATATATAACTGATCGAATTTAACGAATATTTACAGAAAATCTCATACCTGTAATAAAAAATATAAGGAATATATAGATGGATTATAAATAGTACAAGGATTTCTCACAATCTTTAACGAATCAAATAAATTAACTTATTTCTCGGGAATTTTATTAAGGAACATTTGTAAAATTTACCATCGATATTTTACAATTTAAAAATATATAAATTTTATTAGATTTTTACAATCCGTGATAAAATCAGTAGTTATTATAACTCTATTGTGAGTCTAGTGTACTTTATGAATTCTGCGTTGAAAAGTATTGCGATTGATAATTTTTATTGAAAAATACTAAAACTGAACCTCTATAGAGAAAGCAAAATAACTCATTCTGTCAGTTTTCTACAGAATTAAATCCACGAGCCTACTTCAGATACACAAAATTTCGATATAATTTACGAATTTCGAGAATATATTCGCAGAAATGCTTTGCCGTATAATTAATAATGTAAATAATTCTGCCGAATCAAACTAACGTATTTGCCAATCATTGATACAAAGGATAAAGAGAAAATGAATTCAGCTAATGAACGGACTAACGTAAAATCGTAAAATAGTAATGTAAATTCGAACTTATACGAGATCATTGCAGAAATGTATTATTGAATATTACTTAAATAATAATTACAAATAATACGGTAAAACGAACGGGTTAACCGTAATTAATTCAATAAATTCATCTGTTCTTTATCACTTTTTTAAACAAGTCTTTCTACTCTTTTGTTCATATAAAGTTTTAAAAAAACTTCAGAAAATAGGTACATTCTTAGTTATAACTTCAATTACATAAGTTAATTTTTATCGATCGAGCAAAAAATACTTTGCTAAACAATATTATAACAAAAATTTTATTTATCATTTTTCCTTATGAAATATTTGCAAAAACGTTATTATATTTTTTGTTGTTATACTAAATTTTATTATATTCAAAAATGTCATTTTCAATAAGACTTGACAATTCTACTTGAAACTTTGCAGCAATGTATAATATACGTAAACGATGGGTATGATCAGAAACGTAGTATTTTTACTCGGTCGGTAAAAATTGACTTTTCCATCTTCTTAAAATTGAAACATAAATTACTAAAAGAAACGCGAAACTGATTAAATTTAATATTGAACCTAAAATTATATATGCCTATATAATCCATAACGTATCCCTGAAAATTCGACCACGGATCGAATTCCGCCGGACAGTTTCCGAATTTTTCCTACATATATTTCATCGTCCACTGTACGCGAAGGAGCGAAAACTCGCAATCTTGAACGCGCGAATAAATAATCGTAATTGAATCCCCGCGACATTGCGCCCATTTTTCTTTCCTTACCATGGAACAATGTCGTCCAATAACAACGCGGCTCTCCCGTATTTAAACAGCGCAGCCGCCCGCCGCCGACTCAAGACGCGACGCGCGGAGGACTCGCCGGCGGACTTAAAAGCTCCTTAAATTTCCGCCCCTTGAATTTACAGCCGACTGTCCGTCTTCCCCCCACCCTCCCGCCGCTAGTGCCACCACTCTTTTCGCGGGTTCGCCGTTTCTTCCACCCTCGTCGCCCTCCGACTCCGCGATATTGCGGAGAGAGAGAGAGGGGGGAGGGGCGACCCGCTGCGTAATTGCTCCGAATGGAGCTTGTCCCCGTATTCGCCATGCGCTCGACGTAATAATATGCAAGAACGTATTGCTCGAGGGGCAGGGGGGGGGGAGAGTCTGCGCTGTACTGCCGAAGTTGCCAAACAACCATTTCATGAGCGAACGCACGCCCGTTTACCCGGAAAATATTTGTCCACGCGGACGTCGGAGTCGAGGGTGGGTGGAGGCGCAGACCGGCGAGCCGCGGGAGTAGGAGAGAGATCTGGAAAGCTGCCACTTGCTCGGCTCGTAAACGCGCGACTCTCGTTTACGCGCAAACTTACACGATCGTCGAAGCGAAGCTCGCAGTAAAAAAAAAAAAAAAAAATAACGAGCGAGACGGAGAAGGTGGAAGGGAGAAGTTTTCCAAATTAAAAGACCGCCGGATCTCTGCCAGAATGCTGGCGGGCTCCCCACCGACATTGTGTTGCGGTGCATTGTTTTTTCTGTTATCGGCCAATTCAGTTTCAATGTATAGTGCTTGAATGCAGTGACTTGTGCACTTATTCCTTTTTGAAAATGCTCTTTAAATGGTTTAAATGTTGATGGTATACATGCAAATTGCTTAATATTATATATATTTTTTAATGCTACCTTTAATTTAAAGGTTTTGATTATCAAACAATGGGATTAAAATTGTATAAAAACTACTGGAGCTGCAATGTTCAATATTTGTTTAGATGAACTATACGTATATTGCATTTCTTGTATCTCAATATACTTATTTTGATAAAACGTTATCGATGTTTACGTTTATGATTAATATATAACTATTATTTTATCAACATTATTATATTATATTATATTGTAAAATAAACCTTTTGATGAGTTGACAATTTCATATATCTATAACTAAATTATTTTTAAGCACAAAAACCAGGCAAATCAGAAAATAAATTTTGAAAATGCCACAATACATAAATATAGCCCAAAAATTCGTATAAATACACAATTGACTTTTATCGTTAAAAACCTAATAAAAATTATTAATTCCAATTCTAGTCACGAAACTGTAACTGTATCAATAATATTTCGTAAATTTTTGTATTAATTGTGTGTCAAAATATAAAGAATTGTTAGAAACATACTTACTTTTTATAAAAAAAATTATTATTAATATTAATAATTAAGTCTATAATTACACTATATCCACGTGGTGAATCATATTTAAATAATATACGATCAACTATTCATCCCTTGAATGATTTTACCAAAAAGGATGCTGTATCCCGGTAGCGTGACTTTCGGCAGTCATATTATAAGACTTTTACTTTAATAGGAGCATTTTTGCGAGGAAAATTTTTTTATTAGAAGACAAAGAGATATCTATAAATAGTTTTTTAATAAACTGAAAAAAGATTATTTTGTACGTTTCGGTCTAAATTATCTAAAGCAACTAGAAAGTACTATTAAAGTATCCTAGTACGCAAAAATTTACTGTCATCTTACTGGCGAACTCTGCAGGTGGTAATATGGCTTAACCTACGAAAGTCATGTTACCGATGCATAACATCCTTTTTGGTGAAACGATTCAAGTGCTAAATATATTACTTATATTATTAAGTATATATTATAATCTTGATTTGAATATATTATCATAAATTATTAAAGCCACTTGATAGTGCCTTGACAAGCCCAAAAAGATAAAAAATAAAGAGAAAATAATTTAAATTTATAATATTATGTTTTTTATTTATAATTTATATGCTTCAGTTAATAATAAAATGAAAAACTAATTTAACTTTCACATATAAACAATGAAATCGTTGTAATTGAAAATTTCCATTAGCCTATGAAGGTCTTTTAGCATTAGAAAAAATTTCTTCATGATAGATGCTATAAAATCAAATAAATGTTATACGTATTAAAGTATCATTCATTATTATTGTCTTACATAGAATACTTTTTAAAATGCGATTTTTCGACAATTTGATACAAAAAGAAAGGCCATGTTTATGATAAGAAAATTATTGTTAGTATTATCTGTGAGATGAGAAATATTCTTGCTTAGAACATTTTTAAAATTTTTACAATTAATTTTACTATTTCAATATATTTAGGAGAAATAAAGGAAATATTAAGATTAATGAACGAAAGCATTTTTTTTTGTCTATCAAAGTTTATATATTTGGATAATACATCTAATACTAAGCAGATATCGTCCTACTATAATTTACTGAAAAAATTATATACACTATACAGCCCTGAAGTTTTAGTTTTTTTACGACTCTTGCGCTAGTTTCAACTATCGTTTCTGCCTCTGATTTTAATATAAAAATGAACGCTTAACACTATCAGTTAAGCTCAACAATAGTCGAGTTCGCCAAATTACGAATCATCCGCATAGTTTTTATCTATTAAACGAACGCGTCCCCTTTAATAAATCTGATGAATTTTCATTTTGAGTTACTAATACGCTAATCTCGTCTAGCGGGCGATTGTTCGGATTCATCAGAAGTTTCTCAATTTGCCACTCGAAAGTCTAACTTGAATTTGAAATCTAATTACGTAGAACGTGTGTACATATACGTATATATAACTAGTTATCAAAGAAGGATCACACGAGACACAGTTATAGGTAGTGTTCCTATCGTCGCATTTGTTGCAGGTGCTCGCTTTTACTTTCGCAGCTCTCCCGTATATAATAATTGTGGAACTGCTGCGGAGTTTAACATTAACTAGGTAAACTTTATTCAATCATCGTTATCGACGAATGATTTCCCTTCTATGAGCGCGCTTGAAACAGGTAATATCTTTAGCTTTAATTATAAATCAAGCATCCAATTTCTTATCTAATACATATCGATTTCGGTGTTCCATAAACTGAGAAGTCTTGATATGATATATAATACTTATTACTAATAACTAAGACGGCAATTAAGATACAGACAGAAACTAAATGGAAGATAAGATAAATTCCGACTTCTACTTGTAATCATACGACTGTATTTTTAATTTCATTATCAATGGATGTAGTTTATTGAATAATTCATTTGTGAATTCGACTTTTATTCATTTTTTAGCAAATTTTATCATTTTTTCTGATTACTATTATTATCGTATAAATAAAAAAATTCACAATATATGTTATCGCCTAATATATTTCAATTAAATAAATATTCATGTACTCAAATGCATTTGGTAATATAATTTTAAATCTATACTTGGAACATGACTTCTTTTCTATTTATACGCTCCTACTTACTTTTTGAAGTGAGTCTAAAAAAAGTTCCCGTACTTCTAATCGTTTTTTCTTACTTTTTACTTCATTACAAGTACTAAATTCTATATTCTCTCCACTGATCAATGTTTTCGCATTAGTATAGAATTCGTTTTATTTGTCAATTGAAAAGAATATATTCAAATCCAAAATGCAAATTGAACGCAAATCTCTCTATCATTCGAATCACTAGTAACAATTTATTCCCATGTATTTATATCATGAAACGCATCAAAACACGCGTTTATCCGGTGTACTCATGCATTTGGTGTTGACTAGGGTCTGGCACACGGTACAGACGCACATCAATCCGTCCTTGACCTCGAAGGTGTTCACGTCGAAGATATTGTCGCAGGCGTGCTCTTGAAACAGTATGGGAAAGGTGGCTTTGCCGTCGTAGCCGATGTGCTGTATGTAAACGGCGGGGTCGGTGTTGTCGGCGTCGGCGGTCAGGATCGCGAGCACGACGGCCTCGTCGCCGTCCAGCCGTAATATCGAGAAGTAAGCGACCCTGCTGTCGAAGTAGAGGGTCGTCTCGACCTTGACCGTGAACTGGGCGTCGAGGAGGTAGCAGTTCAGCTCGTGCTCGCTGAGCCTGAAGCACATGCTTATTCTGCCGTCGTCGCTGTACCAGAAGGCCATGCCGCCGCCGAAGTTCATCTCCACCTTCTGGATAATCTGGAGATTCGAGTCGAGCTGCTTGATTACCGTGCGGTTGACTCTGCTCATCGCTACCATGTACACGTAACCTGCAAGAAAAGGTCAACGAATTGCATGTGAAAAACGAAAATGAGCATTGCTTCTCGTATTGCACGAATAATTAGTCCTACTCGTTCGCGGCAGTAGCTTCTTCATCAGAGTATTCAAAAAAATTTATTGAATTTTTTTGGTTTGATTTTACAATTTATACATGCAATTTAAGTTTTTTGAGTTCTTATATAGGAGTGAGCATACCTGAAAGATTCTTTAAAAAAATCATCTTTAAGTCTTTGCTCCAGCGACTTTTAAGAAATAGGCTAAAGATCATGTCAAGTCCAAATATATTTTTATTATAGCAAGATGTCTCACCTCTACTAATATCGTAATCCTTAACTGTCGCAATGTGCCACATTTCGTCGACGTAAGGGATGACCGCGTTATTCCCACTAACCAATTTTAATTCGTCGTCGAATCGCAGACTGCAAATGTATCCGATCTTACAGATGACGTCGTCCCTGATGAAAACGTCGAAGCCTTCTTTGTAGGCGACCACCCTTATGCGATCGCGCGCCATCTCCAACGACGATCTCAGCACCAACTTGTCCCGACGTCGGGTACAGGTGTCGGTGTCCACCAGATACATCCAGACGTTCGTCTGGTTGTTCTCCTTCCGGGCCTCCAGCAGTGTTACCAGAATCCCGCCGTTGCCAAGAGTGTTCGCGTAACCGGGCAAAAAGTTCGTAGGCCAGTGCACGGGTACGGGCACGTGGCAGGGCTTATTGATGATTCTCGAGCTTTCCAACTTTATTCCGCGATCGCGGGGGAAGGAGACGTAGAAAAATTGTCCGGAACGCTGAGCGACCAGCGACGGGAATACGGAATCTTTTATGATTATCTGCCATTCGCTGGTGAAGTTCTGCGATTTGAGCTTCGCCTTTCCGGCGTTCGAGCTCGCCAAGGCCATTGCCAGTAAGAGAAGGATGTGCTTGCTGGAGGGTCGTCCCATCATGGTGCGTTTCGTGGACGGCTCGAAAAATTTCTTCACGAAGTACTACCGAAGATATATTTTCTGAATGAACTACCAAAGTCTCCAGATGAAATTAAGCCGTATCAAATGATTAGTTTGCCTTATATCTATTTCCGTATCATTTTATTGAATGTATATCATAAAACTTGATTTACATTTTATAGAATAATTTAATTTAAATATAATGGGTCAAAAAGAAAAAAATAAGAAATCACTAATGCTCATAATGTACTGTATTTCTTTAGTAAATAAAATAAGTTACCTCGCTATGTAAAGCTACTTTATACAGCAGGCTGTTATTTAAAATGAAAATTACATAGATTACAACTGTAATTAATTATAGTTTACTTAGTGTGAATGCCTGCTGATTGTTGATAATTAATATATTGTATAGAAACAACGTGTCGACAGTTGGAGAATAATTAATTGCGATTACGGATTGTTTACTTGACTATATGACCTACTTACTTACAAAAATTTCCAAGCTGCTCCGAAGCGTTGTATTTTTCACTCTCCGGCTTGACCGACACTTGCAGACTAGATAAGTTATTCATGATCGAAGTCGCACTCTGCAAATTCAGAAACGCTTCTACGGCGTTTACATAATCACCCCACTTCCTTTTTACCACATAAATTATAAGCATTTATCGTCATTGTCGCTTCCGCCGCACTGCACTCGGACATATGATTAAAAAACAGGAAAATAACTGGTCCTGCCAAAATTTTGATAAAAAATAAATGCTCTCTGTACTTTAAGAATTGGCAATTTTAGTTATTCTATAAACGTTAAATATATGCGTAGTTTTTATGTGTACAACTGCACGTATACAATTTTTCGATAGTTCTTAATAACCCGATATATTTGTTTCGTATTTTCCATAAGTGTGTATAAGAGTATATATATTTTTCAGGAATAATAATTTTAGACTTCGAAGCCGAACGATACGGGGCCTCTAAAACAAACGAATTAATATAAGTTTGGTAACGCATAATAAATCCAACGCGGCATGTGCCTAATAAATACATAAATTGCTTCATCAAACGACAAATTCGTTTGTTAAAATCTCATATAAATTTTGACAGTTTCGCTTTCTGCTCATGATAAATTCTCATATTATATAGAGACTGGAGTATATATATATATATATATATATATATATATATATATATATATATATATATAAAGTTCGAAACGCCACCGATGCGCTCCAGAGCTTTCAATTAAGATTAATCAATGTTGAAATATCGAAATTTTGGCAAAAAATTTCGGCAAGTTTGTCCAAGCGATTTCGTTCTCAGCGGGGTCGGGGCTGTAAAAATTTAACGCAGCCCCTCCCTATCACCGTGTCAAATCAACGTTAAACGCATCGCTCCCCCCTCTCCGCCCGTTGTCGGGCAACTGCGCCCTCCGCTCGCGACCGCGGAATTTACGATCGCGCGCGGTACGGCGACGACCGAAGGGTCGGGAGACGGGAAAGAAAAAAGGCGCGGCTCGCCCGCCTCGTTGGGTCTTATCGCGTCGGCCCTCGACCTTCCCCTCTCGGAATACTCCCGTCGTTATTAATAAAACAAATATACCTGCAGATGACGCCTATTCGTCGAGCGCGGCTACCAACCAGCCCGGTTGTAATTACGCGATGGTTAACGCGCGTTGGCGGGGGGAGGGAGAGGAATTGTCGCGCCGTAACTCGCGCGAATTCGCGCGCTTCCCTGCCTCGTAAAGTCGAGCGCCCTCGCGCGACGCTCCGCTCGAGGAACGCGGCGCATAATGCAAACCGTTTTCAAGGGTAGGCGCTGGTCCGTACATATAGGCGTACATATTCCTTTTTGGACCTCGGCGCGACCTGCCTACTGTAGAACGCTCGCTCCCTCTCGCGTGATTACTCAGGCTGACTGTGCTCTTTTTATATCTTGCGTCGAGGGGTCGGAGGGCGGGGGGGGGGCTGAAAGCTATTTTAAAAATGTCACAAGAATATATTAGCCCTTTTTTCGTATATGTACAACGCAGAAGTATTGCTCCGAAAGTATATAATGGCATGAGTTTTGAGTCCACTTAATAGTATAAAATAATACTATTAATTTATAGGCCGATTTTAGTTATTTCCAGTAATAAAGGCTACACACATATCTGATTTAGTTAATAATTATTCGTAAATGTAGAAATTCTGACATCGATAATAGAGCTTAACTCTAAAACACCACTATGGTTGGTGGCACGCACGCAGAGTCCCCTTTATTAAATATATCAGGATATACTTTAAGGTGCTGGTAATCCCGTCTTTAACCCCGGACGCACAGATATTTTTGCAGTAATATAAGTTGATAGCTTTAATTTCTATTTATAGAAATTAAGATCTTCATTCCCTCTAGCGGTGCGAAACATCAACCAGGAACGCGGAAGATCTTGGACCTCCATATAATAACCTCGATTTCTCCTCGGACATTGTGCCATCTCGGTGCAGGAATTTCAACTTTCTGCCCTTGAAGAGTAATATAATATACGAGTAATATACTATAAATTTTTATATAAATTTTGATTATATTTACAATGCAACGGGATAAATGTTTCCTCTTATGACCCATCTTATTCCTAGAAAATATAGTAAATTGTAGTAGTTCGTTTTTTGCACGAGCAGAACGAACAGCAATGGTATGGATATAAAAAGAAATTTGTGGAAAATAACTGGTAGTACTGCTCCTCTAAATTACATACATATATATATATATATATATATATATATATATATATATACGCATTTATATATATATATATATATATATATATATATATATATATATATATATATGCGTATATATATACATATATGCTTCTTCTACGACCTTAGAGATCCATATCTCCCAAACTATAGGCAAACAAAAATTTTAACGAAAGCACAGACTAGCAGCTATGTACTACCACAAGAAGCAATGCTTTCCTAAAATTTTGTCTGAATAATATAACGACAGATCATCATTTGAACATTGGATAATCATTTAAGATTTACGATTTGTAATAAATTATTTTAAGAATACCATAGCAAAAAATCATCCAAACGAACAAGTTTTATGGGTATAATATTGAATGCAGATGGCATCGGAGCAAATGTTTTAGATGCGGGACTTCGCCAAACGAACTCTCGCAGACCCACGCGAAACTGAAGTAATAAGGTTTACGTCGTCGTTGTAACATCGCAGTTTCCTTCAAAATCTATATATACGCATAAACCGAGTTGTACTCAATCCATCGCACCCTACACCCCCACCCACCGACAATAGAACCCGTGTCTCCACAATAGAACTCCATTCAGCGGTCATGCAGCAGAGTATATATAACGAAAGGTGCAACGTTATAATACCGATTGTGGTCAGCTTCCACGCCGCGACCTCCAACAGGCGCTGAACGCATGCATAATGCAACTCGAACGCGAGCTCACGCACTGCCGCGCAAATATTCGCGGACTGCAAACATTCGTACGCTGTATGTAAGTATGTACGCTGTATGTATATATATATATATATATATATATATATATATATATATATATATATATATTGGGTGAGCAAATGCATAAACACGGAATGCGTGACACACTCTCTGCGTGCTCTCACTCCTATCCCTTCTCTCCCTTCCATTCCACCTCAGGCGATGCACGAAGAGTCTATACTGTACCTGTCCCTATTCAATCTCTCTCTCTCTCTCTATCTCTCTTCTCATCCCCTAATTTCTCGCACGCGCGCTTTTTCTAATAAGCGTCGATTTGCATTACATGGAATATATTTGAACAGCTGAATAAAGTTTCTCAGCCTTTCCACGCGACATTTCTTCAACAATCAAATTACACGTGTATATAATTATCTCTCGGTATAATATAATAAACTCGCTTCTTCTTATGGGGAAACAGTTTTTTTTCTTGCTACTTCCAATTACCATAATTTTTAATATATTCCCGTATATAGATATACCTATGCACGCGTAACATCATAACGCAGCCCAGAAAGAATATCAACAGTAAGTTGTAAAATTTGTAAGTCAATAATGATAAGATAGCATATATCTTGCATATATATACAAGATACATTAATAATATCATATATGTTAATTGCTATCACAGTTCATGATAAACTTTATCTATAACTCTAGATAGAGCAATTGATTACAATCGAGTTATTTGTAATTACTTAACAATTTATATACTCGCTTGGTAATTATTTAATTATTAAAATAAATGCCAGATCCTACATACATATAGAATCGCTCAAATAACTTATGAACAACCTTTCACCTGCACATCAGCCACAGTTTTGAAACAGAAATTGAAAAAAAAAATAAAGAACAAAAATTATTCTTCCAATAAACCACAAACATTTCCCTTACACAAGTGCATTACGTTGCGCTAATCTTGCATGCGGGTTCGAACCCACACTTTTGAGGCTAATAACCATGTGTGTATATATATGTATATATAGACGTATGAGTGGATGTGAAAACGTACATTAACTTGGCACGTAATAATTCATATTCCGCGCGCAACATCAAAGAAGCAGCGGGCCAGGTGTTCCGTTAACAATTATATTATTTGCGAAATAATAATATCGGGCCCGTTTCTCGGTCTTCCTTTCATCTTTTTGCCCACCGCCCCCCTCCAACCTCCCACCCTCCCTCTCGATTTCCTATCACGCGCTGTAATGAGTGTAATAGTGCACTGTCGGCGCGACATACATGCGTACACACATACATAAATACACGTAGTATATAAATATGTATATAAATATACGCATGCACACACAGGTTGCATGCACATTTCGCTGCGACTGTCGGCGCGCACGGGCGGCCGGGCGAATTACATTCGGATTGCATTATGCACGACCTCAAACAAGCTCGTTGTGACGAATTTCGAGGGCGTGCAGCGCGTCATCGCGCGCGAGGCGGCTTTATATTTATGTACATACATACATACATACATACATACATACATGCATATACGCACCTTTCGTTGAAAGCTCGCCGCTGCAAGAGAGCGATCAAAAGGGAGTACCTATATATACGGGAGAGGTGCCGGAGCGTATTAATATAAGCGCGGGCGTGCGAGCGTGTTAAATCGTGGAACGGGGGTAATTGAAATTTGAATCGGCCGCCCGCCCCCATCGGGCTCGTGCTTCATTTTTTCCCTCGACTCCGTTTCTTTTTCCTTCGGCTCTGCCCCCCCTTTTCTCTCTCTCTCTCTCTCTCTCTCTCTCTCTCTCTCTCTCTCTCTCTCTCTCTCTCTGTTTCTCTCTGTCTATATATATAATATATCATCCCTCTCACTTTCATCTTTCGTTTTTTTCTTTTTATGGTTTAATGTGCACGTGAGGCTGGTGCGCTATTTTCTTTATTTGAATAAATTATTTTTACAAACTATCTGTAAATAGGAAACAAATACCCTTTATTTCTTTCGGTAACTATACAAAAAATTGAAAGATTAAAAAATCATATTAACATCTTGAGTTAATCTTGAATCTTTGTCAATTACAATTGACTAGAATATGAAGTGACATAAATAAAACTGAATGTCGCATGTATGTTATTACAAAACTCAGAAAGGTAATGGATACACAAACTTCCATAAAAATTTATTCGGCCCTATTCAATAATTTAATCAATTGCATATAGACATAATTTAAACCGAATGCAAAATATGAGAACAAGATATGAAAAATTAAAAATATAGTTTCTTTTTTGCACAGCATGCTCTTTGAAATCTTAATCAATTATTTCATTGGTAACAATAGTGTATCATTATCACAGATTTAAGAAAACTTATGTAGATTATATCAACGGAAATGACGAAAATACTATATATTAATATTATTGTTATATTCTGATAGTTAAAATATTTACTACGTATATACTGCGAAAAAAATTTAGAAGCTTAAGAAGAGTTTGATTACTGCTTTTCTCATAATTTATTTGTAACTTTTCTTAACTGGAGATACTTATATATTTATTTGATGGTATATTAATTTCAGTTTAATCCATTAATTATACTACTATAGTTACATTATACATCAATTTGTGTACGGCTAACATAGTAATCACCGGTTAATCACTAAATAATAATTTCACGGATTGATCACTAATGAAATTATGTAATGAAAACAGTAAGAGAAAAAAGAAATGTATTGAGAGTTTACATAAAAAAAAACCACGACTATATTTTACCATTCTCCCTTACATTTCAGTTGCATTCATTAATTAAAATCGCTCAAATCATGCATTTTAAATACGCAGGAAATGAATTCACGTTTAAATTTTAAATTGAAAATCGTGTTCGTATATTCTTCGTGGATGCTCAGACTAAATCAGTTTGCAAGTAATTTTAAATATATGCAATGCAATGAACATCGTCATTCTATAATATTTTTTTAATATTATAGAATGAGTGCAAGAAAAAGGCCCGAATGTTCAGCTTCAATCGACGAAGAGAATTTCGCATAAGTAGCTGAAGAAACGTTATCCAGTACGAGTATATCATTGTCATTACCGTATCTTTCCTTTGCTAAGTTTCTATCTTAAAGTATACAATCCCAGGCAAGTGTGCAACCTCGAGTAAGACACGGTGGCTATTCTCATTATACGCTCTCTATCGGACAGAAATTTACAAAACTAATCAATCTCCTGACGCTCGCTTTATTTAAGTAGCGAGCGTAAATTTATGCCATCGATTATTTTATCATAATCAGCCCCCCCGGGTTTGTTAAATTTGTTTAATTTGTTCAATTAAATAAATCGTTCTTATTTAATTACTATGCTGATATTTCAACTTCTTCGTATCTATGCCTGCTTATAAAATATTGCGTTGTAATAAATTAAACTGGAATATAAATCAATTAATATATCAATAAAATTATTGTGTAATTATTCATCATATTATTAAGTAAGTGGATCAGCAAATATTCTTTGATATAATAATTTTAAATTCATAATCTGTTTTTTGTTAATTCCTAATATTTTTTTTTTGTTAGACATTTTGCGTCATTTGAATAGATATAACACGGAGATAAATGAGTTTATTATTTTTCATAAATGTTTAAATTTGCTTACGATGATGGTAACTATTTGGCGTATTTGAAATTAAAGCTGTAATAAAAATAATATAATGATGTAATAGGAACGTCTATGTATAAAATGCGCTGAGTATTCATCTGCGATATTTCAAAGTTGTTGATAACCGAAAGAAGGATGGGAATTCAATCGACCCAAAACAATATTTACTTATATGAATATGCTATTATATACTTGCCAAGACAAGATGAATTATTTCAGTATAAATTATTGTATCGAAAATCTAAACCTATATTTCTACTCCGTTAATATTACAATAATTAACGCCTATCTTAAGAATATTTTAGACCAGTTGCCGCTCTACTCCCTTAATTTGAATTACGGATACATATCAACACACGAAGAAACACGCGTGCGCGCAAACGCGCGCACACAGTTATACACGAAGTCTATAAAATCAGTCAAGAAATTGGTGAAATGAGTATTCATGAAAAAAGACCCGAGTGCTTCAAGGATTATATTCTAATATAACAACTGCGGCAGGAGCTCCTTTTCCATTTTTATTACTCTATTTATGTACGATAGTTTGGATTTTCTCTATTACATGTTACTCTTGTTAATTACTTCGAGTTTTGTCGTTGTGTCGCCATCGTTACGGTTGACTTATGGAGAGAAAATTCTAGTAGGTGCTTACACACTTCAAGCATGTGTGGAAAATCATATTATCGATACATAGAGGACATCTATAATTAGTTAATATTAACTAAATATAAGACATTGGCCAATAATGACGGATAGTAGCCAAAAACATTAAAAATGATAAATAACTATGTATAAAGAGCAAATTTGTAATAAATTAATTCACTAAATTCTAAATTATATCTTCCAAGTCTGATTTGAAAAAAAAAATTGAACTAGTTTAGTCGTATTCTGTTTTCTTGACCGACTTTCGTAATAATTTATTTTTAAACTAAATCTGTATGCGCTTCCGAAACTAATTTGCTTATGTAAAGCGAAGCTAAAAAGAAGAGGATAACTAATAACCTTCGCGCATATATGTGGTGAATAAGAAGAAACGATTCTTGATGCAGCATTCGAGTGTTCAGATTTACTTCGAGTCTTTGAGTTCATTTTTCACTTCCTATCTCAAGCCCCTTTATTTCCCTCCAGCTCCTTCCCATTCCCCCGATTTTTTATCTATCCCTATTTCTCTCCATTTCTTATCTGTGACCGAAATGGCGGCAGTACCTGCGGGGAACAAATAAAAAGTGAATTTAAAGAGACAAAGCAGTAACGCGCGCGCACGCCAAAGTCTAAGTTGCGCTCTTTTACTTTGTTGTCGGGGATCGGGAAAAATATATTACGCTTTACGCCGTCGTGATAAAAAAGTTATGATCATGCACACCCAGTATATATATCTTTAAGACGCGCAGATTTGAACCTCGCCTGAAAAAGAGGCGCAAGAAAATCCGGCAGTTTTTCATCGGCGTCGTTATCGCCGACGGAGATATTTGTTCGATTTCTGCCGATAAAATAAAAAAGGGGGGTGGAAAGGGCAAACAGGAAATTTTCGCACGTTTTGTCATAATTATGAAGCTCATTGCTCGCCCGGACGAAAGCAAGATAAGAGCTGGAATATTAATGCCCTGCCATTACTTCAGATGGCATGGCATGTGCGAGAAATATTGCCCTAATTTGTCTACTCCCCGAACGCGGTGGGAAAGGGTAAAACTGGTGTGTAAAACAAAAAAAAGAACTAGAAATCGCCAAGATTATCGCAGTTCCAAAAAAAGACCTTGTTACATAGTAACTAACTTAGAAAAAGCACCAGTCGGCGTTTTGATTAATTTAAACCCGAGAAAAATTCATACGCTCTTCATCGAATTAGAAATATAATCGGAAATGCAATCTACCTATTCGAATGTTAATTTTGAACGATTGAACGATGAAAACTGATTTTAAAGTAAGAATCATTGAAAATAAATTACCCTGATCCCCTGTTCCAGATAATATTTTATTTTTAGATTAATAGAAAATTCACTCGATTTTCTTCTAGACTTGTTTCCCGTTCGAGAGGATAAAAACTGCATTACATACTACTCGTAATTTTTACCACTTGAATAAAGTATAATCGATCGATTTAAAATTTGTTAAGAAAAGAGGCTTTAAATCAAATCATAAAAAGGAGAATATATTCAATTAATTTAGAAAAAAATTATTCTTACAACACTTTCTCCGTAACATCATTATAAAATAACTATGAAGCCGAAATACGATATTACTTACTATTTTATTACATTGCATGTGGAATTATATTTCCCGTTTCCGGTTCCTTTAGCTTATACGTTTAATGAGATACGTATATATTATATTTTCAATTGCATAATAAATTTAGTGAGAAGAATAAAAATATATTTGCGATCTCAATTTAAAATTCCTTGTAATTCTTTTACAATCTAATATCAATGTTATTCTGCTTATCTTTTAGCATTTTGAATTTTACGGAGATTTACTATATAATTAAAGATATATATAAATATATTCTAAACATGTATAAAAATCAGAAGTTTTGAAAGACATGTGGATTTCCCATAACTTTCAAATTTTTAATGGGAAACTCTATTAGGTGATTATGATTATTTTACAATTCAAGACTCAAAACTTTTATCATACTAAAATCTTTCTTTCTATCTAATTGTAAAATTTAAAACAAGAATGAAACATCTTTTATCTTGCATCAATAATTATGAACTTTGTTTCACATAATGTTAAATCATTATATTGTTATATAAAGAATTAATATATCATATCCACGTTGGTTATATTTCATAAAAAATTAATGCAAGAAATATTGTTATAAATAATGCAGCTAGGTGCAATACATTATACATATAATATACATATATAAAATAGAAAATAATTTACAAATCTTTAGAAATAAATTTTGAGTATAATATGAAATGGAATAAACACATGGAACAAATAATCAATAGAACTAAGAAGTTGATTTTGATTTTTGCTGAATTGAAGAAGAGCCATGTGGACATTCGAGTACATAGTATAAGTTATGGGATTGTAGGATAGATAGAGTAACTAGAAGATCATCGTAATATTCCGTTACAAAATATTCGAATAAAAATATTCCAGAACATTAACCAAAATCATCTTGAATTGAATAGCTGTCCTCTATTATGATGAGGTGAAACACGTATGCTTAGATAGCGTGTTTAAGAATAGAAATGAAAATATGACATCAAAAATCGAGAAAACAGCGTGCAACAGGATTAATTATATTGCGGCTATGAGACTATTCAATGTCTTACGAACTTACGAATGAAATGAAATATTTTAAAGTTAAATAAAGAAACTATTTAAAAAATATTTAAAATGTTATAAGAGTCCTATAAAATAACGCGTGCAAAGATCTTGACGCGAAATGAATTGGCTTTGAATAAAAAAGAAAATTTATTCTTATGACGATATGTCGAGCCATTCGATTATATCGATTCTTCTAGAGGTAAAGTATAACAATTACTTGTACAATTTTTATATTTTAAGCAAGCACACTGTTAATACAGAAATTTAAGTTTTAAACAGTTTGATCAGCAAACTATTACTCAACTGCGAGGAATGAAATGTAATAGTTTGCCTATATATATAAGGCCAATACTTTAATGTGTAAAATGTAAGTCGCACAGGTATGTTGAAACAGACAATTTATACACGAGCATTTGTAAGGATAGAACGCAATCTTACGCTAATTTATTCGATAAGTAAATATGACAAGTGGAAGTAGTATCGGATATGTTCCAATAGGCCATTTTTATAGGAAAACTTGTATAAGAATAAATCGGTAGCTACATACGAGGAGTATGAATATATTACTTTATTTTAACGGTATTTCAAAATAATTGAAGATCCGACATGAAATTGTTATATTCTGCTTAAATTTTTTTGCATCATATGGCTATTTAAACCGTTGCTTTGCATCCATACATATGGATCATTGGTGAAAACCTTCTTTTTCCATTGTTTTCACAATTTATGTATATATATTGTTTGCACAAATAATGTACATGAAATCGAAAAGCTTTACAAATGTTCTGATCTAAGATTATAATACGAGTATGGATTAGCTATCGCTCGATAATCTTGCTAGTTAACTTATCTATTATTGTTAATTGGGGATTATAGTCAGTTGTTGAGCAATTAGTTTTTAAAACATATTTTTATAGCCAATCTACCTGAAAGTGACCAATTGTATCCTAAGAGGAAATTCTTATTTCTTATATTCTTTACATGTAGTTTCTTATTCTGATTGAAGAAATACAATACACAGTATGCTCCTTACTATCTAGAATCTTGGTCCCGTCCTAAAAATCAAAGCATCGACCCACCCGTACCCCGGCGTTATCTGAACTTTCGCGAACCGTATATATATATATATATATATATATATATATATATATATATATATATATATATATACACACATCGCACCGAGATAATATCAGGAGCAATCTTGTTATTTCAGGAAGCAGTGGCCCGCGCTGTCTCCGCCCGGGCCAAAAACCTCGTCCCTTCCAACCCCCCCCCGCCGCCGCCCTCCAAAAAACTCCCCAAAACATCCACTCCCCCGCCTCCCCGTGATCCCCGCGAGCGCTCCTTCCTCGCGGAGGGTCGCCGTCGATCGTACCTTGGCCCCCCCCCGGCGCGCAAGGGGGTTGCACGGGCGCCCGCGCGTGCGCTACCCCGCCCGCTGCGGGCGCGGAGGGGGAGGTGGACCCGTGGCTGCGCGCGCGCGAAAACAGTCGAGTGGTTGCCCCGAATCGCGACGGGGGCGCGGGTGCATTTACCTTACCGAGCCGCGGACGACGCACCTTCAGTAACGCCGCGCGAGCCAGCCGGATCGCATAGAGGCGAGCCCCTGCCGTCGCGTAACCACCCCCTCGCTCGGCCGCTTATCACCCCCCGAGATCTCCGTCCGGACGCACGTGTTCCTCCGAAACGTACTGCACGGAATATATATATATATATATATATATATATATATATACATACATACATACATAACATGACTCAACGAGCGAGCGAGTCCGCGATGCGCGAGTGAGTCATCGCGGCATACCCCCTTCGACCCCACTTCCGGGACGACGACGAGCCGCTAAGCCGTTAATTTATATATATATATATATATATATAAAGTCACCGCTCTATAAAGTCCCGCGAGCGGAAGTATAAATACGCCCGCGCTCAAAGTGTGCAAAGTGTGCTGCGATCGAGAGTGCGGCGGTAGAGAGGTAGATAGAGAAACAGTGCGGCGAAATTCTCCCCTCCCGCCGGCGCCTCCGCGTCAAGGAGCCTAGAGGGCGGATAGAGCGGGAGAGCGAGCGAGAGAGAGGAGCAGACCTGCGGCGAGCGAGCCCGTCACGAAAGTGGTGAGTCTTTGCCAGCGCCCTTTTAGCACGCGAGCCGAGCGCGTGTCAGAATGGCGGGCGAGGAGGGTGGCAGACGGGGGCAGAGTAAGGAAATTTATTGGCGAGGCGAGCGCTGTGGGCAGGCGGGCGGGGAAAGGGGGCTGCGGAGGGGGAGAGGGGGGGGGTTGTTGAACCAAATGCGGCGCTGATTGCGTTGTTCGGGTTGACGAGCGTGAGAATGAGTTCGTTGACTGAACGGAGTACCGGGGATGGGGCGAGGAAGCTGGAGGGGTGAATTCCCCGTTCGCGATCGGGAAACTATTTAGAGAGCGCCCGAGGTGTAATTTAGAGGGTCATTATCGTATGATTAGAGGGATGAGGAGCGCCCGTGGCACGGGCGACGATACTCGCGGGAGCGGACGTATCCGCACGGTGCTTCGTCCTACACACACGCGCGCGCGCGCCTAAAGTGTGTATATGTGTGTGTGTGTGTGTATGTGTGTATTATATGATGGATCTAGCGTACAAGGATGGGATGGAAGGCCAGGCTTGATTTTCCGACTGAGAATAAGTCCAAATGTTAGATATTACTTTACGGCTTGGTTTTAATGGTGAGAAAAGTATATAATCTAGATAAAGATATGATCTAGAGCAGATATTAATCAGTTCTTATTCATTGCAATATTTTACAGCATTCTCAAAATGTACGAAATGCTTGTATAGGACACTGGTCTTTCATCAACAAGTTTTAATCGTAGAATAAAGTTTTTGTTTTTTGTGCATAACCTTTTAAATCATCGGTTTAGCTTGATTTCCTACTCACTATATTTTCATTTTTAAAACAGGAAAAAAATGATAAAATACTTGCACCGAAACAGGCTGAAAAATATTATCGTAATGAAAACGATTACTCTTTAGAATTTGATTGTCAAAAATCAGTTATCAACTTATTGCTAAAAATAAGTTTATTAATATTTTCGATTCTCATTTCATTGAGTCCAAAAAGTTCACTGCATTTAATAACATATCGATAGTCATGACTCATTGACGAATGTCGTTCAACTGTCGGAAATCTGATTTCTATTATGCAAAGACTACATTTTCTATTTCGGTCTGTAATGAAACCAATTGTAACTGTGGTAAAACTTTTCATTATGTTTCAAAGAAAATACATACCGATGAAATATAAAAATATTTTTATTCCACGCTTCTTTCTATTAATTAAAAATGTTTTGCAATACATTTATTCATAAAAGTCTTGCTTTTTGAAAATGTTTTTCTATTCATAATTTTCAACATTTGAATTGCAATGATTGTCCATTAGGTTAGTTCAAATAAAAGAATTAATAAGATATGCTTAATATATTTCATAATATACGGATATTTTTATTAACGAGTAATATTACTATCATTGTAAGTCAAATGTCAGTCATAATGGACGTATAAAGGATGATATAATACAATAAAATAATAATTTTAATTTAATTAAAAATGTATAAAATATAAATGCGCAGTTTTATTAATGAACTGTGAATACTCTTTATTTATGAATTACACCGAATTACACCGTAAAATTATATACATTTGAATTTTAATCAAATACATCGTTTTATCTCTATGTATACGCCAGCTGATCTGCATAACAATAATTTCAGTTTCAATTGAAATTACGTAAATTTTCATAATTTATTATACGAATCGTAAATAATAAATATTTCTATAGCAAATCAACAAGTATACTCGTTAACACGGTTATATAATCCATTTAGCTTTCATTTTATAAATTTTTAACAAGACTTCTATTGTTTTTCCGACAGCTGGGAAACATTAAATTTGCAAGAGAAACATGTTGAAAATCTAAATAATTTATCAGCCCCCGATAGGGAGGAGGTGGGGAGATGGGAGAGAGAAGGAGACAGAGAGAAACAGAGGTCTAAAAGAACGAATTGAAAACTGCGTGTTTCATAAGGCCGTCTTTCCATCAAGCGATACCGGAGACTGAAGCAATAGAACTCCTTCTAAGATTAAATATCTTTGTTGATATTTTGATAGATGGTTATTATTATTACAGAAGTTGTAACTACAGAGTTCTATATACGCATTTATTAGGTTTTCGCAAATACAAATGAAAAAATGAATGTCAATGTATTGAAAAAAAGACAAAATGAAAGTATTTCAAGTTTTTCACCGATATTCGTGTTATAAAGAAAAAAATTATATATAATAAAGATGAAGGAGAAATAATCACTTTTAAATAATTTCAATTTAAAAATGGCAAATTTTTCATAATATATATAATTATGACATGAACATTACTCGTTGTAGAGTTTTTATTTTAAATTTAAAATTTTTTGGTTTAAATTGATTTAAAATATACGTTCCGCAATTAAGACATAATTATTTATCAATACTAAGCAGGAAATCGTACTCGTGCGTATTCTGAAAATCGGATCATTCCATTCTTTCACATATTTAGACAAGCAAGTCTATCTAACTCGAGCTGATTGCCAGGACTTTTCCTACAGCGAAGAGCTTGAAATTGCGTTAACGCGCGAATAATGAAAAACGATCGTTTCGAAGTAAAAAGAATATATTTGACGAAAACTAATGTGCAACTATGCATATCCGTGGATATTTGCAAGGACCGGTGATGCAGGTGTAACGTCCGTGGAGTATCGTATATCATATATATATATATAAGTGATGTTCGACACTTTCGATGTACTAGTACGGAGCACTCGACGCTAAACTGAACTCACAGGGGCTTTCTTACCCAGGAGTTTTCATTAGCCGTGAGTAATTAGTTTCCAACGCGCGTAGTCGCGAAATCACTCGGGCCGGAGCAGATTGGCATTTGGTATATACGAACTCGCCCTACACGTATATACATTGGGCGATGGTGCCTGTACTTGTTGCCTGATTTCTCGCTTGACGCGCGCCTGTAACAGTGGGATAGAGCGCTGTTAAAGAATTTATACAAAATATATTTAATCATTACAAGATGTATATATGTAATTTATGATTGTTTTTTAATGCAAAATGTAATTATATGCCAATCACGTTTCAAGTTCTGTAAAAAGTCCTTAAAATTCTGTGGAAAGTCCTTATCACGGCAGTAACGATCATCTTATTAAGTATCTAAAAACTACAATTTTCTTTAAAACAAAAATATAACTATATATTAGATATACATTATATCGGTGTTCTCAAGAATACGTGTATTTAAAACTATCTTGTACTACCCTGAAGGAGCCTTCAAATACCACACATAATTAACTAATTACGCGGTTTCTCTATAGACTGCCAATATAATTTATCAGCCAAGTACGATTAAACGATCGTTACTTTTTTCTTCAACAAAGATGGCCTGTATTTTTTGCTTAATACTAAAAAAACGTTATTGTTATAGCGTTGCTTAAGTCTATACAAGAGTCTAAACGTGGTACTTGCATCGATCTATTCTCCCCGCATTGGAATTTAGCTAAATTTTTCTTTAGCTGAATATATACAAGCGCAAATTGAATATCAACTATAATATTCTATATATACCGATGCAATTATATGAGAACATATAAGGTACAAAATTATATTTAATAAATAATTGACAGAATTATTGTTTAATTTACTTCCAGAAATATTTTTATGCAATGAATATAAATTTTATTCCATATAACTGTTGAGTTTGTAAATTCATAGTTTGACACTATTTATAGAGTGTAAGGACGCATAAGTGTAGCGTGGCGTAACGAATACGAGAGGCAAACGAGGCAGAAGTTCAAGAGATTTTCCGGAGCTCGCGCGGCCTGTGAAGCCGTTGCGATATATAGAGCGCTATTGATTAATTATATTTTTCATCAACGGAGTGCTTTGTGATTATTATTAATAAAGAATAAGCGCATTTAAATACAGTTATTTATTTACAGGAATCGTAGCCAGCTCGAAACGTTAAAAATAAAAGTCGACAAAAGCACAATTAAAGTAGTTTATACCCCTTGTTTGACCTTAATAATAGCGATCGAGCCCCTCATTGATAATTCTATGGAATAACATAGACATATACGGGTGGACCAATCATCCAACAGGACAAGCACTTCCAACCTGTAGAAAAACTGCAGCTATTCCTCTTTCCTACCTCCCTCTCTCTCTCTCTCTCTCTCTCTCTCTCTCTCTCTATCTTGTACTCTACGCTTAAACCTGAAATTTGAAAGAGATAGTCTTACTTTTCATATACAAAGGCTTATCATCGAATACTCTCTTTTAGGCGCTTGGTCTACTCCATCAATTTGATTCTGGTAATAAGACAATCCCCTCTGGCCGTCATCGAAAAACAGGAACATATAAAAATCGATCCGAATATTACCTAAACTGTTTCCGTATTTATATTTATATTTATATTTATTTATATTTATATTTCTCATATTTATATTTATCATTGTCGGTACAGCTCTATCTCCGCAATGATACTATTTATACACATAGAAAGATACGTTGGAGCAACGAGGCTAGAAACAAAATGCTAAAATCGCATTGAGATTTTCGAGTTTAATGCATAGATGTATCTAAAATCGGACCTGCCGAAGCTCATCGTCCCCCTCCTGTCCCCCACGCGAATTGAATTATGCGATATACCGGTGCACAAAGCCCCCCTCCCCACATCTCGCCCTTGCCGATACTGCGTGCTTACAGTTGCGGGTGGAGGGGGCAACGCTTGATTGTACGCAAAAAGAGCCACGAGAGTACCGAATTCACGGGCCGATATTGCGTACCGTATACATATACCGCATCCAGCCGCAGCATAATGGGCATAGAGAGAGAGAGAGAGAGAGAGAGAAGCAGAGGAGCTTTGACAAAAACGAGCGGACACCGCTGCGTGTCGAATTCAAGCTTATTAAGTTACCATCATCCGCTTCCCCGCGAATAACTAAGCCTTTGTTTTTGCCGTGCTTTTGTGCAGTGCAGGAGGGGGGGGGTGGGAAATCGTCAAATTTTTTTTAGGTTATCCGCAGCGGTAAAATCGACGTTTGCTCGGTTTTCGAGTTGTCTCCTCTCTCTCTCTCTCTCTCTCTCTCTCTCTCTCTCTCTCTCTCTCTCTCTCTCCGCACGAGCGATGCGAAATACACAATAAACAAAGTTTATCAAATTTATATATATCCTATATGCGTTAATCAATACCTAATTGATAGAGCATTCGAATAACTTATTTAAATCAAATCTGAAAATGTTTCGTACATTTTCAATAAGATTAAAATAAAGAGTATAAATTATAATATAAGCTTCATTACTGATTTATTTAACAAAAAATAAAATGTCTTTTAATCGAACCATGCCAAATCAGTATCCAAGAAATTTCTAATGTGTATACATATATATGAGTATTGTGTATGTAAATATCTACAGTAAGTTATAAAATAATGAAATTTACTTTTTTAATTTTATTCCAACTGATGCAGATGCGCCATGCTCTGAATACATTATGCGCGGGGTCAGTAATGAAGATATAGCGGCATTATGATGTCATCAGCATTATATTGCGATATTGTATGCAGAAGAGTATCCAGCATCAGCACCAATTTTAATCATAAGCAGCTGATTAGACAATTAAAAATTAATTAATTACACATTGTTACACTATTGGTCCGAAAATAAATTCAGATACAGCGAAAATTACTGAGCTTTCACTTTTCACAATTGATGAGTCTTGCGTATATACATTTAAATAGAAAACTATACGCTTATGAAGATACGGATTATCAGAAAATACATCTTCGATGGTAATATTGCCAGTTTCCGCGTGAACTTTACTAAATGCAATAGTTATAGGAAAATTTTTAGCTGGTAGGTAATATTGAATTTTCATATAAATACATAAAAAAAGCTTCAATTACATACTACTGTAATTTGCTCAGTTATTTTCAGCAGTCTATTTTTTCATACTTATTAAAGAAATTTACTCGTAGAATGTTACATTGAGGAAACTGCGAAAAACGCATATTAAAAACCGAGCGTCGAAAACAAAATTCTCTAGAGTCGTAACACGAGCAGGTACTCACAATGCAATTAAATTATAATAATAAGTTCTTCGAGAACAAGGATTATTGGGTAAATAATAAACGTATCATGTACCTAACTAATAGGCATCGCAAATAATCATGCAAATTACAATAAATATTATTTTTGAGCAGTATTATATTATGCTCGGCAGTTGCTGATATTCATAATAAAAATAATACCACTGACCACACCGTCCGTGAGTATGTGAAAACTAAAAAAATTTTAATCCAAAAAGTTGAATAAGAAGATTTAATTTGGAAGAACCAGAATCGTTTGGGGATAATTAATATTGAAATAATTTCATATCATATTATACCAATGAATACTTTATAAACAAAATTGTACATATAGCTTCGCACAGACAGATTATGATTTTATTTCTCTTCTCTGAATGAAAATTCGAGTGTTGTCGAATAAATCACTTTTTGACTATCCTGGTTTTTTTATTATTCAATTTTATTATTTATGTAATAAAAAAAGAGAGAACCGAGCTTGTTTAAACAAAGCTTTAAATTACTTATTCGATACACGTAATAAGGTTAATAATTAATAATTAATAATTACGTTTGTTGGTTTCGTATTATTATTATTATTATTATTATCGAGCATCCGGGCTTTGTTTTAGGCGACGCGAACGCTTTATTGCGAGATCGGGTACTTGCGATGATCGTTCCTATGGGCGTAACATATATTACGAGCCAAAGAGGGCCCGCCCTTGGACATTTTTGAAAGCATCGCTCTTTTGTGCTCTGCTCTCGAGTATCATTGTAACGCTGCGCGTTAGCTAATGCAATTGTGTCGGAAGAGGAGCCTGAAATATACGGGTCGTTCTTTAAAGTTACTTTTAATAATAGATACACCATATACCTTTCACAAGAGATTTAAGTACAGATTTTAGGCATACGTATAGTTATCTATCATTCACGTTGTAATAACTTATGCTTGTGTATTTAATTTCAAATTGTCATAACTTGTGCTTTTGCATTTAATTTCCCGTTGTGATTTTTTCCCGACAATTTCAAATTGGTTTCTTTCATTCTTTATACGATGTAAATAATTTGGTTACTTTATAGGCAGGATGCCAATGCACCAGAGGCAACGATTGAAATCTGTATGCACGCGTATCGTATATAATTTAGCTGTAACTGATAACGAGACTTTCCTATTTATGAAACGCGCACGCGTTAAAGTTGAAAAACAAATACCGAGCTCGTGAAGTATGTATAATAATAGTTGTTCGACCATCGAGAAGAAACGAAACAAGTTATGCACAGGTATGGCGATAGAGGATAAACGAGAAAATCAGCATTATGTATTTATTGCAAAATAAAGGATAATATAGCGCTGAATTCGACGCCCGGCACTTGTATTGGCATAGAAGAGTAATAAGTAACGGAACAAACGAGTTTGCATCTTTTTTTCCCGAACTAATTATTCAACCGTACAGCAGTCCTACATAATTACGGGTAATCGTTTAAATGAATTATTTAATGTTGGAAATTGGAAATTACAAAATCGATGCGAGAATTGCCGATAAAAAGATTATAATTATCTAGACTAGACTAGATTTAACCAAATAATTATTCAATAATATTATATATGATAAGGTTTATAACTGAAGCCTGATCAAATTTTATATTACTACGCAAAATTCATCTCCTTTTCTTTCATTTTTATGCGATTTATTGAAGAAAAGGATTAGACTTAAGTGTATAATAAAAAAAAAATTCACTCCGATTGATATTGTGTTTTAAAGGAAATGTAGAATATTTTGATAGATTATATCGAGTTCTGTACTATGCCTTAGGTATTAGAAAAGTTTGAAATATCTCTGGCACTGACAAATTGGAACGTGATTGATCCTCTTCCCTACTAAAATTCATTAATTAAAAACTTAGCTTTAACATACAAACTATCATCTCCTTTATATAGTTCATCGTCTAATAATTTTCCAATATAGCAAATAATCAGTTATTGCTTAATTATATAATGTAAATGAGCTGCATATGTAACATAAAAAGAAACTAAAATTTCATGAAAGATTACTAAAACGGCAATAATTCGCCTCGTTTCCAAACGTAAAACAGAACATTGTTTCATCTTGCAGCGAACTAAACAGCAGCAAAACTCTGAAACTTTCCGGAAAAAGGTATAAATAATTAATCGATCCCCAGAGCCCCCAACGAATTAAATATTTAATAGCGTTCAATATTAAGTTATTATACGTATACACTCTACAAAATATCGTCGACTACTCCCTTAATTCGACGATCCATCGACTATTTTCTAAAAAGCCCGTGTAAGAAAACGCGAAAAGAAAAAAAGAAAGAGGAAAGAGGGGAGGAAAAATCTCCCCGGCGACGCTTTCTCAAAGAAGCGCATAAATCTCAAACGTCTGCGCGAAGCGAGGGAGACGAGGAGGGCGAAGGCTGTGGAAGAAAAATAGGAGACTCTTTCCGGCATATTAAAAGCTCATAGAAACTCGTCTCACTCTCGCGCGCGCGCTCGGCAGCCCCCCTCCCCCCGCCCCATCCCCCGGCCAGCGCAACTCGGCAAACCAGAATCGCGAGTTGCCTCGGAGGAAATGGATGGGCGAAAAACGCCCGAGAGAGAGAGAGAGAGAGAGAGGGGGGGAGAGAGAGAGAGGAGACCGGGGAAGGAGTCGAAAGCAAATGCGCCTTTGGCAATCGCGATCGAATTCGTTTTTCCGAGGTCGCGCCGCATCATCGGGTATAT
Organism: Sycobia sp. Sy_11; assembly: GCA_018907035.1. Lineage (NCBI taxonomy): Eukaryota > Metazoa > Arthropoda > Insecta > Hymenoptera > Epichrysomallidae > Sycobia > Sycobia sp. Sy_11. Next base: position 1,591,081 of record JACCIC010000065.1, on the reverse strand, counting down.
ATTAAATATATAGCCGCGTTTTCCACGATTACTGCGTTTTTAATCTCGCCCTCTTGATCTCGCGCTGAAGCGTCGAGAGCGCGTTCATGGGCGAGGGGCGGGGCAGCTAACCTAAATTAAAAAAGACCCTCTCGCACTTATATACGTATTTAATTCGCGGGGTAAATTCTCTCGTATTCCCTATATATGCCTAGGTATACATAATGTCCTTAGACTGCAGGTGTGTGTGTGTGTGTGTGTGTGTGTGTGCGCGCGCCCGCTCGTACATTAATCAGTCGACTGCTTCCAGAACGACATCAGTCGAAACATCTCGTACATATACGCTGTGCATAATATACAATCGACCCACATATCTACTTCGCGTCGCAACCCAGTTATATATATATATATATATATATATATATATATATATATATATATACACATGCATACATACATTTAGGCATGTGTACTACAACCGAACTCCGTGCGTTTCCGCACCCGCAAACGTCGATCTGTGCGAATTTCGCGCTACGACGACCCGTGAATCATGCACGACGCGCTCGCGCGCTTCATGCAGCTCAGCTGCAATGCGCTCCACACGGGTATAGACGAAATGTGTATGTAAACGCATGTATATAGTAAAGTTTACTGGGTTGGAAAATTCACCAGTCATATATTTGTTAATTCTGTATATATACAATATACATAATATATATATAGGCTCCTTATTAAAGATTTCACTTATTGATAAATGCCGGAGCTGAGGGTTTCATTTGATACCGATGTGATGAACTTCTTTTTCAAAAGTACAATATTAAGTTTTTTTATTTAGTCCTAAATTAAGACATTAATCCACGGTATATGTACATAGTATATACACAAAGTATATTACTCAGGCTGCTTATTCTCTATATATATATAGTGTATATATAAGAAACTCGGACATTGCACACGTGTAACGAGTTAATTGCGATAGTAGGAGAGAGAAGATAAAAGAATCGAGATGGAAAAGCGATTGTTTCTGATTGAACGTGCGAACGCGTTGGGCCCCTTTTGCTGTAATAATTTATTATCTAAATCATTGAGTGTATATAATATATATATATATATATATATATATATATATATATATATATATATCTGTTTCAAAAGCATATATAACTCTATAATTGATTTATTCAATTTCATAATTGGCTTTTCATTTATAAATAAGCAATTGTATATCCTCGCCAAATTTTTCCCTAAAATAAATCTCGCGATCGTTTCTTCGGATAATAATTGGCACAATAAATCTCTGTCTCTCTCTCTCTCTCTCTCTCTCTCTCTCTCTCTCTCTCTCTCTCTCTCTCCTTCTCTCTCTATGAAATTTTATTAAAAAATAAACTCACCTAATTTTTTCCTCCGAAAAATTAATCACCTAAGTTGTTAAAAGTTATCAGTAAACTGGATGGGCAGATAATTTACTCAGAACAAAATCGTATTTTCTATAGATTTTCATGCAGATATTTCTTTCAATAACGTAGATCAAAGTAATATATTAAATAAATTAAATCTATATGCGTGTATACTAGTTTTTTCATACACAAGAGCAGTATCAATCAAATATTCCGTAAGGAACTTTTTCAAAGTCAGACGATCGGGCGTTTAAAACTTGTTCTATCGAATATCAAAGCTGTTGCGCATTCCTAAATCAGAATCTGGTTTCCAATGCAGGCTAGAAATAATATAAATGATCAAACATTATATATTTAGGATTTTATCTCCATTAACATACATCTATTTTTTTTTAATAAACTCGTTTATACCAAGGGGAAAAATGAAAAATTACGCCAGTTGCACAATTCGATGGGCCTTTGAGAAAACTGTGTCTTCATTCCCGTAATCCTTACGCGCCGAACGCCTACTGGCACACTCGCGTCTAGGCGCCGCGGAGGTGGGTGAATCGAGCGCGCTCCAAGAGAAAAGCTCTCTCACCGCGAAGAGGTAAAGGAGTAAAAGAGAGGGAGAGAGAGAGAGAGAGAGAGAGAGAGAGAGAGAGAGAGAGAGAGAACGCGCAACCGGTTAGCCGCGATATCGTCGGAATCGATTAAACGATTTTACGCGCCTGCTCGACCACCTTCCCTCCTCCTCGCTATTATAACTCCCGCTGGCTCGCTTTTATATACTCCGTCGATTTCTGACTAGATTTCTTCCCCCCCCCCCCGCCTCGTCTTTCCTCATTTAGAATATCCGCCGCAAGACAGGACGAGCCACGCGTCCTCCTCTATATCTTTCTGCGACTACGTAGTCGTGCGGGCGCATACAAGCGCGCTCGGGCACGCACGCGCGGTTCATATTCCTATCTTACTCGTGCGCTCGAAAAGAACCGTTTACCGCTACCTGCCTTTTTCCCTATATCATTCTCGCCCGTCGCCGTATTTTCGATTCTGGAAAGGAGAGAGAGAGAAAGAAAGAGAGGGAGAGAGAGAGAGAGAGAGAGAGAGAGAGAGAGAGAAACTCCTCTGTTATTAAAGAGTCTTCTATCTAAGAAACGACGCGATTGGCCCTTTTTACTCGCTCTGACGCGAGTTCACGCGAGAAAATTTATTATATATAATGCGGAGAATAGCGAAAATTTATTGGAGCTTCGCGTTTTGTTTTGAAAGCCTGCTCGCGTTTTCATATATATATATGAGCTAGGGCCGGGGCGAGGGCATTGCAGTAGTATATCGGACGACGCCGATGTGCCGAAAGCTGTTGGAAAACGGGTAGCGCCGTGGAATGAATTTAAATCAAGCGCCTCTTTTCTATACTTTTTTTGTCGCCGGATTAGTTCTGCGCGTTAATTAAAAAAGATCGAAGCGCGCAACGGTGATATAAAGGCTTTTAATACACTTCTTGCGCTTTCGTTCGATTGTCAGGCTTGAGCTTAAAAAAAATCAACCTGAGCAACCTTTTGAATCAGACGATTCACACTTATAGTTGGAGATTGTGATAAAAAATATACACCGAGTAGTAAACAATTTATAGAATACAATATTAAATAATCCGAACGCGGTAATATATATTATAGATGCATATTATGCAATATCAACTTGTGGAAAATAATATAATAAGATTGTGGGTATTTTTCTGCATCAGAAATAAAAATATCGAGTATTTTTAAAACTTTCACGTATACATAGTAACGACTTCTATAATAATACAATATTATTTATGGTTCAGAAGGTCCAGACTCTTGAAACAATTTGTATTAGAACTGTACCAAATGTATATTTCCTTAAGAAAATAACACTACATGCTATTTCTAACAAATTGAAAAACAACGTTTAAGGAAAATCGTGTATTAAAATGAATGATACTTACCTCGGTTAACGATAAAGCTTTAATCGCTTATGCCTATATTATGCCAAAAAGTATATAATACTTTCAATAAATTTATATGTACGTATTAGATTATGTAATTCATATATATAGAGAGTGACGTATAAATGACTAAATATTATAAACTTGGAACTATATATTCGACTATGCCTTTCTGGTATTAAAAAATCTTTTATGCTCTTATCAAATTAGGTTTTCTTTTTTCTCTTTTCGCTGCCTTTTCGAGAGGGAGAGAGAAAGAGAGAGAAATGCCGGTAATCGGTATAATGAAGACTCAAACGAAAGGATCGATGCCTGTCAAGCGAGCATATAATAATACATCTATATATTCACGAGCACAGAACGATAAAGTCACAAATTTCCGATTTTCAGTCTCGAACGGGCTTTCTTGGTCCTCGCGCTAATTCACGCGCGGTATAGATGTATATATATATATAGCGGCGGCTCATGCGAAACAGAAAGAGCAAAAAGGAAAGTGAGAGCCATCGGTAACGGATATCGAATCTATATGCTATACGAGAGAATGCATTGTATCGATTAAATGTCGATGAGTCACGGGAAAGGAGGATAGGTAACGGAAAGCCAGTGCGTATTTGCGCGTTCGTGCGCGTATGCGAGAGCGCGAGAAATGCAGACGGTTGCGCATACATACGTAAGCGCGGCTATAAAATCTCGGCGCGACGAGTGTCGCTGGGGTTAGGCGATGTCGCGTAAAGCAGACTTCTTTCGGCAGAATAGTGTACTGCTCCCCCGCCTCCGCGAGCGGGGGGAGGAGGAGGGGGGGACGAGAATTCATACCGATTGCCAATATATAAACGCCCGACAAGAATAATACCGCGAGATGCTCGTGCTGAGAATGAAAGACAAAACACCGAATAATTTCAAAATTCACTCGCGGAGACCTCGGCGGACCTCGGAAAAGCGCTCGGGCGCGCTTCCGCGGGCGAATGTTCCCGGACGGCGCCCGCGGTAATGCGGCTTGATTTATATTTGATCGAAACTGTTCGATAAACGTTCCGTTTGCCAAGGGAAATTGATTAGGGGCTCTCTTTGCGCCTTTCTTTCTCGCCGCATTTCCTTTTTATGCACGCCGGGCGCGTAACGCGCGGCAAACTCCTTCTCCCGATATCCGCGGTAAAATTTTAACGACAGTTATGAGACAGAGCGCGTTCGCGCGATTTGTCCGAGTTGATTTATAATTATTACGATGACTCTTCATCTCTCTCTCTCTTTGAAATTTTTCAAGACTTTCATAAATCGAGTTTCGTCGTTGCGCTGTGGAAAAAAATTTACTTACCACGTACACTGAGTAAGAACAAATTGAAGATAAGATGGCTATAAAAAATTCTCATCGATAAAAATCAGACGTAAATGAAAAAAAAATAAGACGTACAACTTTTTTTATTGTTTACTTAAAGAATCATATGGGCACGATTAATATTTGTTGAATTCAAACGTTGATCCATAAAATGGTACAGTAGTATATATAAGTTACTTGAATCGTGACGTATACTCTTTCACTTTTTTATATTTCTGTAATCAATACTTTGCTTTTTTTCAACGAAGCATATCTCCTGTATAGAGAATCTATTATATTGTTGAAGAAATAAATTTTGCACCTAATGCTCGTATTAACTTAAGTGACTCGAGTAAATGTGCTTTTCGAATTTTCCTAACTAATTAATTAAGCTAACATTATTGCCAGAGCTTCATTTGCATCGAACCAATATGTACGGTAAATTGTACATATGCAATATCACATTTTTATTTCTTTGCATTTTGGTATCTTAAAAATGTATCGTTCTGGTAAGGAGAGTATATCAACCAATTAAATCACAGATCGTAATAAAATTGATTTTTCTTTAATCCTGCCATTTAAATTAATGATTCTTGGAATATGGCTAATCTAAACGCTTTTAAATGTCCTACGGTATGCGTCGGATGTAAAACTGAATAATATGGTACTTGCCGAAAATAGTTTACTACTGCATGAAAACTATACTTTACATACACGTTAATTGTTATTCCTTGAACTATGTTAAAACAAATACACCGTAAAAATGAAACAATCCGAAATTCAAAATAGTATTAGAGTCATTAACATTAATCTACATCGAACCCGTAAACACGAAACTAAACTGTCCATTTTTATGCAGTACAATAATTAACAGAATTCGTTAAAAAATTTTATTTAGCATTTTCATTATTTTCAGATTGCTCAGTTCATTACAATATTTACTCGGGCAATGTAAGCAGCGATTATTCAGAGAGAGGTAGAAATGGACTACTGCACCAGTTATACTGCTACGTTATTCTTAATTCGAAAAGTATATGTTATTCGACACTGAAAGCGAATCTAGGTAATAGAAGTAATTTACAAGCGCTATGATTAGCTAATTGAAGAATTAATTTAATAAAACCTCTGACCCACGGTGAAGTTGGGACGAGTCTCTCCATATAGACCCTCCACATGGTATATACGTAAGTGGAAATATTTCCAAATAACGTCAGGATATTATAGATTAAGAGGAAAGTACGGCAATGGTATGCGTATAGGTTGAAAGTTACTCGTCCGAGATGAAATAAAAAAATCTCGAAGGGAATAATTGCAATCGAATAGATATAAGAAAGTTAGCGGGCCCGAATGTATCGGAGCAAGGACCGAGTGAAAAAATTATATATAGGTCGAATTGATGCGGCGGATAACGTGGTGTGTACTTGTCATTTGTCCCTCTATAATGATATTCCGCAAAAGACAAATTTACTCGGAATACTTTATTTGAAAAAATTCTGACTCTTTCACTCGCCTAGGAGCTTCCTGCCCTTACACCGACCAATAAAATATTCAACACTTTTCCCTCATCAACGGTGAAGATACGTATATAAACTTTCGTTGTAAAAATTTATTAGGTAATTCTTGTTAATACTAATCTAATATTTAATGGTGCCCTCGTATCTTATATTGCAGTTCTCTTCGCTCCTTTTTATGTATAAACTATATACATTACGTATATATAACACGATAAAGTCGGCGGAAAGCTCGTAAAAATCGAATGAAAAAGTTATTTAAAATCTGTTACGGCCGAATGCATAACTTTCATTAGACTAATTATCCCGGATTAAGTGTGGGCCTTTATAGAATGTAATAATTATCGATAAATTTCGATCTTAACGTTTTATAACATTTATAGAAAACCACTAAAAGAAGGTTGTATAATAGAGGGAGGAAAGAGGGAGCGCCAGCGTGAATACAAACACGTTGTTCAAGGATAATTAAAGCATCTATATAATACAAGTTTCGCGAAGTACGTAAATTTATGTTGCCTCCCTATATATATATGCTTTAATAACTGCGGGCGCATATAAACATAAGTATTTGCGACGCTGTAAACTGCGCCGATGAATGCTTCGGGCGCAAATAATGCGCGCACACGGGACTATATATAAATATATGTATTGCGCATACACACTTCATTAGTAATGATACGCTGCAGGTCAACAATAATAATAATACTTATAATAATGCTATATATTATTTTCTTCATTAGAAGTCTTGCCTACGTTTAGCTCTCTCTCTCTTCTCTCTCTCTCTCTCTCTCTCTCTCTCTCTCATATACATATAATATATATATATATATATATATATATATATATATATATTTATTTATGTATATATATTCAAATATATCTTATTTCACATATATTTGTTCATATTCCCTCCTGTATTACAGACAAATTTCTGAATATTACCGATTCAAACATTTTTACCGTGGAAATACAATTTATACATTAAAAACGTATTTATCTATTAAGCCGTTTACAATTTGTCATTTTATATTTCACCCTCGGTACTTAGGTGCTGACTCGAAAGGAAAATATATGTTTTACAAGCATTTATATTTTTCACTGCTTCTGTATTATAGTTGTCCTTTTATGTCTTACATAAACGCGGTTTATTTAACAAAATCATACCGATCCGCGGAGAGACTGTTAAACGGCGCGAAATAAGAGCGTTTCAGTGCCTGCATCCGTCCAACGACCTCTCGGATCTAGGAAATTTAGAATAAGAGGCATCACGCGCGTTTGGAAGTATAAAGTTATATTATACGTTTCTCTCTATCGAGCGCGCGCGCGCGCACACACATACAAACACAGACGTACATCCTAGTATACATTGCACTATGAGAGAATTCCTGTTTGGCGGGGCCGCGCAATTTCAATTAATCGTTTCGAGGTAACTCATAAAAGCAAGAGAGCGGGAAAAGGCGCGCGCCCGTAGGAACACCGCGGTGAGAGGGGTATAATATAAGAAGAAGAGAAGCGTATACATGTACGCACACACACACATACCCACACACCCACACACACAAACACACACACGAGCGAGCGCGCGCGCGCACATAGACTTGCGAAAAGACCGATAGATCGCAGTCATATCGCAGAGACGGCGCGGGCACGGGTCCGCTGCCGACAGGTATTATGTCGACTTTGAAATATTTCACAGTCACGTTCATTAAGAAATATCGCCGATTGGAATCGTCGGCGCCGCGCGCTCGCGCGCTTGCCCGTGAAAAGTGGCTTTTAGCGATGATTTTTGGGTCATGAGAAGAGAGGCAGGGAGAAAGAGCAAGAAAGAGCGGCAGATAGACAGCCGGCCCCCGCGGGCCTGTGCGATATCGCGCGCGTCCCGAATGGAATTACGCTTCTGCCCCCTCCCCTTGCACACCCGCGTCCGTTCGTGAGCCTTTTGTGCGACTGTCGGTGCGGGCTTTCTTTTTATGTATGTACGCGTACGTACACGTATATGCTATGCCCTGCCGCGCTCTCTTCCAGACTATCCTCTTTTCATTCGCCCGGGCTGTCACGTGGGAATTAAAGCCGCGGTAGAAAATTGGCGTCCGAAAAAAATTCGCGGAGACCTTGTCAATGGAACTGCGAGAGTTGATGGATTCCACTGTCTATGCGCGCGCCCGTGGAAACGAGCCAGTCAAAGAGACAGACAGAGAGAGAGAGAGAGAGAGAGAGAGAGAGAGAGAGGAGAATAGCAAGAGTATGGAATCAGAGCTTTTTTATTCATTGGCGGCTTTTGGACTATATGTAGAAGATGTACTAGGGAGGGAAAAAATTTTGGCACCTAAAGGTAGCTTCTGTGGATTATTGGCTTTTAATGGGATTCAATCGGCGTAGTAACGTTTATAATTGATAACAGAATTGTTCCAGCTGACAAAAGCGCCACAGTATCATTCCCATTTATTTATACCCGATGTACATGTCGTTTATTCGATACTTTAAGTCAAACTAGATTTTCTTTCTCTCTCTCTCTCTCTCTCTCTCTACATTGTTTCATGATGGATTGACAAATTAAGTATGCGTTTAAAGCGACGAGCGAAGTTTGATGATATTTCCTATATTAAAACGTTGTGGAATATAAGTGACAGTTATATTAGTGAGTGCCAGCAAAGACACGAAGATGATGAATTGTCTTAAAATACATCAAATAATTATTTGAAAATCAAATAAACTACTAGGAATGTACATTAGGCGTTGTTCTTTATTATTTTTGTTTCTTTCTTTAGATTCTTATTTCTAGCATTCTTACAATATGAGTACAATAGGTCGATAAAAAGAATTCTTAACTATATTATATTTTTCTCTATACAAAAGATGAAGAGTATTAATTACTTCAATTTTTTAATAAATAGAGTAAATTCCTAGAATTCATGTCATAATCAGCAATGATGCACTGTTTCAGAAAATACGGTTACATCTTAATACGATATTTTAAAATTATCCATGTTACTCCATTTGAGCCTCTGTAATTTTTTATTGCGCTCCACGTCATCTTGTCACCTCAAGAAACTTCGACATAATTATTGTTTGTATTTCAACAAATTTGAAAATTGATATCTCACAGGTAGAGGCGATGAAATATTTCTGGCCGCGTTGTCAATGACCCCTGCATAGTTTTAACGTTAAACGCTGGCCCATTTTCAAGATATAGGCACTGCAAATTTACAAAATATTATATATCAGTATAGGAACAATTTTAGCATTTAGATTTACACCAGATATTACAGTTGTTCAGTGAACTATTGATAAATCTGTATTTATATTTATTAATTTAGAATTAGGTTTAATTTGGCAATTTTTCACTAATTTCAATCTTTCTTAAAGGACAGATATTTTTTTCTATTAATGTTTTTGTGCAATATTATAATGACTCTCTCTCTCTCTCTCCTTCTCTCTATCTATCTCTCTCTTTCTCCCTCTCTCTCTCTCTCTTTATCTCTTTCTCTTTCTATACGGATCAATTTTTGTAGCATCACGTTATAACCATGTATGTAAGAACTTTGGAAAAATATATTGTAATCTTTGTAGTGCTTACCACCATTATGCAAGCAAATATATATAATTCTGGTATATATTATCTTTTATCCACTCTGTAAATATAAATAATTTTCTTAAATAAAAAGATTTATTTTAAAAAATCAAAAAGGCATTGCAAATTAAGAAAATATTAAAATATCTTTACTGTCACAATGGATAGAGTAAATATTACAAGGCTTCTCCTATTCTGGTTCTTCTAATTTCAATCAAATATTATGATTTAACAAACTATTATCAATATTATACATATCTCTATTTAATTTATTACAAAAATTAAAAAAAAATTGACACACATTGTGCGAATATTAAATAATATGTTAAATGTCTTGATATTATTAAAAATTACAGTTATTTCAACTTTTCCTCCGCGATATAATCTGGAAAATAAATAAGAACAAAGCTAGAATTCTCACAAAATAGATAATTAACTGCATATTTTTTGAATAATTATTAAACATACTTAATTATCATTTGCTCTACAAGGAAAGAAGCGAATCGTGATATAGATAGCTCAGTCGAAGAGTTGCCCATTTTTTCCTCGTTTATTTAATTATTATTAAAAATATTACCCATGTAACAATACAAATTCAGGGCTTAAAAAATAGTTTAGTGGAAAATTACACTGTATTTAAATTCATCGCTGAAATAAACAAGTCACTATTCATTTATTACAGTTATCAAATTATATCTTTTCCATGCGAAGGCCACTCGACAACTGAATGACACGATCACATGAATGGTGCGTTAATTTAAGCAGTTGTACGTATAAGCAAGAGAGATAGACAGATAGATGGTCTGTATTTATGTGTATTCTTACATACAAAAAAATATTACAAATTATATTATTAATATATTAAAGTGCTACATAAGATAGTGATAAAGATTGAAATAGAGTGAGTAAGAGAGACTGAGAGAGAGGGGTGAAGGGGAGAGGGGGGATAGAGAGAAGACAGAGACCCATAAGAAGCAATAATGAAAAATGATAAAAATAGAATGAATATTTTAATCAAATCATATTAACAACAGATTTATGTATCCGTATTCATTTCTATAAAATCAAAATATATTTTGAAGCCAACCTGCTAATCATGGTTATATTTAAACATTATTTTCAAACCAGTTTTTCTTATACACTAAACATTACATTGTCAACTTCTATACAAGCGATATTATATATGGATTATTACTATTATAACTTTTTAAATCCAAAAGCAGTAAGATGTCTTCAAAAATTACTAAAGCCCGCTAAATGATTCAAAATTGATAATCCTGCGCTATAGATAATTCAAATTCAATTCTCGCAAAATATATTCTGATATAATTGACATCATTCGTTACATCTCTCAAAGGATAAAAAAATATCTTTTATCTTTTTGTTTTTGTATTGAAGCAGATTATAATATAGTTTAAGTTACTGAAACATTGATGTACTTATTTAAAAGCATTTGAACATTTTTTTTCATATTTTTTTTAATGCCTTTAAGAACTGCATATAATTTATATTTAATTTATAATTTCCAATATGATTATACGTTTAGAAACATCAGGTATATTATATTCTTAATGCAGGACAAATATATTTGCAGTAGCGAGAAGACATTTTCCAACCCACGAGTATTTGTTTCTACCACTAAAATCGATATGTTTATATCGAATGGTCATCTTACGGACTTACATATCATTGCCAAAAATTGGCGGAAAGTATTCTTAACAACATTATAAGCATATTGTATTATAAATACTCTTATTTTCAGCATGTAATCGATGTAAATTGTATTGAAATTGTTCTTTTTTTATTAAGCATGTTAAATCTTGTAGATTTATTTCTACTACGTAACGACTTAGAAGAAAATATTTTTATCCGTTCTAATATTTTCTTTCATTCTCATCAATTTTTTCATAGTCGAAATAATGTTTCTTCTCACGTAAGTTCCAAATATTATGCAATCCAGCTAAAATATATTTACTTTAGAAGTATGCGTACAATCATTTAACGATAAGCCTCGCGATAAGCATTAAACCTATTAAAGATATAACTTTATTAATTTCACTTTCTTAACTTTTTTTGAAGAATTTTCGTAATTTCACTGTTTAAGATAGAATTAATAAAAGAATAAAAATATAAAATAAATTTCAACTAAAAAACAAAACTTTATTATAATTAAATTTTTCAATCGAATTTGTAAATCATATGAAGAAATATATTTAAATTTACATAGCTCTGTATACGCGACTTTCGCAAGTATTGTTAGTCGCCGTTAACGCGTTAATTAATATAGAAAAATTTGCAATCTTTTAAGACCTTAAAAAGCATTGTGGAGTAAACTCTTTGACGACGAATGCCGAAATTGAGAACATAAGGATATTTAAAGTTTATTGGCGTTAAATTAGGCTGAGGATGAAGCGTAAGGTTAAAAAGTTTGTAAAATTAAAATAATAATATATAACATGTAACAAGAAATAACAAGAATTTATATGTGTGTGTAAAATCTGAAAAATAATTTTAAAAAAAAAGAAAAAATATTTGAAAAATACTCTGATCCGATCGTTATAACGCCGCGTAACATGATAGTCGAACTAACAACAATTTTTTCCTATTAAACGATTTGAATGATATTATATAAACGATTATTTAACATGCTTACTGTTACAATAAATAATCATTATATATCCGATAGTTGCGGGAATAATGAAAATTACAACGCCCATCGCCTCGAGCAGAATTTAACAACTTACAGTCGTTATTTTCCATTAGTCTTTAAAATATCCTATTAATCATCCGGAAATTTTGTATACATTATTTTTTACGTTTCGCTAACAAGATACAATCATTTGGAATATCGATGATCTTTTTCGTTAAGCTCCGATGCATCCTTAAATGGAGTAAATTTATCAATTAAGCGTAATAATTTATCATAATTCATTACTGTTCCTGCGATGTACAGAGAGTCTGATAGTACTTCTACGAAAGATCTAGCTTTCACTCGTTTTGTGCGCCGTCAATTCTGTCGAATTCGGAAATAGTTGACTTTACTCTTAATCAAGCCTTGCAAATAACTATTTCCTGCTTGCTAGTTGCTACTGCTGCCAATTCGCGTGGGTCATTTTTCCGAGCTCTGTTCATCTCCTATATTAGCGTAACGGATGTTTCAATTATCAATAAATCCTCATTCTCGTATTTATGAAAAGGAAATATTAGCTTGATTAGTTAAAATCGCAGATTGAATCAGGATCGACGTATGGCTATTTTCCATTTTTTAGACGTATTGAAACCGCAGCTTTATCGACAGCTCTATCCGACAATTACGCTGAAACGCGTCATCTATCAATTCCGCGAATCAGCCTTTTATAAAAGAGATGGAGGGAGAGAGGGGGGTGGGGGTAGAACTCTGCACCTTTTCGATAAAAGTCGTTCCGACCTTACGGATATATACGGACATCGAACGGCGCGCCATCGATTCTCGGGGATAAAAATGTGTGGAACACGGCGCGCGGGAGACCAGAGAAGAAGTAGGAATCGCGAGTTTGTCCGGTGTAACGGTCGGAGGATCCGTATGGATATAGTCGAACTCGCTTGGAATTCGGTGCTACCTGGAGCGCGAGCGCGTACTGCGGTAGTCTCCCCGAACATTCGCGCCGCGTTCCATTCGATACCTCGCTCGCTCCTCATCCCCCCCCCCCCGCCGCCCGCGGCCCCTCATTATCTCCCTTTCTCTCGATATACCCTTTGTCTGCCTGTATTCGCACCGGATGCACAGTGCGGCGGTGAATCCGCGCGCGAGCGCGCGTACATAGAGGAATTCGCGAATGTTTCGATTTCGAAACGTGACGGGGAAACCGCGCGAGCGAGACGCGGTAAAACGCTTATACACGTGTACGGGATAATATATCGAGCTCATTGAGCTTCTTTGTACGTGCTTTGTAAAAAAGGAAAATACCGGCGAAAAATCACCAGCTCAGATTTTGCGCAATATTTTTAACTCGATTCATAATGCGCGTTACGTCGCGCGTTATACGCGATTGCGCTTTACGACGAGGGACAACGTCTACTATGTGTATTGAACAAACTGTTGCATTGTATACATTACGAAACCGATTAATTACAAAGGCAATTAAGATCAATTTAAAAGACAAGAAATATAGTTTCGAGATGCCATTAAGATTGTTTGTTATAGATAAGCAGTTTACAATATTGTTTAGCAGACGATAAGTATAAACTTATACCGTAGTAGACTCGAAAGCGACAATTCGTGATAAACGAAATGGTATATAAACGGCCTAATGCGACAAGTTTGTTAAAAATTTTATATCGTCGTTATAAATAATTTATATACTAAAAACATTTTTGTAGCTAAATAATTGTAAAGATCAACGTTTCGTTAATGTCATCCTACGGCTCTAAGCATATATTGATCGGTTGTCATTTTTTTTTGAAAAATGCAGTCGATGACCCAGAGTAATAATTGTAATAATAATAATTTTTATTAACTCGCTATTGTCGCATTCTACTGTTATATAATTATATTGTCTTCATAATTAAATTTATTACCATGCAGACGTTTGCGTATAAGCTTGAACTGAATTCGTATCAAATACTATTATTATTTTTAGCCTTAAAATCATTTTATGCGTTATCGGTAAATTGTAATTATCGCGACTATTTCGTACAACCGTTCAATTATACAATTTCATATATTTCAAACTCTAAATTGGCATTATGACGAATTATATAAGCGATAGTCATTGATTTCCTCTAAATCGCCGTTATAAAATGGAAACTTTTCTTCCGCGTTTTTTCTAATTACTACTTCGCTGCGGGAGGGAGGGGGGAGGAGTGCATGCGCAAAAAAGGATACAATCAACCGTCTATACTTGTACTCTCGTTGAAATCGTTAAAATAATCAGCTGTAACGCGCGTAATCTCCCTTTTTCCTCGTTCCTCTATCGCTCGTCCTATATACAGCGTACAGACGGAGCTGCAATTCACTCTTTCGAATTAACGTGCAAATAGAGAATCTCTTGAGCCGAGCGCGCATCTCTCGATCCCATCCGTCGCGCGGCTTTCCTTTCCTCTCGCTCTTTCCCTCGCTTCTCTCCGTCAGTCCATCCCGGTCCGAGCCACGTGAATTTACGAGTCGCCTCTCGAGCACAATACCGCCGCTTCTCTCCTTCTCTTTCCCACTCGTCTCCCCTCCCCAGCCCCGACCCGCCTCCACCTCCTTCTTCGTCGCTCTCCTCGCGAGGTATTCGAGGTAATTTTGACGCCTGGTCAGGCGCGAGATTCCTATCCGTTTCGAGTGTCTTCCTCGCCCCGGCCCGCCCCGCGCGGGCCACCGACGACGCCGACGACGACGACGCGGACGCGGACCATGCGGCGGCGACGGCGCGGGCGCGAATTCTCTCGCTGGCCATTGTCTCCAAGCGCGTCGTCCGCGTCCTCGCCGCCTCTCTCGTTCTCTCTCGCGCTCTATCTCTCTCTCTCTACCTCTCTCTCTCTCTCTCTCTCTCTCTCTCTCTCTCTCTCTCTACCTCTACCTCTATCTGTCGCTCTTCTCCCGTTCCTTTGCGAGGTAATCTCACAATTGCATTAATCGATTCCCGGGTGCGTCACTACGGTGCGCGCGGGCCTTTGCCGACTCGGCAGACGGAAGGGGGGGGGGCGAACCAGTTGACAAAATAACGCGCGGGACTAAAATGCACAACTGACGTATTAATGGCTGCTTCTGCCCGTCGCTTTGTGGGAGGCCATATCGGAGCTCCTACAATGCCGGAATGGATGGGCTTTTATTGATTTTTATTTTCGTTATCGAGGAGCGGAGAGGGGATGGTTTTTTGACTCGACAGTTTGCTCGGGGGCGCTCGTCTGGCGTATTGATTGTACTACAATCTAAAATACGCACGACATTTATATACAACGAACCGGATCTATAGAGACACTCGTTTACATTAGTTTTCCAAATTAATACAAATGCTATTTCATTGAGTATAGAATATAGGTATCGTAATAATAAATAACAAAGGATTGCTTCTTTTATAAATCCATCGTTAACTTCGGAGCATCAACTTTGCGAACCAGCTCCTTTCTTATTTTTTTGCTTCTTCTATAAACTTTCCATCGGTTATGAATTTCTATAGTTAATAAAGTTTAAAACAAAGTTGATTGAAGAATTGATGTTTTCGGATAGATTTGCTTTTGTTTTTAAATATATACCGAGGGAAAGTTTTTGTAATTATAATGCTGTTAAATTGCTTTTTACAATAAAGAACTTATCCGCGCAATTACCGTAGTAAATAGCTCAATTAAAATTGATAATCTTCGCTGCTGGCTTGTGCGTGAGCGAAATTCTTTTTTGTCTTTAAAAAAAACTTTCATTATCTTCTTTTCTCAGGATAATTATTTTGCTTTTCTTATATGTTACACGCAATCCTTATTTGCATATAAATAGTGTTTAATAAATGAACTTATAGAAAATTGAAGACGTTGAAAAATGAATTCAATTTATCAACTCAATTATAATTCGTTCGAAGATAAGGTAAAAAAACGAATCTTTTATTTATTATTAATTACGTTTATTGTATACCTAAGCCAATTGACAAATTTATGAAATAAACTTACAAGAAAGCTAAATACGATATTTAGTACAGACTCTTACAATATATCTTTATACAGTCAACTCAAAAATTATATTGGCATAGGATTGACAAAAAAATTAATATTCTTTCGAAGTGTTATTTTGGATAGCCCAAAGTAAATTATTTCAGAATCCAAACGATATACCAATTGATTTAAACTTTGATATCGCGATTCTCTTATCAATAATTTTTATTATCACAATATGGAAGTATTAGAATAGCAATATAAAGTAATAAAATCAATGTAATACGAGTAGATGGAATAAATTTTATCAAGTTCCTAAAAAAAATACATACAGACGAGAAGCAAATCTTATTTATTCATAATACATCCTTTCCTAGATTTTATTACAATGTTGAAAGATGCATTCAAAAGACAGCATATAAAAGTCAACGGATAAAACGTATTTTAGAATATGCTTTACATGGGGCAACAGACATTTTTTGTCATAAAGCGAAAAACTATATATAACTTTGATAAAAAAAAAATATCAGACTCGTGTGCTGTATTGGCGACTCTCTCAGTCGTTAATCAGGATTATCCAGGTAACCTGAAAATCTAATAAATGTAACTCTGTACTATAAACGCGAGAGGGATATTCTGGATGAAGACATTAACAAGGCTGCAGGGCGATGTAACTTTCATACAATGGAACTGTTACAACAAGTATACGGAATAAACCTGTGAATAAACTTAAGTTATTCCCCTCGTATAACACGGATTTGTGAACATAAAGGCCAAACATAATATTCAAATTTCGCTAAATTCATAACAATAATCGTCTTAAAAGATTAGACTTTATAAATTTTGAATACATAATAGCAGGTACACAACACTTGTCCGAGGTATTGCTACAATTATGAATTAATATTGTGTTCGAGATTTGCGCCTTGTCTTATTTTCCATTATTTGCATGTAATTAATGTATTATAAATCACCTACGTGCTCTATAAAGTTGAATTCGATTTACATTTAACTGTCAAACATCCAAAAAAAATTTTAAGTAACTATAATTAGATGTATGGTATGCACATGTTTAAATATAAAAGGTATAATTAATGCAACCCAAAAAACGTTTTCGACACAATTTATCTTTATCTGCGATTTCTTCACGTTGCACCGACGTGGGAGGGGGGGGGGAGTCCATAACAGTTAGTCTGCTTTCGATCAATTAGACTCCCGGTCTTGCGCACGATATAGAAAGTCTTAGCAAAACCTCCACATACCATTCGCAGCTAACTTATAATAGCTGCTGCAGTATCAAGTGAAGATCCACGATTTACCAGAATTTTTTATTTACATATGTACTCTTTAGAAAAGAGCCTGGGAACTTCAAATTATAATTTAGTGTAAATTAAAAGTACTAATCGACTAATATCCATATATACGTTTCACTGCCTTTAAAAATCCATCATTTTATATTTTATATACAGTTTCTCAATCAAGCGAGAACTTTCCTGTATTTTTAAAGCAGTTTTTTTCTTTAAAATCTAATCGATTCCACCTCGTCTAACTTGTAAAAACATATTCTAAAAGACAAAGTCCAGCAGCTGTATGACACGGTAAAATTTTCAGTAGATCGTTCATTTTCTATGGAAACTCGCTGAAAAGCCTCCATTTAACGACCAGTGACATCATCGCGAAAATCACAAGCCTTATATTCCTTTATGTTAAAAGTGTAGTCCATACAATATATGTGTATATATAAGCCGACCCTTCGCCGCATCGATATCGTTTTGACCCGATAATTTTCCATCGTGTTTTCCTCTGTACCAATATATATATGCAGCGAAAAAGATGGAAGAGCGAGAGAGAGAGAGAGAGAGAGAGAGAGAGAGAGAGAGAGAGAGAGAGAGAGAGAGAGAGACTCGTTGCCGAGATTGCCTTGCCACGTACCATCAATGTATGCGTATATATATAGGCTTCGCCTCGATGTCCTCCAAGTCGTGACTCGATTAATTAACAACCGAGGCAGGACAAGATAATCGCGCGTCCTTTATTAGCCACGGCGACTCGTCAAGGCTTTCCCCGTTATATCTCCAGCGTCCTCGTCTCGCTCTTCCAACTCCCTCCTCTCTCTCGCTCTCTATCCCTCTGTCTCTCTTCTATCTTTAACTCGAGCGCAACGCGAAATTAAGAGCATTGTCTTGTCGTTGGTGGGAAAATAACAAAAAAAAAAAACAAAAAAATAAATAAAAGTTACTCGGGGTACTACCGCAGAAATAAAGTAAGGAGAGCTGTTGCGCGGTGGAAATCCACTAGAGAAGCAAAAAAGAATACAAAGAAGCGAGGAAGGGATAGAGGGAGAGAGAGAGAGAGAGAGAGAGAGAGAGAGAGAGAGAGAGAGAGAGAAAGAGAGCTAGAAGAGAGAGAGAGAGAGAGGGAGAGAGAGAGATAAGTTCCCTGGATTTTTTTAAAGTGAAAATTTTCAAGCCGCGTCCGTATTTGCTGGTAATGCTTTCGGGATAAAGCGGGAGTTTTGCGATTTAAGGTGCGGGGGATTCGAGGACTTTGCAAAAGAGCTACGTGTTTATTATAAAGAGGTGTTTACGGCTTTTCAAAGTCCGCGCATATGTATAGAGAAAGCTACTAAAATTTTTTAAATAGTCATTCGGCTCGTATTGTGTTTAATTTAAAAGCTTCTTTTTTAACAAAGGTCACGGATGGTTCCTGTCAAAAGGAGATTTATATTCAAAGGAGCGTTTTTTCGCGTGCGAGATGAAAAGGGGAATTAAAAATATAATTTATAGAAAGGCTTAATTAAGAAAAGTATACTCTTTTTATAATATCCTTTTTTCATAATGTTTCGCTCGACGCGTAAACTAATTTGACCGTCAGGAAATCAATTTTGTCATAAATAGGAAATAGAAAGTGACAAAAATTGCCGATGAAAATAGTTTAAACTTTATTACTAAATATGAATTAATAATAGTACTTCTGATTAATTATGAATTTCGTAGTAAATATTTACAGATTATTGTTATTTAAATACTATAATTAATATTATATAATAGAATTAAAAGACACATTATTTCAGAAGTATATCTAATTATAATTGAGAAATAAATTCGTCAGGTTATCTTAGCAGATTCTTATAAAGTTCAAATTGTTTCGAAGCTTGTTGTAAAAACGCGTAATTAAAAGAATTTTTGTTTTTTTTTCTTTTAATTCATCGTTAACGATCAAATTACTCTGTAATGTAAGGAGGGAATTTTTTTAAACTAGATAAGAATTCGTACGAAATTCGCGGCTCGTCCTCGCGTAACTTCGGCATAACTCGTTAAACTAGACTTGCGCGCAAAGCTTCGCCGAACATCAGTCCGATTACAGATTACCGAGCTACACGATACATCCGAACGAGTATTCTCACTCCACATCTTTGTAATGCGCGCATATACCGCGTGCAAAACGTTGCGGCATCGGCACGCCTCATTGTTTAGACATAGCGAGATATCGCCGTCCGAAAAAGAGCAGGCGCTAGAAATGTCGATGGGCACGTAGCACGCTCTCTTGCAAAATTATTGCCTTACGAAAGAAAGAATCGTAAAAGGGCTCGGGGAGCCTCGAAAAACTCGCGTCCGCTCCCGCCTTTACAATAATA
Source organism: Sycobia sp. Sy_11 (assembly GCA_018907035.1). Lineage (NCBI taxonomy): Eukaryota > Metazoa > Arthropoda > Insecta > Hymenoptera > Epichrysomallidae > Sycobia > Sycobia sp. Sy_11. The sequence continues at coordinate 1,571,114 of JACCIC010000065.1, read as the reverse complement.
TCGCTAAGACGGGGCTTCGAGACGATTCGCGCGCATCGAGTGCAAACAATTTTTACCCACCTTTTCCCAGATATTTATATGCATGTGTGTGTGCGCGAGTGTATGTACGTACGTACGTATGTGTGTGCATATGTATGTATATATGTATATATGCATAAGAAATAAGCGCGCGAAGGAGAGAAAGTTTAGGGGGCAAAAGTAGAGGGTGCACACGGGTCTGCAGACACGATGAGCGGGCTGGGAGGAGGAGGGAAGGGTTCGTAGTGTAAGAGGGCCGTAATATACGCAAAAGGGGCGCTCTGCGAGGGGGTGCGGTGCAGGCGGGAAAGAGTTTTCCCTCTTTCTCGGGAGTTGGCCGAGCGTAACCCCCGGCAGTCTTGGCGGCGCGGCGGCGGCGGTGGCGAGCTACTGCCATGCGCCGCGCCTTAATAAATCTCGCGGGCAAAGCGCGCCGTTCCGTGGTATTATATATATATGTATATATAATATAAGATCCCACACGAGGAGGAGAGACAGACAGAGAGAGAAAGAGAGAGAGAGAGAGAGCGCAAAGAGGCCGGCGTCAAAAGTGCGGGCTCCGCGCGGCTGGGCAGAAAAACGGGGCGCAGCCGCGAAAGAAATGCGAAATGAAATTGCCGCGGGACAGAGGTAGAGGGGTAGGGCGCGAGCGAGGATTGATGCCGGAGTCCCCGCCGCGTTTTCCTCCCCCTCGGCGAGCAGCTCCGTATATTAGGCTCTTCTTCCGAACGTTCCTTTTTTTTGTGTTAATATATAGTAAATACTTTTTTAGAGCTAAAAAAGAACTGTTTATATAATTTATGCTCATATATCATGTCTAGATTATGAAGGTAAAACTATTTTCTATTATTAATTTCTCATAAACAATATAATCATTAGACAACTGCTGAAAATTTTCCTAGTCAATATAGCTAATTTATTATTATACTTTTTAATTCTTTGTATTTTAGACATTGGCTCCCAATTTTTAAAGATAGCTATACTCAAATAATTACAATCTAATAAAATTTTAATTCATTCTTACTTATAACTTCAAAACAATTACGAAACAAAATTATAATCAGAAAAGAATTGTAATGACTCTGTTCTAATTTTTAATTGTAATTCTTACTATCATTTTGTATTGCAGCGATAGTTAAAATTCTACTAAGAATATAACGATAAATAAACACATAAAATTAAAAATGAAGTATAATTAGTATCGCAGTTTAATATGGCTTCGCGGGCTCTGTACTCTAAAAGGCTATGTTTACTATCGTTATGTAATGTAGTAATTGCAAAGAAAACCTACCTATTTGTATATTCATTTCATTAATTATTGGAACAATAAATACATCAGATTAATTACAATAGTTGTTATTATTATTAGTATTATAGATTACAACTACAAATATATTCAAACTGATTGATTATATAATTTTAGGAAAAACAAATGTTGAATAAAAATACTAAATAACAATATTAATTACAAACATATGCAACCCACTTCTTGACCCACTCTCATGCAGCCAAAGAAATATTCAATTTCAAAATTTTACGCAATCAGTACAAAGTAATCAACGAAGAAATGTTACAAATAGTATGCTTGAATAGAGTAAGGAAATGGGGAGAAGAGAGAGAGAGAGAGAGAGAGAGAGAGAGAGAGAGAGAGAGAAAGCGAGAGCGACAAAAAGAACAAGAGTTAAAAGCACATATATAAGCGAAGGAACAACAGAGCATGAGAGGGAGAGAGATAAAAAACAGCCGAGAAAAAGAAAGAAGAAAGTAAAATAAAAACTGACTAAAAAAGTTCCGAAGACGCCCGATACTTCTAAAAGTACTTGTTTTTTTTCATAATTTTTTCTCGACGCTCTTGTTTTATCTGACAATGCATACGAAGTGACTGACATTATAGGATGGTGAAATTTTCATAAATTACAAAATAGCTGTACAGGTACTCGGTTAAATCTAGACAGTTTGGGAATTCTTCATAGACTGGTAGTGTGCGCTTGTTGTACAAAAAAGGAACAAAAAATATTTAAAACAGTTAATTTTTAATAATAGAGAAAATAAAGAAACCGTTTATAGAGTGAGTACTGAGCATAGTAAGCTTTGTTTATGGTCGATAAAGAGGGAGGCAGATCTGATTCGAAAGAAAGGCAATTGAGATAAAAAAGAACGGGAACCGTATACAGATTCAAATATAATATATGCAGATAAATGGGAAAGCGTAAAAAAGGAGTAAAAAATAATATATATTTTTTATTTCAAAGCATTTTTCAATAAAAAAAATCGTCGTATCGAAATTTGCGGACTTCGAAATACATTAAATAATGGGGCTATTAAGTTGAATTTTTTAAAACGCTATATAAATAAAACCAATAATTTTGACCGCGAAATTTCCTGTCAAAGCGACGAACAACCAGTACATTTTATTTGTTCATCACTTATTTATTCGTCTATAGAAAACCATTTTGTTTCCAGCTTTATACCGTGTGATTTTTTTGAATATGAAATATTTGTTTGACGCCGTAATTCCTCCCCGCCCCCTCCCCACTCCTTCGTTCCTTTCGATTATCAACCAAACAAACAAAAAAAAAAAAACAAAAAAAAACAAAAGGTTTCGACAATGCACAAAAGCGCACTGAAAGCCTTGTCGGCGCACTCTCCGCTCGGCATTTTGTACAAATAAAGTAAACATTTCAACGATCCATTTCTCCCTTTTACGCTGGAAAATTTAATAATTCCATTGCATTCTTTTGCGTTACAGGCGAGCTGGTCTCGCAGTTCGATTCCTTTCGTCATCGTAATATTTCCAATATTTCTCGCCGTCGCGCGTAAATCGTTCGTTCGTTCGAATAATAATTTTAACAGAATCCACGGCGCACCAATTTGAAGGTTTGAAAGCTCGTGCATATATATATATATATATATATATATAGTGCATATATCATTTAATTAGTGAATTTTCTCCACTAATTTTACCCCCCCCCCCTTACATCAGACACCAACAGAGCGGATTTTTTCGCACGTGTTCGCAACTAATTCAATGTAAGTTCACGTTCATCTCTCGAGCTCGATTATTAATTTGAATCCGTTATTAGTATTCTTATTATTATTATTATTATTATTATGGATACATGCTCGAACAGGCTGTATTTTCCTTGAAAAAAATCGTTTTATAAGAACCGGCCGGGCGCGCGGATAAACTTTGTTTTTGTCCTCGACGATGGCGCGCATCTGCGGAGGAGGCGCGCGTTTAACGAGCAAACACGTCGAGCGCCGACGCTGGACAGGAAATCAGGCGAACTACGTGTAACTTTGAGCTTTTCTCGCGCGATATCTGTTCTAATCTTATCTTCGATCCTATATGCAAGCAGATGGGGGCAGGAGGAGGAGCTCGAAGAAGCTATAACCAAAAATTCATATTTCCGTGTATTATGTATGTATATATGTGGCGGGCGTCGGGAAAAGTTTACGGGCCCCTGGCGCGCGCGGGCGATGCTCAAATATTAAAAATTGACAGCGGTCCTTCGGGCGATAAAAATGACGCCGACGCGCACCGGGCGCATATGTATTATTGCATACGGGCCGCGGGCCCGGGAATCGATAAAATTCGAAACACACCGATGCAATTTGGATTTTCCATTTACCAAGTCTAATCGAGTCTGCATTAACGAATATCGACGGACGTTTTTCTGGAAAAGTATAATTTTTTTAAATATCTATAACAAAATTTTTCGTGCGAGTCGTAGCTTTTGCCAAGCTTGGCTGTTTTCGTCAAATAATAAAAGTGACAATACTTATTTTAACACGATCTTTTATCTTCACTTTTCGAGCAAGTAACGTGTTACGTAAATATCTTTGGTTTGTTGCGGATATTACGTGACAGGTCAAAGTAACGAATTTTTCGATATTACATCAAAGTCATTGTCAGATTATCGACTTTACCAAACAATGCTTATTCAATACTGGATGTTCATTTTGAGCGACTGTCAGAAGTTTAAAATGAATAAATAAAGAATCTTCTGACGCTATTTTTACAAAAAACTGTCTTTTAGTATCTATGAGATTTTGGTCATTTTTTCAATGATATATATTAACTACATAATTACTAGCGGTAAAAAATTTGTTTTCAATTTCTCTTATGTTAACAGTATTTTTCAGCAAAAAATTGATTTTTCTTTAATTAGCTCTCGTTAAGAAAATTTGAACTAAATGTCTTCTTGATTTTATCGTATATCATAAAATTTCATATAACGCATTTATTTTAATTTGATGTCACTAACGTTTTATGAATTAAAATATCTTGAACTATTGGTAATTATCAGTGTACGTCAATTAGCTTACACGAATTAATTCTTCAAGTAGCTTTGAATAATTTTATCGAAGAATCTATCGTTATAAATTATACATATAAGTTTTTTTCGTAACTTCTATGAATTTTGAAAATTATATATTTTTATTCGGAGCACAAAACAATAGAAAATTATTAACCGTCTTATATAAAATATGATGCAAAACCTAAATGAATAGAATTGAGCGCAAATTTTCGCGTTCATGGCACTGACCAATGTACTGTGGCGGCATTGGCCGCGCGTCAAAGGAACAATAAATTATTGTTCGGCAAGATTGACGGGTAATTATGAGAATAAACGGTGACCGAGAGCCCAAGCATTACATAAAATGCAAGAGAAAGGAGAAGGAATAGAAAGCAAATGGACAGAGATCGAGGATCGACCTGTCTCTGTGCGTAAATACTTGAAGTGCGATATTATAGACTGATTTCGAATGCTAGAAAGGTGCAGACGTGCGTTTGCGAAGAAAATCAAAATGGAATTCGCGGACCCGAGATAGAGAGAGAGGGAGAGAGAGAGGGAGAGAAAGTAAAGCTAATTTTATCAAAAAAAAATCTTCATTTCTATATTTATTCCCGCGGTTATCGACGATTAAATATTCTAATCCATTTGCATATATAAAAGACCTATGACTTTAAGAAATTCAATCTCATTACGACAGCTTCTGCTAAAAGCGTTGATTCCGAGTCTGATTCCCGCCTCTTGACGGATAATTTCATTCTCATTTAAATATATATATATCATATTGCGAAATCTCCCTCGTCCTGACTTATCCTCATCCGCATCTGACTTGGTTTTATTCCCGCTATATTTCTTAAATGTATAAAAAGGAAAAGGAAAAAGTCCTTTACGCACGAAACGAATGCAATACGACCGATCGAGCAAACAATTCATCCGTTTAATATAAACGGGATCTTTATAATAGTAAATAATATCTAAATATATATGTACGTGGGATGGTGTAATTTTTAATATTCCCATTATTTCTATTATATTTATTATCGCTGAAAATCGTTATGCAAAGAGTGGATGGGAAATAATAAAAGAAAATACCCACAAATATACAGACTGTACTTTTCGCGGGGTATGTATAATCGTGATTTATTCACAAGATTATAATCTCTGACACACGGGGTAAAAATTTCGCCGGCAAAAAAGAAAATATACATATAAAATTTCGCTGCGCGCCGTTGAGCGCGGTTGAGCGTAAAAAAAATGTTTGCATACGTGCAAGTTTCCAAAGTTTATTCTGGAAACTTGTGTTTGCAATATATAAATATAAAAAATAGAGCAAATTAACGTTTTAATAAAAAAAAAGGACAAAAGAATGAAGTTCGAAAAATAGATGGTTGAAAATGAAAAAATTTCTTTTCATTTCTTTTGTTTTCAAAAACAATCGATTTATATATTAACAAAGCGAATTGAACTCCATTTCAGTTTTATATAATTTTTAAAAACTATTAAGCATTCAAAAATTGGTCATTCAAATCTTGACGGCAACTTAGCAGTAGAGCCTAAAAACCCCCTCTCCCCCACCCTCATCCACGGAAAATCCGCAAATTTCTGAAAAAAGAGACTATCCACGCGTCTGCTCACGTAACTGCGAGAACGCCCTCGTGCTTTCGCAGATCACATCTCCTTTAAAGCTCTCGCCGCTCTTTTAACCTCTCCTCCTCCACTCTCCCTCCTTCCCACCGTCATTCGCGCTCGGAGGTTGCGCCGCTGGGTTAGCCGGTCGCTCCGCGTATATGCCTATACGTACGTACATATACATACGTGCATACACACTCCTCCCGTCGCCGCCTCTCTTTCGTTCATTAATATCGCACTTTGTATCTCTTCCGGTGGTGTATCCGCGCTCGCCTCGACCCCCACCTCCTCTGCCACCTCCTCCCCTTGCTCGCGGCGCTGTTCATTTAAATGCGCCGCGGTTTTTTTTCTACCCGCGCGGCTCGTCTCTGCCCACCTACGCCCCGTCCCTCTCCCCCCTCCCCCCGCCCCTCTGCTCGCCGCGCCGCCCACTGATAGCGTCGACGCGGGTTGCCGAGCGCGCGCATTCTGCAAGCGCACGCTCTTTTTCGCTCTTTTTCCACACGGCAGCACTATGTGTATATATATATATATATATATATATATATATATATATATATATATATGTACAAATGGGGTGGGATGAGGAGCTGGGTTTTTTTAGTTCCAGATTTTGGAGCAGAGGGACACATTAGTGGCTTTTATAATCAAAATTTTCACTCAGAGCATTGTTGCGCGAAAAATAATGATTCCGTGACACGCATGTAGCTTCGTTCGTGAAGCTATACCGCGACGAACAAGACCGCACGGTAATGCGAGTGTGTTGAACTTTTCTTCAAATACCGAGATCTAAATACTCTTTTCACTGCTTGCCCGAGTGTTTTTTTTTTAATTATTAGAGGAAACCACTTAGTTTTTTAATGCAATATCTGGAAATAATTAGACCAACCTATAAATTAAATGGCAAAGCGTGCTCGAAATGCAAAACTTGCATTGCACATTTTAATTCTATACTAATTTCAAGATAATGAATCCTCAGATTGCAAACAAAGCAAGTTTATTATTAACATATTAAATTTAATGTTTGAGTCGAAAACTAGAATAAACTTATAAATGTACTTTTCCTTTTAATTATTTTGAACGAAACCATAAATTGTGGTCTGCCTGCGCAAATATTTTGTGTGCTGCGTGTCACAAAATAGTTATGCAAAATTAGAGAAACGATAAGAGAGCTTAATAGAAAAAATGAAATTAAGTAAATTACGCGAGTTTTTAAATGAATTTATAAGTAGCTTTGGTGTATCCTGCTCATAATTGCATCAGTTTTTAATCTCCGGTTGAGAATTTTCAAAGCTTCAACTCGTATATTTTCAAACAGCGTACGCGAATTAAAGCGAACCTATAGTCTATTCAACAAAATTAAACTTTTTACCTGGGCTAACACGTTAATTAAATTTCGGCAATGTAATTTTGTCGTCCGATTCATACAGACGTATATATAATTAAATAAAATGCTGGATATGCTTCGGCAAAATTAAAATACAATGTCATTGCGTCATTTTTAAAAAACATTTCACATGCCCGCTGATTCACTGATACTCTGAAAATACCGTTACAAAATTCGAAGACAATGAAGATATAATTTTTTCTTCTTTTTTCCAGTTCGAAAGAATAAGAACAACAAAAAAAACTTTTTCAAATTCATAATACAAGAAGAAAACTTCTGCGCACTTACGAAGTCACCGAGAAACTTGCTTTTCTCCGTTCTCCTCTCCACCCGCCAAAAATACATTATGCTTTTCATTATTCCTTATATATGTATATATATATTATTCGTCTTTTCCCATAGTCGCTGTCTCGTCGTCTTCTCCCTCCGCGAGAACGCGGGAAACATCGAGAAAAGGATTTGGTATGAGCGTAACCCTTTGAGTAACGACTCTTTGCCAAAATATATATATATATATAAGAAAGAGAGAGAGAAAGAGAGAGAGAGAGAGAGAGAGAGAAGGAGGGTACGGGTGTTAGGGGAAACGAGAAGGAGAAAGTCGTTATACTTGTCCGGGCGAATCCCCGGTGTTCCAAATGTTACTGCACACTTAAATTCACGAGGAGGGCCCCGTCGCTTCGAAATGTACGCCTCCTAAAATCATGGCGCGTCCCAGCGACTCGCTGCGCTCATTTGTAGCATAAGAATTCAATGGGGCGTTATTGAGAAGTGAAACGACGGCGAGGGGGGTGCGTGTTTTATTGGGTTGTAATATTTTTGTTAAATTTAATATTTTAAAATAAAATTAAAGTACATGATATTCATTTGTTCCGCAAAACTATTTAATGCGAGTATAGTTTTATTATCAAATATTTCATTTCCTCCTACCTTTCGGGAAATCCATTTTGCTATGTATGTTTATAGTGCAGCGTATTCATCATTTGTTCATACTGACTGTTATCAATAATATTCCTAAATATTTATATAAATAAGCTATGCAGAGTTGACAATATTAGCCAATTAGCCGATTTAATAAGCTTAAAAGATTATAATTATTTACTGAAATGCTACAACTATAAAATAATAACAATGCAGAATTAAAAGGAAAAAAAGAAATCTGTAAAATTTCTACCTAATTGATTGGAATATTTATCAAATTTACGTTTTACACTTTCCTTAATTTGTACATACAATTCCAGTAATTTATTTGCTAAATATATATTGATTGAAATACATTTGAATACTCGTCGAATTACATGATGCAGAGAATAGAATGTTTTAAACATACATAATTCATTTACGATGTATGCGGAAATATAATTGACTTCGTTTCGAAAAAAGTAATGTATTAAATTGAATTCAGTTGAACATGTAAATGGTCATTGTTCGATAATTTTAATATTGTGAACATTTTCAAAGTATGAAACATAATACGACCTATTGAAGCCATCATTGTAATTCAATCCAATAAAATAAATTGATCAACGATATATTCTGCTTGTAATTAAATTTAAATTGCACGGTTGAAATTAATTTATACAATAGAGTATAATATAATATCTAACATTGGCAAATGCGTTAAATTATTTTTGCGGCATGAAGACTGCAGCTAATTCGCTTATCAAAATTATCCTGTTTTAAGTCGTTAAATTTTTGTCGAATAATTAAAAAGGGATAATCGCGGTATTTATATATTTTTCGAATACGAGGATTTCGTGCTCGACGCGAAATTGCGATCACCTAACGTCGGCGCGCCTGCGCGGTCGAGACGGGCGTGAAAAGCCAGCGAAGCACGTAAAACGTAATTCGTTCTCGTGACCGTGAATTGCGGAAGTTAAGTATATATAGGGTAGCGCTCTAAACTCCGAGTCAAGTAAACAAGCGGGCGCTGCATGGAAACGATAGAACGATTTTGCACAATTAGAATCATAGGGGGCGGGGGATGGGGGTTTGTGGTGCCGGCTTTCCCCGATCCTCCACGATTTTCGTTTAGATCATCTCGCTCCCCCGTCGGCCTAACCTCGAAATTCCCACCGCTTAAGCAGATTAAAAGCGCTATCTCTCCCCCCTCTCTGTCCCTCTTTGTCTGCCTTTTCTCCCTATCTTACTATCGCATCTGCTGTCTCCTTCTCGCATCGGGGTTATCTTCCTTCATCCCTCGACTCTCTCTCTCTCTCTCTCTCTCTCTCTCTCTCTCTCTCTCTCTCTCTCTCTCTCTCATTTTACGCTCGTATATACCAAAAATAGCGAGGAGGCGATTCGAGTATACAGGACTCGCGGGCGCGGAGAGGGCGAGAGGACGCGCCAGTAAAAGGGGGATTCCTTTCCCTAAAGTTTCAACGGAGGGTGAAGCAGAGCCATGTATTTCCTCCGTGACGGCATATATATATATATATATATATATATATATATATATATATATATATATAAGAGGGAGAGATGATTGACATTTTACGTATTCCGGACGCGCGACTCGCCGAAATATTGTTTTCTTAACGAAGTTTGCTTATACTTCGCGCCTTTAATTATTTCAGCTGCGCGTCTTCCGAAAATTCCAATATTTTCTTCCTAAATTATTATTCTGAAATACAGAGTATTTCACGGCAATTGCGATGATAAGTTTTAAAAACAACGCTGGAAGCTGTCGAATTTAGTTTTTATCCATATAGAATGGAAACTAAAGAGTACTCGTTATTTAAACATGTATAATAGAATGAGAGAAAATAAGTAGGAGAATATATTATATGAGAAAAAATACAACTATTTATTATATATTACAGAGAGCATACAGACAGACATTGACAAGAGTTATCGCGAGTTGCAAATGAGTTGCGACTCTCCTCGATACTTCATAAGCACTGGCTCATTGCTTTGAAAAAAAATGATGAAAAATGAAAAAAAAGGATGAACTAACGCCCATCTAGCAATGTAAATCCATGTCTGTTTTTTATAAATTTTATGGAAACATGGACTGGACAGTAGCTCGTATCGCGCTTTGGTAATACTAAGATTTGTATCATACATTGATATATATATTACTAAGTAAAAACAAAATATATTTACTGTCCCTGACAATCTATACATTAGAAAATTTTTAAAAAGACTTTCCTTTTGAAATTATTTTCTTATTCTAAATGGACAATATTTGAAATACTTTTGTATTCGAGCTATTTGCCGAATTTACTTATATAAATTAAATAATTCATTAAATTTCATGGTTAAACGCAGCTTTCAAACTGAGCAATTTCAATTGAAAATATATCTTGTATCAAAACGAATAAATAAGAGACAAATTTTTTTTACAATCGCGTATAGAGCAGTTAAAATCATAATTTTTATATCGAAATATTTTCGCGCCCATAAAACAGCGAAGACAAATATAGAAACGAGCATAAAAGGTTATGAATTGCGAGGTAATATTTTTATATATATATACGCTTACGGAAAAGGATGGAAAACAAAAAATGCTCCTCTCGCGTGCAAACATAATTTACGGCTATTTTCCCATTGTGTGGACGCACGCATACGCACACGTATATATTACAAAAGTAGAAATAAAAAGCCCCCGTGTCCAGAAGATCGAATGCATTTTTGTGTCATATATAGTAAATATGCGACTCGGAATTCCGTGCGACACCGGGCGCGAAATGAAAAGAGCGCGGGGTGGAGGGAGAGCGTAGAGAGAGAGAGAGAGAGAGAGAGTCGAAGATAGATCCTGTGGGGGGGGGGGGTAAATTAGACGGCACGTACGTGAAATCGCGTTGCGCGAAAACGGTGCGGCAATCAGTGGCTAAATCAATTTCGATTCCCTTCAAAGCCCGTTAATTCCAATTAGCGGAATCCCTGCGCTCGTTCGCGCCGGTCGAGAGTTTTGCCCCGGTTCCCCTCCCCTCGCCGCCGCCGCCTGGCTATACCTGGCTATACTATATATACACATGTATATATACATACCGAGCTGCCTGAAATCTGCAGCACGAAACGAACGAACGAGCGAGCGAGCGAACGAGCGAACGAACGAACTGAACGCACATAAAGCGTAATTACCCTAAAACGATCGGCGCTGCTCGATACGTATATATATATAGATCGTTTCGCCATGGCCCGGTTCGTGACGAATTTTATACAATTACCTATGTAGAAGAGAACACCCGGCTTCTTGGCTTTCCTTCCTCTGGGTTGTGCGCGCGAGGCTCGACCTCCTACGCTCACGATTTCCGCGGCTCGCCTGTCTCCCTCCCCCCTCGCCCTTCGCCAACTTCCTATACCCTTTCGGTTATATACTAATGGGAATCGCGATAGATGGGAATGGGTTATTGAGAGCGCGCTGCCTGGTCGGCATTTATGTATATGTACGTATGTGTAATATATGCGCGCTGCACTCGCCGCGCTCGAAAGTTATGTAGAGGAGCGCGCGCGGTGAGCGAAAAAGTCGTAAGTCTCCTAGCGAGCTCCGGCATGAGCGCGCGCGCGCACACACGAACACATGCCGCTTATATACCTTCCGTCTTAATTGATGAAAAATTAAAATTCTAGGGGGGTATTTTTTTGCGTATGTTATGTATACGAGTTCGGAGTCACGCGGAGTTCGCTTCATGTTTTCATTAGCCTGCCCACCCCACCTCCTAGAGATTTCTCCCGCGCGGAGATTTTCTCGAGATAATGGAACGTATAAGTCGCGAGCAGCACGGACCCATTTACGTATATATACTATACATATATAGGAATAAAGTGTGTCAACCGTGAAGGGGAAAAAGGGATTTCGAATTTTATATGAGTATATGCGGTATTATTACCAAATTTTTTGCGCACCGCGTGCTCGCCGCTCTCCCTTCTTACGGAGACGGGCCGAAGTTTCACACGATAATTCGATCAGATCTTTCAATTAGAATTTAATCAGGCTTTAATGTATTCCTCCCTCACCCCCCTGCACTCGGTTAAAATTTTCCAAGCTTGTATTATTATAGACCATACGGAAGCGGAAAGTTAATTAGCCGTTAAACACACAGATTAATAATAATTAAAATATTGCGCTGACGTTATCTTTTTCGGCTTTATAACGCATTACATTTGCATATTTATATCGATATACCGAAAAGTGGAACAATTTGGTTTTTCCTTGGTCATCGAAATTTTATCATTATAAACGCTACCGCCCGAGTTTTCGCCTACAGAGCAGAAAATATCGATTAATAATTTTCAATTAATTCAAATATAAGTAAATTATTACTTAACGTTCGAAAGATTCGTAGAAAATTAAGTAAAGAATTCGAAAAATTATATATTTCGTTCAATTTTCGAACCCTCTAGAAGGTTTTTTCATTAAAAAAATTAATCCTCTCAAATTTATAATATAGAAAGGTTATATTCATTTTTATTTTTTCTGATGATCTTATTAAAATTAATCATCCTAATACGTATTTATTGTTGCTCGATAATTTTTCATGTGCCACTAATAAGCGACTATTTCAAATAACTATAATACAACCGTTAATAACAAACTGAAGATAAGTAACAACCTAATACTCGTATAATAGCGTAATACTTAAAAAATAGGATTACCATTGCAAGAAAAATTCTCATTTTACTATATTACTAAAGGAATATACCCGTTTTTTATACAAGACATTTGTACTAAATCCCAATCTTATCCATATTTAAACGTCTAGTATTCGAGATTCCGCACGAAGATATAAGCACCATAATAAGTTTTTCACGTTTACAAATAGACAATATTCTAGGCAACAAATGTAAAAGTCGACAGTTTGAAGTTTTTCTCAAAAATCTACATATACTATGAGTTAATCGCGATTTCGCGTTTCTCTTGCGTCTTTCTCTCTTCGGAATTTGAGAATGAAGGATATAAGAAAAATAATTAAAATAGTAATTCAAGTACCAGGAGCATATAGAGATAATTATTTAAAAATACGAACATATTTGTGAAAGCTTAATATCGAATAAATTAAAAAATAAAATAAAATGAATATTCATAGCGAATCCTAATAAAATAATTTTGTAAACATTTATTGTTTTCTGTACATTCCAGTTCGAACAAAATTTTTTTTAATTAATAAATATTTTTATCTGTCTTACAGTCTTTGTACTTATAATATATTAAACTAAATTAACGACAGTCAGACTGTCCTTGTTTATGACCGATAAAACTATTTATTAATTTAATTGAAGACAGTTGGCATGAGTACAATTTTTAATTTGCAACATTTTTTGTTGGTAATATTTTTATACATTGGCTTGCGAATGTAAATGGCATTAATATTTCTGAATATAACTGCGCGAATGTTCAAAAACAACATTGTGTACAGGAGCAAAGCACGAACTCCTACACTTTTAGATAGAGAAAGATTTAGTGTCCTTTTCTAGGCCAGTGGGCTTGAATTGGAAATGTTTACATTTCTGTAGAAACGAATCAACGTGCATGGAGTTTTTCGTTGATGGGGGGGGGGGGACTTTAGGATCGGTAGGCTATAGATAACGCTACGAGGATCAACGTCTGAATAGAAAAGAAAACATCTTTGTTTGACTTTCTGATTTAGGGTGGAATGCATATATATATATGTGTATATATATATATATATATATATATATATATATATATATATACATAAAATTATATGTTAAGGAAAAAGAAAGAGAATAAAGAATTCGGTTAAAAACCAAAAAATCAGATGAGCATTCCTTCACTTGACGCGCGAAACAGTGGAAATTTGCGCATGTGTCCGAAGGCACGCTTTGATGAAAAATTTGGAAAATCGATGAGAGAAAATTCTAAAAGAGTCTTGCATTGCAAAGACTTCAGCTCTCGTGAACGAGCTTAGTTCTATTTTGAGAACAACGCACGTCCTTCAGCTTTTCTGAAAAATACGAGCTCTATATAATTTGCAGTGTTATCCTTTGCAAACCTAGAAAGGCTTGAGACTAAAATTTAAATAATCATTACCGAATTGAAGAAAGACGATACAAAATTCAATTGTATCTTCCAACTAGCATTAGAATTGATTACAGTAATCTATTTACGAACGCATTCATTGATGGAAGTTTAATATTATGGTTTAACATTGATTCAATTTTTGTAATCTTCATTATCATTACGAATTCAATAGCTATTTGTAATTTGTATACGTATATACAAAGTATGTTGTTATACTTGTGTATTTATTTCATAAATATTTATCGTGTATCGTAAAATAATTTAATAATATAATTAACCTGATTAATAATGCTAATAATAATTACTTGCATAAAGTTGTCAGTATTTTAATATACAATGAAGCCAATAAATAATAAATTGTTTTAATTGGATATAATTAATAAAAAAAATCAATAATGTATATATAATAAAGCTTGAAATCCAGAAATTTTTAAGTACTACGAAAGATCCGAATATGAAAATAGGGCAGTCAGCAGAAAGGAAGAGTCAACATATTGAAAGGTGTATAAGTGTAAAAGGAAACTTTGCGAATAATATTTCCATATTCTTATATAGATACATAATAACCATAACCGCATGTTTTTTCACATATTTATCACCGAAGTTCCTCAAAAACTTTTATACAAAAGTGCGCGGCCATCGAGGCAAGAGAAAGGCGAGATTCGCTGGATAGCATCGTCGCATAAATTATGCATATATGCTTATGTAGTCGAAACCGATGATTATACATATTACATTGAAGAAGCAGAGCCGCGCGCGCGCACTGATTATAATCATTCGTGTTTGCTTAGCCGCCGTCGCGCGCATACGAATGCCGGCATTGATCGGTCGCGTCGTCTACTCGGCTGCGGTATGTACGTACGTCAATTTTTTCTATTTTTTTTTTTGGTTTTAGATAGTTATAAATATATACTGCATTCACTCCCGGCACATTTCTAGCTTAAACGGGTGCGCTGGACGCGACGCCCAAATATGATGCAGCCCGTCAATAGCGATCCTTCGCTTTGCTTATACGTAATGTATAATATATATTATAACGCAGCGCAATAAGGACCGCTGTCCAATTTACGTTCCATCATGCGCGCGAGGACGGCGAAGCGACGGGTCGGGAGCATCCCGGACGAGAACGATTCGGCGCGAATCTCCTTACTCTCTCTCTCTCTTCTCTCTCTCTCTCTCTCTCTCTCTCTCTCACGCGCGCGTACACACACACACATACACACACACAGATACAGAGAGAGAGGAGAGAGAGAGAGAGAGAGAGAGAGAGAGAGAGGAGCAACCGGCCTATGGGAATTCCGACGAATTTTTCGTCGTACCCGCCCATTTGTACGCTTATCTCTCTCTGTCTCTCTCTCTCTCTCTCTCTCTCTCTCTCTCTCTCTCTCCCTCTCTTTCTTTCTCTCTCTCTTTCTACACGCTCTTTCTGTATATATATATATATATATATATATATATATATATATATTCTGCTGGCTCCGGCGCACCGTCCGCGCGTCTTCGCCGCCTCTTCCCCCGCGGTTGTCTCCCTTCTAATTTCATGATAATTCGCCGTATGCCGTGCGCCTGCGACGACGGGTCGAAAGAAACGTGCGAGCGACGCGCGAGGCTGCGAGCCAAAGAGTCGATGGGACGGCGGCGGAGGAGGGAAGGAAAATGACGGTCTTTGACAAGACTTAATCCAGCCTCGCGGGCGCTCGCTCCAAATTGCCAGGTCCAACCTATTGCGAATTCTATTCTTGGTAATTTATAAGTGTGCTCCTATAACTCTTTCGTCTCTATCATCTGCGCTGGCAACTCTTTTCATGTCTCTGTACCCAGCTCTCTCTCTCTCTCTCTCTCTCTCTCTCTCCGTCTGATATCCCGCAGTCTTTCTTCATCCTGCCCTATATTTCTTGTAGCTTGTTTAGTCTTTTCCGCTTAAAATTCAGTCCATTACTCGCTTCTAATCTTCCTTCTTATTCAGTCAGTTTCTTTATATCATTACTGTTTTTTCTGTTCAAAGAAGTGGAATGCTCGCCTATTCTGCACAGAAACATCCTTTTTATCATTAAATTTATACTTCGTGAATTCGGCAAGTAAATAATAAAGCTCATATTAAATAAATATATTTAAATAACTAATGTCTATGCACTAAGCAAAGGTACAATTCAGGCACGAGGGCCCTGGTAGAAATCTAACAATTTTTAATAGGCTGGAAAGTAGTTACTAGGTAGAAACAAGTTACTGACCAGAAACAAGGTAAATCTTAGAATGCAAAATGTAAACGTTCGCAATAAAATAAGGAAAAAGATAGAAAGTAGGTTTCAAAACTACATATAAACTAGGTAGGAACTAGGTTGTTTTGAACCTTGTTTCTGGTTAGTAAATGAGCAATTTATTTATCGATTAATATTTATATAATATATAACATTATGTTGTTGATTTAATAAAAGAAGAATCATGAGATACGGAAACTAACAATTTAAAAAATTATAAAGTAATAATAAAGTCTGCTTTCGTTCAATTTTGTCATCTTAAAAATTATACGTAATAAATTAGTTTTGAAAATATTTTCCTTTTATTATTTAACATCTAAAATTTCGCATGAAGCAATTAATTAAAAAATTCTATTCTTTGATATCTTATACCGGTTTCAATTATTGGTTATTAGTTAGTAATTCTATCCTATTTATTTATAAAATAAATAATATCAATTGAAAATTTTGAAATTTTATAAAATAAAATTAATTTTTTAAATTAAAAATCATGCTGAGAGTTCATAAATATAATTCGTAACTTGAATTTACGGAGAGTGTTCATACGGCATATCTGATGATTTGCCATACCCGCAAGTGGTAAAACATAATCTTGGTTAGTATATAAGCCCGATTATAACTTTACATAAGTATAACATATATTGTATACGAATGTGTAAGCTATTGGTCAATGCGTTGTATATGTATTTAGATGTATAAGGTGCATAGAACCAACGTACTTATAAGTTACTTGAAAATTTTCGAAATTAACTTGATAAACATTTATAATTAATTAATTAAAATAATGATTAAAGTCAATGAATTTATATATCAATTTTATATCAATCTTATATCAATTTTTTAGCTAGGTTATATGTTATACCTCCTAAACCTTGTTTTAAGATAAATTTTAGTCATAACCAAAAACACATTGAGACAAAACTATTATAGGCCTTAAATACCGAAAAAATAGCTTGAAAAAAATGTAACTATAAATCGGCCGGAATGACCGTAAAAAACGTTACATTTTTTCCTATTTACTACTGAACAAAGATACCCTGTTACTAGGCATATTCATTTGAGAATTCCTTGTTTATACCTTAAAAATAGAATACATTTCTACCAGGGGGGTTAGTAATTTTGCTTCCCACGAGGCTCGGTTTTCTATGAAAATCCTGATTTTTTAAAGCATCATCATGAAGACAATTATTTTAGATTATTTACCGAAATAATATGTTTATTTAATATTAAATAGCTTTATCTTATTACCACTTTTCAGTGTTGCGCGTTATACGATTAACGTCATAAAATAAATAATAATCGATAAGAATTAGTTTGATAAGACAAACTTAATAAATAAATTTATTGTTAGACTAATTTTCTAAATATTATGAAAACTACTTTTAAAAGTTATTATTAAATAATTTTATTTTTTTTTAAACGTATGAGAACTTTATTGTTATTTTTATTCCGATTTATTCTCTGTGCCCTGCAACAATTATACTAAAGAAAATTGTGAGCAATTTTAAAATAATCACAATAATCATAAAGTTCATACAGCTCTCCGTACATTAAAAAATTACAAAGTTGTCTCCGCAAACTGTTATTCGCTACTGCTCCTTTAATTATAAGACCCTTCGTCTTATTTGCATGCAGCCCTCGTGTTCTTATAGATATACGAGCTACTCATCGGGAATCAAATTATAGATCGGGATCACGAACGCTTTCCCGATCTCGTCCCTCGCTCGCGCGCTGAAAGTACGAATCCAAAATCCTCTGGCATCCGAATGAACCCCCCCCCCTCCCATCTCCTTTGCTCCCGACTCGCTTTACGTGGCTCCTTTACGCGGGGAACCTTTAATCAGTCGCTGGGATGCGTGCATCGGTTTTCATATAAAAAATTCTACGTAATGTAAGCGGTAATAACTGTGTTTTCGTGAGTCGACGAGGAAAAAACAAGAAGGAGGAACGAAGAAGAAAAAATAGATGGCGGATATTTGAATCGTCCACGTGCTGATTGTATATTACAGAGCGAATAACTCAGTTATTCTCTGCGTACAAATTCATTATAATTTGTTTACATCTATGTGTTCAATTAGCAACTACTAAATTTTATGTAGCCATGCACTTACACTAGTATTTTCAATTTATTCTTATTTATTTTGTTTATTTAGTGGAACGATAATTTTTTCATTAGTATTTTCAAGTCTTTTTTTATTCCTTCATCCAGAACGAAATTAAAAGTTCATATTTGGCATACATAATAAATATTGCCAATTTAATAATAATATATACCATAGAATATTATTTAAATTATAGTAAGTTATATTCCTAACCTATGCGAACTTTCGAGGCTTACCAAGAAATGTTCGACGGTTGCATTTCTCGGAATTTTGGGGAGCTCGCGACTCGTGAGTTTCTCTCCCACTTTTTGCACGCGCCCCGATCACCACGGTAGCACTTGGCACCGGGTACAGCAACCCTCCTCTTGCCTTCGACACTAGCGCCACTGTAGTTAGATGCATATGCGTATATGCATGCATGCATACACACGCGCACGCACATATGCACGCGCATATACGGACAAGATACATGTATAAATATGTTTACATATGAATATTATTTTTTAAATATTTCTTCTTTATCGATCCATTTTATATCTTAATAAATGTATAGTGTTATTTTATGAACCTCTTAAAAATTAAAAAGAGAGTTTAATATACTGTTAAACAAACAATTTATATAAAGTACATAAGTATAAATTTAAAAAATGTTTTGAATATATATACAAAATTATATAAAGAAAAATAATATTAACGCTGATAAATATTCTACGAGAATGAAATAAATTGCCGAAAAAAAAGAAGGTACGCCAACCCACAAACTGGCCAAAGTTAATACACAGTGTTTCTTAAAATAAATAACTGGCTCGACGTATGTGCGTGTGATATATATATATATATATATATATATATATATATATATATATATATATGCACGTATGTGTTAAGTTTACGTGACCTCAGATTTATCAAGTCTGGATATATGTCTCATAAAATTACAATTTAAACCTTATTTATGTGAAAAATAAAGAGCGAACTTCTTAAACTTGAGAAAAAGTAAAGAGTTTATATATCGCGTAAAAAGTGTTTTATGTATTATAACGTAACCGGGCTGCGGAGTAAGAGAATTCCTTACTGCGAAGTAAATGTACTCGAGAACGTTTGTTCCGTTAAAATAAAATGCCGTCTTTATCGATATTTTTTCCACCTTTTTGCTCGGGAATTACGAGTACAAAATCCCGTTATTTTGATCTGATCTCAGATCATATGTGTTAAATCTTTATACAAATACCCTGTTTTATACATAAACAATTTTTACGTTTTCTTTCAACAGATCCATTTTTCAAAGTCAATATTTCTAAGCTCAAAAAAACCATAAGGCGTATCAAGATACGTGCGAAAAAATTTCTTAATCTGTAGTATATATATATATATAAATAGAAAGAATTGCATCAGTTACATGCTTCGATATTATAGAAATCAGAGGTAGGATTCATGCGCTTTTTTTAAATTTTTTATCACGAGCTACGTCGCAGAGCATTGCGTCGAATTGCAACGTTAAAAAAACTAAAAGAAACACAGCGAAGGTTCAATCCACATTGATTAAAAGCGAAAAAGGGACAAGGAAAAGTACCTGTCCAAAGGAGGACGACGGCACGAGGTAGGGGGCGAACGGAAGAAATTTCAATCGGGCGTAATTGCATCCCCTTACAATAAACGCCTCTGCCGGAGCCTTTCTGATTTATCGGTTGCGGCGTCTCGGGTTTCAACGATCAACGAGATGGTGGCGCGGGCGCCAGAAAATCGTCAATTTGGAAAATCACTTTTTCGCCCGAGCGCGGCAATCGGGAATCGCGGACTGCTCAAGAGAGGTGGTGCTGGGACAGGGTCGAGGGAGAGGGGGCGCCGGGAGGCGCTCGAGAGGCACGAAAACGCCGCGTACAGCCCTGCGACCCAGATTTTCCGCGGCTCCCGCTCTTTATCCGTAAATTAGCCGTTTCATCTTCGCCTCCCGCCTGACGGTTACGAGCACAGGTGGAGAATCGCGTCTGATCAGCGCAGCGCTTCCCGCCTCTCTATCCTTCTCTCACACTCTCACTCTCTCCTCTCTCTCTCTCTCTCTCTCTCTCTCTCTCTTGGCTGCTCTAAGTGCACGTGCGCGCCGCGCGGAAATCCCCGAGGTATCGGGGTCGGAGAGCCGTTGCCGGAGTTTCGTTCGAGTTTTTGACGAAAATTTCTAGGGGCATGGATTTGCGACGCGGCGGCTCGCCTTAATTAAGGATGTAATGAATGGCCAATTTCAAGTCGGGGCGGAGGAGGGTCGGTGCGCTTGGGAATGGCAATTACAGGATGCTCTCGTCCGACTACCCCCCACCTTTTCCCCCTTATACCCTGCGAAGGCGTATTGGTTTTTGACAGAAGTTTTCATCTGATTCGTGGTACGATTTTCTCGATTTAACTATATACGAAAATGAAAAGGTGCCGAGTTTATCGGTGATCAGTAATCGCAAGTTCTTTTAAGGATGGAATCCTAATTGCGCCAAATTATATTTTGTATGTTCTTATGAAAATTCAAAATAACACCCTCGACCATATAGATGAGATT
The DNA here is from genome assembly GCA_018907035.1 of Sycobia sp. Sy_11. Lineage (NCBI taxonomy): Eukaryota > Metazoa > Arthropoda > Insecta > Hymenoptera > Epichrysomallidae > Sycobia > Sycobia sp. Sy_11. Next base: position 1,549,892 of record JACCIC010000065.1, on the reverse strand, counting down.
TTAAATAGTGTGGAACGTATTTTATGTAAATTATTAAAATTCTATTCCCGATGTATAAAAGTTGCTAAGGTATATCGCGAAATATTTGACGATTGGATTTCTTAGTAATTTGCGTACGACCCGATCGCCTCTGTTTCAATGCAACATCATAGCATCCTCGCTGTCGGCAACAGCCCCACTACCGATTGGTGAAACTATATGATATATGTATAAATTCACGTGCGCGCACTTACAGCGAGAAATGGAGAAAGAGAGACCCATACGCATACATATAAACGGACGTTGAAGCGAGCGCTGAAGGCAAACGCAGCAGATTCAGATTTATAAATTTTTGCTATTTTTGTTAAAAGTTACGGAAAATATAATTATATACAATTCTTGTATTGACCTTACACTTGTCATTACAACGCTTGAAATATTATAGATTGTTATAGGGACATATCTACGTTGAATATATAGATATTTTATAAATACAGTTTTAAAAAACAAGAAACAAAAAGTTTCCGATATTTGGTTTCGATTGAATAAAATAACAATTCAGATATTCAGGTCAATTTTACATGTGCACATCGGTATATGGAAATCAATTTTCAATATACCGTTAAAAATTCAGACAAATACATTAATTATTTCCGAGTTGTGATTCGGCCGGCTCAACAAAAAAAAGATTCCGGAAAAATGCTTGAGTAGCGATAAAATATCGTCTTTTACAAAATTCCGTTTGAACTTTACACCGCGCCAAAAAAGGCTCCTGAAATATTCAAATTTTTTCCTGCGCTGCAGTATTTTAACTCGGTAATTTGAAAAAGTACGTGAAAAAAGTAAAAAAATAAAACCATCGGATTAAAATAATGTCTATAATTCGTCTACATCGGTTTTACTTTACGTTAATATAAGATTTTTATTAATATACACTGCAGGGAGCAATATATTAAATGAACAAAACATGCGTTCATGTAAATATACGAAATACACTTATAAAAAATCATTCGGCGGAAAAGGACCGTTTCCAATTGGTCGAGTATCCTTCCCGGGAACTTTAACCCCTTGTATTGGCACACATTTAGCCGCATAAGAAAGGCAATGTAAATCACGGCAGCAATCTTCATAAACTCGACACTGTTGGCATGAAAATTAATGTTACAGTTTCGCAACTTTTCTTATTATTAATAAAAGTTTTAAATGTTCGCATTTCACTTACGTATTCCAACCAAGCGCTGCATTTTTTTTCCCCGGAGGAAACCATTGCAATGAGCAAGATGGTCGAAAATAGATAGAAGACTTTAGACATGTTTGGCTCTATCTAGGATTAAATAAATATGAAAATATTATTTTTATTGATATAAAATTGTAGTATAGTATAATAAAATGTTTTTCAATCTAATTTATTATACCGTAAAAGTAATTAATTGCGCATAAAATATTATCTATAATTTGTTGATACAAATATAAAGAGCTAAAAACTTAATTAAAAATAATTTTTTTTAAGTTTTCCTGAACATTTCTTGGTATTAATAAGTGGTAATAATAAGTAGTAAGAATATGAGCTTGTTGAAACCCTGTGAGATTTTAATTATGATCAATTACTAAGCTAAATGTACATATCAATGGAAATCAAAAAAATCATACAATTATATTATGTAACTTTTGATTAACATCATTTTCCTTATATGAATATATACTAACATAAATATGTACTCTCTATAACTATATTGAAAAAAAAAAACAAAAAGATTTCGTATTCCAGAACATGATCAAAACGTAATTCATAAAAAACTAAATGAAATTAACAAATACAACAGATTATTTCACAATCATTACTTTCTCAAATTCTTGTTTAAAATACCTCAAAACTATAATTACTTTTAAAATGATTTATAATATAAATAAACTTGGACTAAATAAATGATTATAATTAATTGCATAGAGCGCATAGACCATAAGGATATATAATACGAATGTCCAAACAGATAAATCGTGATTTTTCGAGATTTGTAAATAATAATCAAATTATAATACTATTGAAAAAATTTCTATTAGCTAAGGCAAGGATAATATTCTTGAATGTTGCAAGTATGGCGACAAATAATTTTGAACTTTTTTTAAAAAATTTTAACCTAAAATTGCATTACATGTTATATACTTATATATTTAGTTACTTATTGTTATATTTATCTTACTGTAAAATTTTGTTTTAGATCATTACGTTAACACAATATTCTTTCGAAAGAATAACTTAAATAAAATTATGAAGATATATCGAATTCGAAATTAAACTAATTAAATACCTAAAAATACTATTATTTATTAAAATGCAGCAATATTTTTATATAATTCAAAACTTAGCTTCTATTTCGAAAAGTTAACAGTTACATATAAAAGCTTTAATGGTAGTTAGACTTTTCACAGCGTCTATCGCACAACTACGGTGCAAGTCACCTGGTAACGTGTAATATAAAGACGACATAATATAAACTTTTCCAAAGATATCGATAAAATAAATCTGATAAAATCTTTCGCGAGTCGATATAAAAAGAAAAATGTGTGACAGAAGGCAACGACCCCGCAGAACGCTTGCGGCTCAAGTACGCGCCATATGTATATAAAATACAGAAATATATATATATATATATATATATATATATATATATATATACACGTGTGTGTGTGTATCTACATACATTATATAGAAATATATATATATATATATATATATATATATATATATATATATAAATATAGAGAAATCATACAACGAAAAGGCGTACACCACATATAAATATAGGACGAGTTACAATGGCGAATTTTATCGCGTTACATTGTTATTTGCGCGCGTACTGGTGCGCGCAACCTCGCGAGCAGCGCAACGCGAGGCGAGGCAACGATAAAAATAAAAACAACAGCAGCAGCAGCAAGCAGCAACGATTCGGACGCGCCCCGCGTATCCTCCCCTCTCGCGACCCCTCGAGGGCGGGGGAGGCGCCCAGTTCTATAATTCCCTCTCCGAAATATTATCGCGCGCTTAACGCGGAAGTTGCGCGCCGCGCCTCGCGCATATATGTATATATAAATCACGGGAGATAAATCTCGAGATGGGAGCGTGGCTTACAGCCGCGCGATGCGTAGGGCGAAGGGCGCGAGGGGGGAAGGGGCGCTAATTGAACGGCCGGTACTTATACTATATATTTATACATGCGCGCGAGCGCCCCCGGCTACGCGGAGCGGAAGCCCGTATTTATCGTATCGGAACGGGCCTGGGCGTCCGCCGCTCGTACGTATAATACAGTTCGGATTCGCGCGTTTTATAAGCCCGACGCGAGGTGCACGCGATGATGCGCCGCCCTCTCCGTCTCCTTCCGGCTGAAACCGCGCGGCCGCGCACTTCTGTCCGAGGGAGGTGTCGGACGGGGCGTTAATACGTAGCCGATCGGGAGGCTCTCCCGGAACGAGATATATGACGCATTATATATTAGACGTGAGAAAAGGGAGAAAAGAGCTCTGTATAGGGAATCCGGTACTTACCCGTATGGTACATATATACCTGTAGTCAAGATTACAGCTCGACTTTAACACCGAACTACCCTTCTCCGTCGCGGGACTCAAGTAGCGCGGGAGCAGAGGAAAAAAACAAACCGTCAGCGGAGCTCCGCTCGTAACGGACAACTACGACCGACTAAAACAAAAAAAAAAAAAAGAAAAAAAGAAAAAGCGCAAACGTTGCGCGCGCGCGCGCACTTGACACAGATAGTGACGGTGGCCGGATTTTCTGGCGCTGCCGTCGGTATAATAATAATAATAACGATAACAACAATGAAAGTAATAATAATAATGAATTATATCGTTCCTCCTCGACCTCCTGCGTAACACCGATGTCTCTCTGCGTTTTATAAAGACTTTGACTGTACGATTCAACGTAAATTACCTGTCAATCGAGCGATACGAATCTTCAATACACTTCAGCTATACGCATTAGAAATCAAGGCTGCAAAGCGATACGCGATTTATCAATTCGTAATTTGAAAAAATCGAGAACTATCTATGTGAGATCGAGGACACGTGCAAGATGCGGGTATTTCTCCTCTACTATAACTATATTAGAATTAAACTGATCCTATTAACGGACAATACGAAGAGACATAAAATCTGAAGAACGTTATCAAAATGTACCGATGTCGTTACAAATTTCTAAATTAAACTGTATGACATCTACGTCGTTTCATGCGACTATATATATATATAAAGTAAATAAGTAGGATAGTCGCAATAAAAGTTTTTATAGATTTCTAGGTAATAAAAATTGGGCGCCGTTGATTAACGCTTTACTATAACGTTAATGAATATTTAATTAAATAAAGAATTTGATATAAATATAATATTTATATATTCGAGAAACAGATGGGGAACATCTCGATTCGACAAAACCCACGCACTCGTGCAGTACATCATAGTCGCAAAAACTTGGCATCCGTAACGCAAATTCTGATCTATCCCTTGGTGCATAAGAAAGTAAAAAAATGGCAAAAAGAGAGAACTAAAAAATATAGCAAATAGGTCATATGTGAATTTCTTTCAAATTCGCAGTTTTTTACCAAATCACCGTGTTCGACAATGTCCTCAAAATAGAAAAAACGGTATACGCGTTTATAATTTTTTGTCCATAATATTTTTTTTTTTGTTATTGACTCATAAATATGACCGTATAATTGCTTAATCATTTCGGTTGGAAATTATTTTTACATTATCACATGTACGTTTGTCTCACGTTTTACATATACAACGGTTCAAGATTTACAAATTTTGATAAATTTTGATAAATTTCCGTTCTTTTACTTATTATAAAGCTTATAATAAGTTGGCATGTTTATTATTTATTAACTTAAAATAAATATAACTAATTGATAGAGCAGAGGTATTATAACGATCGTGTGCAGCACGATTACGAGACCAATATTTACGCTCCTCGTACGCGTAGGATTCCTTCTGTACAAAACAATAAATAAAATCACAAATACCCGTATATAATTTAATTAATACACTCTGCCTATCATTACTAAACGATATAATAATATACGTATTTTGCGTTATAGAGGTTTAATCACAATCTTTATGGGAATCGCCCGCGCGCGCGCGTCCGTGTGTGTATGTGTATATATAATGTGTACGGTAGGAAATCTTGGGACTCCGTATACGCGAGAGCGCGGCTCCAAGATAAATTTAATGTTAGCCTGACATAAATCGGCGAGCCCATCTCTTTCGAGCTACCTGCGCGCATGACATCATAAATTTAGAAATGTGTGTACAGATATACACTGTAGCCAGGCGCGCCGATAAACCCGAACGTAATTTGTAATCTTCGGTATATTCAAAACCATCGGGGGAAATTTCGCAATTCCTCGCCCGGCGCGTATGCACAATATATATTTATGTATGTGTATGCCGATTGCTTATATAGAAAGTCGCGTATATCCATTTAATATATATATACATCATATAGCGTATCGAATCTGCGAATCTCAATAAAACAATAAAATCGCCGGGCTTTTGTGCCATTGTCTTTCTCCCCGCGTTATGCGTATACCTATATCTTACGATGGATTTGTCGTCGATTCGATACGTATATACGTGTATAAATTGTTATTCCTATCCCGTCTTACGTTTTTTTATATTTAATAAATCGTTTGCATAATCGTTACGTAACATGCATTTATGACGATTATCTTCGCTGGCAATTCAATGAGAATATTTTAGTGCGGGAGAAAGCGCCTGGAAGCGAATATTTAAACTGCCGCGTAAATTCAGCTTTACCGCGATCATTTAATTACCGCGGAACGAGTAAATTAAAAAATATACCGGAGCGCGCACCAAAACCAATCGGATAAATATTATCGATTTTAACGGCTCGCGCGCAAAATGATTTTTTTATCCCCGATCTTCGATATTGCGCAAACGTCGTTAAAAATCAATTTCCTTATATATTTTCACATAAAAAAGAACGGCGGCAGCACGGCCATATTTCAATTAAAAATCTACAGGTTTATACTTATAATAATAAAAAAAACGCCGAGATTTTTGCCCCGTAATTTGCGATAAGTTTTTAAAAGCCTCCCCTCCTCCCACGCCGATACGAACGATAAATACGACCGAGCCGCATCATTACGAAAATCCCAACTGTTGCTGACGGTTGGAACATATATATATATATATATATATATATATATATATATATATATATATATATACAGACACATATACATAGTTCTATCCTTGATTTTTTCCCCTCCCTCACTTTTGCATGAACTTCCACCTCTGTGATTCTGCATCGCGATAGAACAGCCGATGGCCCTCTGATACTGAATCCTATCCGGTCGCCTACTATTTCTTTCTATCCTTACTGTTCGTGCGCGAGTTCGATCTCTGCGAGTTGCTCGTCTAGAGAGCTATACTTTTATACATACTGCCTATATTTTCTCGTAAAAAGTGGTCCAGCGAGAAGCATCGGCGATCTATATATATACGTGTATATACGTAACTGTAAAGTTTATTGCCAACAACCGAAGCTGAAGTACGGCAATACATATATGTAGACGACAGAGCCTCTCGGGCATGCGCAACCCGCCGCTCCCGAAAATGCACCCAATGCAGTGCAAGTCGGGATCGTAGAGATAGCGATCTCTCCCTTTTGGTTTCTATCTTCTTCGTTGACGTCCTCCTCCCCCCCCCCTGCCCCATAATCCCGACCTCGCTCCTCGGTTTTGGCACTTTCTCGCGTGCCTCTAGCAGCCTCCTGAATTTCGCATTATTATATCGAACGCTCTTTGCGCTCCGCGAGGTCTGATGTGCTTTATATTTCGGTGTCACCACCGGGTCTCTCTCTCTCTCTCTCTCTCTCTCTCTCTCTCTCTCTCTCTCCAGTTTTCTCGTTTTCCTCCAAACGCTCGTGGCCACGGTGTCGCGCGGGTCCGGGTTATGCAAGGTTTACGGCCGTGCCTCGAATGCCTCGCATTTTTCGTAATTCCTCTTCCTGCCGCCCGCACATATATATATATATATATATATATATATATATATATATATATATACAGAATTCGCGCGCAGAGAGCGTTGCGAATTTCCGGGTAAAAAGTAACTGTATATATAAAGAAGTCAATAAATGGGGCGGACCGAGGCATTTCTATAAGTTTACTTGGGCAATACTACTTTATGGAAGTTCCACACAAAGCCAAAGTTTAGAAATATTTCTGTTATTATCTGATTCTGCTACGGTTCGCCTGGAATAAAATAAAAATTACAGGCGCTCTATTGTATGTTAAGGTATGTCGCACGTGAGCACGCGTTTACATTTGCAATAACCATATATAGTTTTCCGCGTTTTTGAGAAGTAGTGTGAAATCATTCTTTTATATAAAGAATTAAAAGATCGTGTATGGACATAGTTTTTACCCGATCCTTCACGTTTCACCGAATTCCGCAAAAATATACGTTTTGATTTTAAAAGTCGATATTATTAAATTCATTGGAATGCGTGTATATTTATTGAAGAATTCTGTTCAGGACGAAAATGGCAATAAAGTCAGGCTCAAAGAAAAATGTTGTATTTTAAATAATTTCTTTCTTCCGGAGATGTTGATTGTTCGAATTTTGCTGACAAGTCCGTTTGTGAGATGTTGACTTTTCTGTGTCTATATAACAAGTCCTCTTTTTCCGCTTTTCTTCCGGTATTATTCATAACCGTGTTGAAGCCGCCGATACGTTGAACTCTCTTATTTCCCTAATTTCGTAAATTGTTTCTCCGCATTAAGATTTTCGATGTTTAGTTTCATACAATCGTTATATTAAAATTGAATAACATAATGATGTTCTTTAGATCTTAAGAATTTCTTTTAAATTTTCATCATTTATATTTTATTTCTATTATACATTCCACACAAAAAATCATGGAAATAAAACTAGCATGAAAGCTATATAAATGAAATTGCTTCAAGACTACTTCGTAGAATTGCGTGCTCGTGTAGACTATAAAAACAAACAAGCACTCGAAATTTTAATTCGTTGAAAAATGTATTTGAAATATATAGAAATTTCGCATTTAAATTTAATAAATATTATTTTGATTTTCAATTTTGGAAAAAAATAAAATTCAATTCTATATCTTTTGCAATAAGATACTTTTGTTAGTTTCAAGGTTTTTAAAGTATATTTTAATCTTAAATATATATACTAGTTGGAATAGAAAAATCCTTCAAGACACGAATAAATACTTATTTTCTGTAGAAAAGCATTTTTTATTTTCGGAAATGTCACACATTTGATGTTTCATTATTAGACTGAATTACTTTCTGCATTTCAATGCAAAACTTACCAAAATTTTCAATTCTCAAATATGTCACGAAACAGGCGGGGAAACGTTTTTAACAGATTGAACTTTTTTTATTGAAATAAAAACGATAAATTTTGGAACTGATCATATAGACCTCTATTCGGTTCGTCTGTCGTAATTTTAACACTTTCCTCTCAAAAAATGTGTATATTAGCTGCATCTAACTCAGACTTCACCCGATTCTGCTTTATCGGCAGGATCAGCAGCAGCAGAGGCAGCAGCAGCACTGCCGGCGAACTTCGTCCAAAGCGGGTCGCGCGCTTTTTTTCTGCTAAGCCGGCGCTTTTCGCCTAGCTTTTGAATTTCTCCTTCCTCTCCTCGCCCTCCTCGTCTATCCCCCCTTATACTGCCCTTTCCCTCCTCTTTTCCTCTTTTCTTCGTGGCTCGCCAGCCGCGAACTACTCGAGCGCGCGAGCGATTCGCTCACGCCGATAACGAGCGAATATAACGCAAAAAAAAAGCGGAGCGCGCTGAATGGCCCGGAGGAGGCGAGAGAAAAAAAAGGCGGAGAATCGATGTTATCGAGCTTTATTCGCGTGTATTGGCTGACCCGACGCTTTTTTTCTCCAGTCTGCACCCGGGCGCACGCGCGCGACTATGCGATATTCCTTGGCTCTTTATTTCCCGAGTGGCGCACGCTCCCGGAATTCGATCGTTGCCTCGAAAGGCCCCGAATTATCTGATAATTGTTCGCAATTATTTTTTATACAGAGATAGAGAGAGAGAGAGAGAGAGAGAGAGAGAGAGAGAGAGGGGGGGAGGGGGAAGGATTGATATCCTATTCGTAAAAAACTTTTTTCTATTATTTTCTTTATCTTTAGTAATTGTAGCTGTTTACATGACTTGGAATATTGTAATTTTCCGATTAAATGAAAAACAATATAATTATATTAATCATGCAAATGATCTTTGCTGTAATTAAATAAACCATTACTGTTTTTGAAAAATTTATGCAATTAAATTAAAAAAGTAAATTAAAGTCAAATTCATTTCCAATTCACAAGCTATGCACGCCCTTAAAAGTAAACTCTGAATTTAGATAAATTTTTGCTCACTTTTTCTTGAATATAAAGCTCAAGAAAATCAGATTTTTGAACTTCTTATCATTTGAATAGTTGAAAATTGTATATTCAAAATTAAGAGCAGTTCTTTTGGTGCGGGTAGTAAAGGCTTTCAGGTTAGTGTAAAAAAAGTTTAGTTAAAATATCATGCTTAGCAAAATATTCATGCTTCGTTAATTTTTCTTAACGCAGGTCTATATGTAATGGATGTAATCTAAAAAAGTTGCTAATGTTTTCATCGGTTAAAAGACTGAAATGCGATTATTTTCAAGTAATTTTACACCGTTTTAATGTAAGATTACATAAAATTTACAGCTTAATAAATAACACGAGTATAAAAAACAAAAAAGATTTTTTGTTCTGTTCGGTCTTTATCGATTGCAATGAACTACTGTTGCAGTCTATGTGTGCGTGTGCGTGCGTGTATGCCCCTTTACGTGCACGAGGAACAGAGCACACGTGCATATTACACATAAATCCGGCAAGAATTGTGTAAATTTTTACACGTATATAACACCCAATGAAAAAAAACTCGTTATAACGAAACTACCGTGAGCATTGGTGAAAAAAATCATACCGAGCAATTAAAACTTCCGCGCAAATGAAGGCCTTGTCGTGGGTGGAGTTATAGCCGCCTCTATATATAGCAAAAGGGAAGTTTTTCAATTTATCCGTCGGTTCTATTTCGGTGCCCGACTTCTCATCCTCTGGACGTGGACGAATGACGAGTCTATATAGCCATTTCCCCCTCTCCCCCGTTTCTCGAAATTTTCTCACCGCTTGGCGGCTTAATTAAATAGCGAACAGTATGAATAATTCACGATGCAACCAACTTGGCAATAAGCGACTTTTTTTTTTATAACTGAATTCTCTCCCACAAGGTAAATGTACCAATGAGAGTAACTGCAATTATCTATCAGTAGATGACCCTGAAAGCGAGTTTCATTATCTATTAATATTTTAAATGAAAAAATCGCCACTGAAATTATTTTCGTCAATACTTGCGACATTTAGGAATCCTATTCTTTTTTTATTCGATAAAAAACTTGACAATCGTATTATAATTTGACTTTTAATATTTTTTAACGGTCGACTGAGTGCCTGTTTCTATTGGGATATTAAAATTATACATAATAACCTTACAATTAGAACTATAATAATTCATATCTAGTGAAAGTTTTACTTTATCAAAAATTATTTTAACAAGCAAATTTTAGTTTCAAGATAATGTGCAAAAATGAGTAGAAAGGTATCTTAAGAAAGTAATAATTTAAAAATATTACTTCATTTTGCTATTTATAAAACTGATTTGATAACACGTTACTCACTATTGTTTTAAGCGAATTTTCTTCTTATTATTTTCATTTGACAGATACTATAAGTCCATTAGCATTGGCTATGTAACAGATATATGCTCCTATTTACGAAAATAATCGAAAGTAGAGGAAGTAGGTCGTTAAAAGCTCGTAGCAGTGGCACGAATTTTACAGTTCTGTTTTTTTATTTCAAAAGCTCAAATTAATAAAACATGCTTTATCGCGTTTTCGATCGTAGTCGTAAAGCCTTGCCAAAATCCAAGAACAAGTTTTCATTATTTTTCAAATGCGAGGAAAGTGATAATTCGATATCAAATTAATTTTGACAAACGGAACTTATCGATTGCAGTCGCACGTGCGCGATAATCTTGAGAATACAGAAAGAAGGAACGAATTGTATACCTACCTATGCATTGGATGTAAAATTATATTCCCAGAACACTATCGAGGGATTATAATTTATTTATGCGATTTACGATTTCCAAACTTCAATTCTCTTTATTTTATTTATGATTTGCCACTTTTTATAATTACATAACATGTGCGAGCTATCCGGTAAAAGCGGCATATGCAACAGCAACAAGTTCAAGAAGCTTACATATTAAAATTCTTCGATTCAATATTTGACTACTAGCGAAAAATTTTCTTACTACCACAGTCGAAATCAACTCACGAAGTGCATAGAAATTATTTTTTAAATTACATTTTTACATACGTAATACTATGATTTCAATAAATCATTCACTAACATTACCTTTTTCACAAAATATTATATATTTAGCATTGAATATTCTTTCTTCTGTTGTCAGAAAAAGGTGGTGTATTGACAAAATCAGATGCGATATATACTTTCTATGGGCATATTTCTATATAAATATTGGCATTCTATATAAATATTTCTATGGGTCTTGCAGTCTTTTTACGAACTAATAAAGTTATACTATCGGTCTAACTATCGGTATAATTATATATTTATTTGTAGAAAGGCTGCAAGGCCGATAGAATTAGTTATGAGGCTAGTTATAACAGTCGATAAAAGTTAATTTTGTATTAAAAATTCACGAACTTCTAAAAGTTATCAATGAAATTCCTGTGCCGCAGACAGTTACTGACCTACTATCTCTGGCCATATACGTCTGATGGCGTCATCGCTAATCCAAATAATAAGTCTAATTGGAAATTTCAACTATTTAAAACTCACCTGATAGTATCGCCATGCATCACAGGCATATTTACTCATTTATTCATGTTTTGCTCTTGTTTTTCTATACGCAAAAACACGTTCGCTCATTAAGTCGATAAGCTGCATATGCTTTTTTTACAATTTACGACGTGCGTTGAAGTCAGTTGAAATTTAAAGCTGCCTGCAGTTACTTGTGAAAAATAACATTGTTTCAACCGTGCATATAACTTTAATATATTTTCGCTAATGATTTTTTGATGCTTAAGTGCAGATCTGTTGCTGCGTTAAAATTTTAGCGCGGCAATCATCACTTTACTATAAACCACCTGGCACTGAAAACTATATCGTAATAACTGCTTTATGACGGTCGTTGAATAGAGTCAGTTACTAGAATTATTCTTTAATGTCTTTCATTGATTTTTTTTAGATCGTTAAAATTAAAAGACATTTGGATTTAAAATAAATTCGAGATTATTACGCGAATTAAAAATTTATAATTGGTTTTGTAATTGATCATAACGCAGTTTCTATTGAAGTTTTATTTTCTTCAAATTACCCCATCTCGTGAGCTAAAATGTCTTTTTAATTTACAGTGCTTGTTTCTGTCCTAATTTTTTATGTACCTAATAAAACAGACACTGAACTACTTAATTTTTTATAATGTAATTAAAGATCCGTGTTATCACTTGGAATTTCAGAATTGTTTGATAAAACTAGTTTAGATAAAGCACCTAAAATTATTCTCCAAGCCATTCCAGATATAATTTAGATAATTATCTTTCCAAATTTTAAGGAACTTAAAATCATATATACGCTTTCATATACTATATACGCTATACATATATACGCTAAACCTCGATCGAGTCAGCATTGAAAATACTCCGAAATTCAGGATTTTATAACAACTTTGCATTAAAACGTATAATATGTGTATAAATAAATCCTGTGATTTTATTTCTCCAAAATTTTAACAAGAATCGAATGCGCAGAACTTTCGGAAAAGAGGATCGTGAAATTTCAATAAAAACATAAATGGGATGTTTTCATTTTTCAGAACCAAAATAAAACGATAATATAAGGTCAATGTACCAAGGAGTAAATGGATATATAGCAATACATAATCATATATATGTAATTTTTATTTTATACGAATATTGTAAACGATGAATAAAGATTGAAATTTGCAATTTTTTAAAACAATAGATAAATTTTCAATAATATTCTAATTTCATTATTATTTCCAACGGTCGACAGATTACTAGTTATCTGTTGGGATATTCGAATTACGTATATATACGTATGCTCTACGCAATATAAAATTAACTATAATCATTTATTTAGTAAAATTTTGTTTTATTACAAATTATTTTTAAAGCAATTGCGTACTTCTGAGATGACAAATTGAAAAGTATTTATGAAAACAATAGTTGGTAATGTATAGACTATATTAATTACTTCCTTGAAAATTTAGTCTTGATCATATAGTGGAATGGGGAATGTTGGACTATTGTTACAGTTGTTTAGCATTGTCAACTATTATACTTATGCAGAGTTTTCCTTATCTTGTAATCAATAATATTTGAAATAATTTTAGTTTTGTAATATTTAAAATCAAACTGACATTAAATTATTGTAAAAATTATAAATTATAAATTCTAATTTATATATTTTGAAAACATACAGCAGTTCCTTGAAACATCTTTAAATCTCGAAATGAGAAAAATTAAATACATCATTTTATCAACAATCTTATTGTTTAAGTGAAACTTTTTGTTTATAATATCATTTAACAGATACTCAAAGCACAATAAGTAGCTATTGGAAGCTTCAAACTGTTTAAAAATTTTTAAAAAATGATAGTACCATCCTTAGATAATCCTTTATTGATACATTTATCTCATATCTAGAAAAATGGACAATAGGTTTCATAAGAGTATGGCCTATTCATACTTCGATACGCGCGTATCCGAAGCGCGCGACATTGGTAAAAAACGGCACACCTAAGAGAGATAGTCAGGCAGAGAGAGAAAGAGAGAGAGAGAGAGAGAGAGAGAGAGAGAGAGAGAGAGAGAGAGTGAGAGAGCCTCGGTCAGGATATTACAATCATATAGAGATTATATTTAGAGATGTAGCTGAAGCACTTCAAAGGCTCGAGCCTCAGAGCGCGTCGGGCGCACGAGCGTACCACTCTCCTATAAATACGCACTCCCGAGCGCACTCAGTAGCGCTGGAATAATATAATTATCCCGATGATCTATGGCGACACACGCTCGCTTTCTCATCCTTGTTTCGCCGCGACATTTGTCACGAGCACACAGCTCCGACCCCCTCATATATATATATATATATATATATATATATATATATATATATATCGCTCTCTCTCTCTCTCTTTCTCCCCTCCCCCTCTTTCTCTCGCTATCTTTTCTCGCGTATGTATACTGTAATATACTCTCTCGAAAATATATACAGACTCTGAAGCGCCCACTCGTAGTCGGTGTGGCGCGCTTCCTGTTTGGCGAAATATATATATATATATATATATATATATATATATATATATATATAGAGAGAGAGAGAGAGAGAGAGAGAGAGAGAGAGAGAGAGAGAGACAGGGAGACGCGAGCAATCTGTTCCGTCCTCTGTGTGAATTTGACGTTCGCGCGTTAGAAGAGGAGGAGGTGCGGGCTATGGGCCGGAGAGAACGATATGGGCAAAGGGTCGAAAGAACGCGAGACCGAGACGGCTATTTGTTTGCTGCCGCAATTAAAAATACACGCGCACATATACATACCCGCGTTTATATGTATACGCAGCTCGATACGCACGCATACCAGGCCTCTGTGCGGGACAATTATTAATGGGGGAAGTGCATAGATGATGCCAACTCGGTGATTAGACACGGGACTTTTAATCGAGATCTTCATCTTATAATATACAGCGCGCTTGCGTTTCCATACGAAATTTTTCGCTAATTAACGTCAGTGTACGCAAGACACAGCTGTTTATGCTGTTAACCGGGCGCGCTGCACATTGTTAATCTTTCAAATTATTGGGTAATCGGCCAGCAATTCCATTCAGGTAATGCGATTATATACGTGTAGAATATAAATAGCGAGTTTATCCTTCAAAGAATTAAAATTAAAAAAAAAGAAGAATTTATCTCGTAATATTATAATACAATGCTTTATATTATTATGCGACTCCGCGAAACGCAGGATATTGTGCAACAATACAATCTTGATTTCATCACTATTCGTTGGTGTTCTAATAGTGAAAATGGTAGAAACCGGTTATCTTTCTGAAAACGGTTCTGTCTTTATATACTCCCCATTTGCAGAAATTTATGTTTTATGAAATAAAACGAATATATATATATATATATATATATATATATATATATATATATATATATATATATGAGAATTATTAAAGAGGATCGTTTTTTCTATGAGCAATTCTTTTGTTCGATTTCTGCAATGTCTAAACTTATTTTATAAAACACAAAATGGAAAACACAAAATTAAAACACAAGCAGTTCAAAATTGTTTGAAGTATGTTCGAGTCTTTCAAAGAATATGAACAGCTCGAGCTGATCTATCAGTTCGAGCCATTCTTTATGCTCGAATATCAAAAAATTACCAGCTTTATAATATTCTGTATGTACATGTATGTATTCAACATAGTATACTGTTATAAAACAACGTAAACAGATGAAATGTTCTAATAATACTTCGATTAACTCGAATAGGCAGTTCGAAGCTTTGAACATATAAGTGTTTAAGTTGTTTGAGCATCAAAAAGTTTAAATTCCTATAGTTTTTTCTGAAGTAACACTATATAAAGCCTAATAGTTGAAGCATTTATGTAAAAAAAATTGAAATGAAAATTCGGTGAGCAGATTCTTTCATAACTGCAACAATTCAGTCACCAAGGTTTTTGTTCGAAATTAGAAGCAACTTTTTCTAATATAAGATACATCGCTATTAGACGATGGGTGGCGCGAAGAAAAAACTGCAATCAATTACCCCACAAAGACGTCCAATTAAAATTCCAATAAATCCACCTCGAAATAAACGGGGTCTGTGTGTGTGTGTGTGTGTGTGTGTGTGTGTGTGTGTGTGTGTGTGTATACAGAGTATTTTAAACATGGTTGTTTGCAATAACGGTTCGGTAACAAGCAGGGGAAGTCGTATACAAGGTTGTTCATATTTTGAAAATTTGTTTTCAGATGACGTAGCAATACTCATCAATGAAGAAACAAACTGCTTATTCGGGTTTCGAGTAAGAAACATGGAAATTGGGAAGATGGGCGGATACGTTGAGTGTAATTTGAAAAAGAACGGGAGAAGTCGGTCAGATGTGGCAGAAAAAGATTTAGTAGTTGATTTGATAATAACGATATCTGCATATTTTTAAACAATAGCTGGATTGTGTCGCCATCATCCGACCTCTTTTCATTAATCTTTAAATCGCACCTCAGATTCACGTCCTTCTTTCTCTCAAACACAAGTCAAACTAACGTTCGCTCACTGGCCAATGAACATCGACACGTAGGACACAAACTATATGCAATTTTCAAAAATGTATACCATTATATATATATATATATATATATATATATATATATACATATATATATATACATCGTATTCTCCACAAAAACTCAATAGTCTATCTAAATGACGTAAAACAGGGCATATTTGCATTAGTCAATCACAGCGAGATAATAAGTTTCGAAATAATTTGCGATTGTGTATTACAGCATAATCGCGATATTTATATTTATAATTGTACAATTTATATTGTAGCATAGCCACGATAATCGCGACCAAACCGCGCGATGCTCAGAGTAATTCACCGCCCCATTGTATTATGAGGCATCCGCGCGAACGACCGCGGAAAACGAAACCCTTCGCGCGCACCGCGATCCCGCTGGCAAATCGAACGATTAATCCTTGCGCGCGCTTTTCGTTTCACGTTCGCGGTTGTGCAATCGCGGCGCTTTCCCCGCGATGCGTGCCTGCAATAAGCAAACCACGCAGAACGAGGCGGGGGTGCGAGCATCGCGCCCGGCGACCAATCCGCTCGTCTGCGTATACAGCGATTGCGCATATACACGCGTGTATGCGTCACTACGCGCAATAAGGCGCCGATAATGCGACATCGTCCTGGCGGTCCGTGGCACGGCCCTCTCGCTCTCAGCGTTCGAATCGCACGGACGCGTGCGCACAAAAGAGGCTCCGCAGCGAGAACGAGCGTGTACGGTGTGGGAATTGCGGGGGGAGGGTGGACAGTGGGACGGGGAAAGAGGACAGAGAGTGAGAGAGAGAGAGAGAGAGAGAGAGAGAGAGAGAGAGAGTTTCGCGCCCAGACAGTTTCTCGGCTGCGAGGCATTGTGTGCGCAACGGCCGTGCGCGCATTTGTATAATAAGGGAACACGGGCAAGCTCGACGTCGCTCTGCCTGTCGCCGACGAAGACGACGACGACAACAACGACGTCGGGCGTTAATTTAGCGGATTGTCCGAGACGCGGTCCCGCTACGAGAGAGTCAGTGAGAGATGGAGAGAGCACACAGCACATCGGGATATAATATACGCTTCTTTTAGCCGCACACTACACTCACGCCCACACACGCACTCACGCACATATGTATATATATATATATATATATATATATATATATATATATATATATATATAATGTGTATGTGCGAAGCTGTTAGGTGGACGACACTTTTTATAATGATACCTATATATCGCGCGATGCATCGGCACTGCGAGATTATGTCCATTGTCGTATTGTCGAGCTCGGATATGGGAACGCGTAAGAAAACACAGCTTAACCCCGTGATATGCCGATCGGATTGGTTATCTTGTTTGTATTTCAACGGCGATGTAACGCGCCGGTTCCAATTAGGTTCCCCGGGTAATTCGTGATACGTCGCGTTTCTTCAATATTTGGACGATTGTCCGAGATTACCGAGGAGATTGCAGTCGCAGTCGCAGTCGAATTGGATAGGTTCTTATAGCTTCCAACAAATGATTATATACATAGGAATCAAAAGATTCTTTATAAATAGAAATAATTATGATAATAAAACACAAAAAACTGTTGTTTTCCGTGAGCTATTCTTTATTATTATTTGGTTACAATTTATAATAGATTTGCAACACTTGCAAAGCTTTACAAAAGCGATGTATCTCATCGACTTATCTTTAGTAGCTGAACTCAAATTTGAAGATTTATATTTTAATTTTGAAGAAGTCTAATAGATTATATTTATTGCGAAACGGTTAAAATAAAAAATAGAAATCATTTTGAATAAAATCAGAATAACTATTTTCTAAATTTTGCCTTAGTTCGTCCTCTTGCAAATAAAGTATAGTGAAGAATCTGGAAAGATAATTTACGAAAAGGTTGTAATGTAGAAAATGCAAACGCAAGTTTTAGACTCCTAAAGTAGTCTTATAATGTATCAATAATTGGTAGATTTGCAATATTTGTAGAATTCAAAAACTTCTCTTCCTGTAACTTTAGTGTTTAAAAACTTATTGTATTAACCTTGAATAAAAAATGGCCACTCGTACAGGCTACGATTTTATGCATTTCTAAACTGAATAATGGTCTGTTTCTAATTGAAAGCATAAAATAGTCGGTATATAATTTGCTTTTGACGAAAACATTAATGCTTTGGTCGATGCAATGAATCGATGCAAAAATCTATTGTTAATACTATACGAAAACTAATTTTAGTCAGTTGCAATGCAGCCAGGAAAATGTTTACTGAGAAATATCCAAATCGTGCGATGAACCAATGATCATAAGAACTGATCTTATTATTATCCTTCGTTTTTTGGATAAATAGCGTTTTATTTAGACAGAAGAAACTTGGCCAAGTATAATGGACAATTTTGGAGTATCTGAGTATTAAACGAGCTAATTCTCGGTTGAATAATCCTCTCATTGTCAACCAGAGACAAGACCGCGGCAATTTCACCAATATATTGGCATGTGCTATCTTCTTTGGAAGTAGTTATTATTAAAAATGTCCCGTTATAATTACACGAAAGTTACAAACCGGATGTTCTCTTTCTATACTAGAAAAAACTTTATCAATATCCTTCCATAACATTTCACTATTTCTCACTTGAAAAACATTGGTTGAACCTAGCCAGAACAGTATCGATTTGAAAAAATATAAATAAAAAAGAACAGAAACTAGAGCTAAATATAGTTTCTTTTAGTTTATTATTGTTACGAAAAGTTTCAGTAATATTAAGATTGCGAAAACTAAAAAAAAGTCTATTGGATGTAATTGAAATATATTATTTTCTTGAACGAAAAGATATGCGGACTACAGTAAAAGAAAATCGATAAAAAAACTACAATACGAACATTGACTATAGATTGAAATAATCCGAGCTATACATATATATAGACTTCCTCAAAGAAGTCTGGATGCGCTCCAACGCAGCCCCGACTCGACGACGGCTACGACGTTGGCTTGAGGCGCAGTGGAGACCATAAATTTCAATTTTACCACCGCGCTGCTCCGATATAATTCGCGACGAATTTACAAATGAGTATTTATTCAGATTGCGGATCATTGTCTCGAGGGGAGGGGTTGGGACACGTCTCGTGCCCCCTCCTCCTCTCAAGCAACAATATTGCGAGCCTCTCGCTGCAGCTTCTTTCAGTCGCGTGCAAGAGTGACGGGAAGGACGGGAGGGGCGAGAGGGAAGACGACGAGCATTGTTGGTACACTTTCTCGCTCTCTCTCTCTCTCTCTCTCTCTCTCTCTCTCTCTCTCTGACTCTCTCCCTCGCCTCTTGGACGACATGTTTCCCCATGACACTTTGCATTCCTCCCCCACCTCCGCCTTTTGCGCTCCGCCAGCGCGCGCGGCCTCGACAGGCGCAGCTCCTCCTCCCCGCCACCCCTTTATACACCGCCCATTTGTCATTCCGCTCTCTTGTATTTAAGCCGTGAGAGATGCTCGTACGTCACCGTTGCGCGAGCGCAACCGAGCAATCCTCATTCTTTCGATGTCGTCTCTTACGTTCATTACCGCACTTTACGCGCGGCGCGATCCGCTTTTATCTTTGATTCGGCTCCCCTCCCCTCCTCCACGACATTTTTACACCTCCTTTGGGAGGAAAGTAAGAGAGAGAGAGAGAGAGAGAGAGAGAGAGAAAGAGCGAGAGAGTTGTTAAAGTGATCCCGACGCTTGCTGGTCGTTGTTTCTATTTTTGGAATATGGACTTGTCTTTAATTTCGTTTCGATATAAAAATATCAATGTACCATATTACACTCGCTATTACGTACGCAACGTGGTTTATTATATTTAACTTTCCTATAGAGTACGTTAAATTCTTTATTTATTAGAGTATAATTAGAATATTCATAAATTCAGAAGAACATCTCTAAGTATATTTTTAATCTTAACCTTTCTATGTATTGCACATCAACTATTTCTTTCACTTTAATTACTAATATTATTTTTTGAATGTACAAAAGTTGGCCCATTGTATAATCATTAATTTATATATAGTAGTATGGAGAGTAATATACATATAATACAGTTGTAAGAAATAGTAAATAATAGTTGTATAAATAGTAAACTAAGAATGCTTTTTAAAAAACTATATATGTCTCAAAAATAATAATCAGGGTGTTTAAGAATGATAATATAAAATTTAATATATAATAGTAGAGTGTTTATTCATTTGAAACTTGGCCTTTAAAGAGGAAATACTAATTTCGGTATAACACGAAAATTTTCAACATAATAACAATTTCTGTGAATCTGTAACCTTAAAGAGTTTAATAGTACAAAAAGTTTCAAAGCAGAAAAACTGATATAAAAACGTTCTAGAGTTGAACAATCGCTACGTAGAAGTTTTTTGGAAATTTTGTTAGATATTGTTTACTTTTTTTTGTCAACATCTCTAATTTAAAAATGTTCCACATAGTTTAAAACAATCTCAGATATGTTTTTTTCGTAAAAGATATCAAGTAAAATACATCAATTAACTTTGTAACTATTTTATTTTACTTTATATTTTTATATATATTGGACACGATCCGCACTTGTCGTTCTATACAGATGAGTCTAACAGTTGGTCTATTGGGAAAAATCTAAATTACTTACATACAATGTATATTATTTCTTAGTTCTAATAGTTCAGTTTCATTATTACTTTAATTTATATTATATGCTAATTAGTTTTTAATTTGTTTCGCATTTGATTTCAAATTCCTACGCAGCAACTAGACAAATTTTGATTTTGAAAGAAAGGTTAAGTTGAAAACATCCATGAGTATAATTCAATTTACCGTTATATTTACTTATCTTTATAAACATTGATTTTAAAATAGGCATTACAGCTGTTGATGATTTACCAGCGAAACTTTAAAAATATGAAATAAATTGCCGTTTATTTACGTTCTTCCATCAAGAGATATTCAGATTTGTATAAAATATAAATTTTTTTATTTTGAATTTAAGAAAAGATATAATTATTAGTGTATTATTTGTCTTTTCAATCACTGGTTCTGGAAGAATACTCAAAAATGGTTGGTAAGGTAATTAAAACATTAACAGATTTTCCATGTTCCGGAAGGGCTATAAAGTCAAAGCGAATGCCAGCAATTATGCGCGTTAAAGAGTTAAATTAATAATTAATTTAATGAAACATTTCAAATTATAATTTACCAATTAATTACGTTACCCAAACGCACATTATACTCCTCTACTTAAATAATTAAATAATTGAATATTCTGGTAGTTATAGTAGTTCATAAACTGAAATTCTTATTATTGTTGTCTTTTTAAAGAATTCTTAAAATCGCGGTTTACGATTAAATCTCAAAGAATTTTGGAGTCAATGTAAACAAGAACGAACAATTCGTAATTATTACGAGGCTCGAACCGGTTTTATCACAGAGGCATCTCGGCAATTCCCACGGTTTTGAGAAGCCAGCATTCGCCGTAGCGTCGCCGCGTTTTGGCGCGAATCTCAATGGATTCGTCGGAACTGTTAGCATCGGCCGGGGCCGACACGCTCGCCTCCTCGGTGTCAAAGAGCGAAAGCGTCAACCGGACCCCCTCCCTCCCCCCTCGCCCCGCGGAACCGCGAAATTTCGCGGATAGCTTCAATGCCTCGCGCCCCACTGCCTCCCTCGCTCTCGCTCTCTCGAATCCTTTTCACCTCGGCCTTTCTTTCTCGAGTCGCGCTCTTCCACGCCGCTCTCTCTCTCTCTCTCGTTTTTGCGCCTCTTTCTTACTTTTCCACCGTCTTCGTTCTCCCGATACCTTTGTCTTCCTCCCCTCGTCCACCGCCTCCGCCTCCCTCGCTCCACGGCCGCAACGTCCACTTGTTCGGCGTTAATGTCCCCATTCGCGGGGACAACGACGCGCCCCGCTACGGACGTTTTCACGCCCGACAAAACGAACAAAAAATGCCGACGGGAGAAGGAGCGGCGAGGGAGGAGCGCGGGACAACGAAGTAAAGGGGGGGGGGCCAAAGTCGCGATGGACCATTATATACAAGTTGCCGAGACGGGCGAGTGGGCGAATTTATACGGCCAAGGGGCGACAGGAACGAGCGGGAACGAGAGTAAATGGCAGAATGAAAAGATTCGATTCGCTCGGCGCTTTGTACGGCGAACAAGACGACGACGCCGAGCAAAGGCGACGTGCCTTTTGTTCTGCTAAATCGGGCATTTGCCACTTTTAGTTATAATAGCGCTGTGCGAATACCGCTCGGAGGCAGCGGGATCGTCCTGCTTTTTGCCCGTCGACTGCGCGCGCAGCCCCATCGTGCGCTCGGCACCTCGCCGGGGCCTTGCGGCCGAGGATGAAAGCCGCGCCACGCCGGCGGGGCGATTCGCGGGGCTTCGGTGCCGCGGCCGATGACGAGCGATATCGGGAGAATTAGATCGCGGCGATTTTATCTGCCGTGGATGCTCCATCTGCGATACATAGCTTATCGTATTAGCCGCGCAGTCTATTCGAGATTCCTTTTCTAATGTTTTTTTTTTGGTATTTTACGATAATTATAATATTCGCGTTCACCTCGCGACAGCTGCTGGAGAGTCCGTGAATAAAGATAAGGCCTGCATACTAAACAGAATTATTCAGCAATTAAAGCCTAATTATAACGAGAGAGATATTTCATTTCACATCCTGTTATTAAATGTTGCAAAGTGGCAAACTTATAACGCGAGGCTGTATAAAGTGACAAACTTTACGTCACAATAAAATCATATAAAAGCTCTTGCTTTAAGAGCGAGCAAGCGGCACTTTAACTTTCTCGCGACAGAAAATGGAAAGAGCCCGATTAATCCGCACTTTTAACTTTAAAGAAGAGTACGAGGAGCGAGCGAGAAGTCCGGGCGAGAAAGGCGCAAACGGCTGGCGGTGCGTAGGGGGGGGGGGAGAATGTAAAGTCTTAACTTTAAAAGCAGGTAGCAAGGCGGGCAAAAACTACGGCATTCCAAAATGCTCTTAACTTACTTTAAAAATTTGCACAATTCATTTTAAATTCAAGTATACGTCCCCCTATAACGTCCATCATACTGTTTAATTCGAAAAGACTAAAGCCGTTTATTTTGTATACTCCTTTCTAGTTTTGAAAATCTTGCATGCATTACACACACGCACGCGCGCTTATATATATATAATAAAAATCTCTTAGCGTTTGTCATTTAACGAAACGCAGTATTCTATGCTAGAAAATCTCTTATCTATTCTATTTTCAAGCTTATAAATAAGGTTGTGCTCTATAGGTAAAGATTTCTATAAACACAAATACAATCTGCTTTCGTAAACTGGAAAATTTACAACGTCTTTTAGGGTCATTAACTATTTTTTGGATATGTAACACCTATTATAACTAATACCGAACAAATTTATTCTAGATTATGCATAAAATCTAGCTTACAATAAGCTTGACATCCGTATACAATAGCCTAAATAAAAATTTGTTACAATTATTAATAATTAACTTACTAATTCATTGGCGTTAATCATTATTTTAATTCATAAATTGAAAATGTTTATCTATCTCATAAATGCGAATTAACTTATACAAAGGCTACACCTGATACATATAATACATATTAAACGCGTCGCAAATAGCTTACACATTTGCATACAATGTTATATACTTTACGAAGTCTTAATCGTGCTTACATATTAACCGAGGTAATTGTTCGTCATTTGAGAGAGTAGCCAGTCACCAGATATGCAGTTTTTGCTTTTTCCATAAATCAAATCATGTTAAATAAAATCTTATAAATCCTTACCAAATAAGTTAAAATTATATCGATTTTTTTCTGAATAAATAAAATAGGATTTATAATTATCTACCTGTTGAATATAGTGTAAATTTATATTGTAAGCAGGTAAAAAAAGGGCGTACGGACAAACTGTATATTTGCGGGGGGAAAGGGAAAAACCCATCGTTGTCTGTATGGAGACATGCTGGGATCGCGTCCACATTATTGTGGAAGTTCAGTTTAGAAAGAGCCATCAGCCAAGGAAGAGCTGCATGAACATTGTATAGTATAAACCTTGAATGAGTCGTGTCTTTGTTAAATATATCATTGTATTTGTATTAATTACTATTATTATAGTTTATATTATATACATTAGAAAAATAAAGTATTCTTCATTCAATCCTTCACTCTATATATATTTTACACTATCAATAATTGGAACAAGTAAAAGCTAACGGAGAATAGTTTTTTTTTAATTAATTTTTTATGCGCAAGTTTACATATAAAATAATATCAAAAGCAATCGTAGAAAAGCGTTAAATATTTGATAATTGTATGTAGATAATGAAATATAAGTAATACCATCTCATACAGTATGAATTAAAATTAAAAAAGTTTAAGATGAATTTTAATATCAAAAAAGATAGGAGACTCGTTGTTTTTTTTTCTATTTAATACATGTACACCGGATAAAAATGATTGGTTAACCGGTCACGTAAACTTCCCTTGATAGCTTTCCAGTCGATTGAAAATTGTTTAATTTCTACTAGAGATATTTTGGTATAATTTCGATCCTTCATATATATATATAAAGATTGTTGCAAAAACAACGAGTAATATTTTCTGAAATTACTCGTCGCGTGCACGAATAGAACCGTAAAGAGAAGGATCTTTTCGGCCGGGAGGGTCTCTCTCCTTATGCACATCGAGGCGATTGTTTCCCAGCAGCCCGATCTCCGAACGGAGCAACAAGCCCCCGAGCAAATCGACGTCCATCGCGCTCGCGCGCGACGATGCGAAACCCGCGACTTTAGGGACGGATCGTTATACCGTCTTTCGCCCCGCTCGGGCCGACAAATTCGCATTAGTACACTGCGCCCGGGTAAAAAAAAGAGAAAGAAGAAGGAGAAGAAGCGGGCAAAAAACGCGGCGTATCGAAGCGCGGAGGAGGGTGGAGACAAGGACGCGGACGCACCGGACCCGAGTGATGGACGGACAAACCCGCGAGGGGACGGAGCAGGGAAAAGAGAGCAAGAGCCGCTCCTCCCCGTCTTTGCGCCGGGGAGCGGCGGTCGATCCTTCTTTAAGGACGACGTTCCGACTGTCCCCGGGAGCGATAGTCAAAGGAGCTGCCGCGCTTACGAGCTTTTAATTGGCTCGGTGCTTTTCCTTGCTTTACTATCCGTTTACTCGCGTTCCTTTTCCCTTTATCTCCGTCACTTTTTCCCCCTCGCTCCGTCGCTCTTCGAGAGCGGTGTATATAGAGCTGCGTGTAAGATCTTTTATCGCTCGAGTCCCGGCTGGAGTTCGATGCCAACTTACAAGAAGCGCGGGCACTTTTTAGAATATATAAAATTATTTTCAAAAGATATACTTTGAAATTTACCTTTTATTAAATTATAACGAAACAACGCTTTCTGTCCTCTTTTATCATAATTATAACCTTTTAATCGTTGCAGATCTTGCATCTATTCTTCATAATAGGGAGAATAAAAAATGTAGTATATTAGATGTATTATATATATATATATCAATCATTCAAAAATATAAATATTTTAGTCTGTTTTGTTCCATTCATTACATTATGTATATATACACTTTTCTAGATTATTATTTTTCAAATCCAATATATATTCAAATGTCGAATAGTTTGCAAACTCAATCTTAAACGCGATAAATATAATATATGTTAAAACAATTAGAGGATGATTTTCAAAAAATTTGGATAATAAATAAGGCCAAAATATTAAGCATAAGAGCATAATAATTATTGAATAATTATTTATATTTTATTTCGATTCATATTATGTGTATATAGTTTATTTGAAAAAATATTCTAATTTTGACTATGAGCTCAGACATAAAAAGATAAGCTTTATATTAATTTACATTAATTTAAAATTCTGAAATGAAAAAGTAGGTTTTGTAAAAATACAGTATAATTTGTATGTAGAAAAACCTGGCGCTTTCCATTATAGTTTAATTGACGCATGGTGTATTGAAATGAGCTCGCTAATCATGATATACATTTCGTAATTCAAAATAACAACAATAATAATAATAAAAAATATCAAACGGCTTTTCAACTGCTGCAATGTAAAATCAATCTGCTACAGTACGATTTAGTAATATATGTACTTTGTAAAAAAAACTTAATAATAATAATAATATATGCCAACAAAAATTTTTCCAATTCAAAATAATTTAGATCCACAGTAAAAATTTTATAATTATTGATTGTAATAATTAATAGCATTTTACTCCATAAAATATTTCTAACCAAAAAAACCTTTTTCTATTTTAGTGTAGAAAATTAACAATCTAAATATTTACTTTATTGCTGTGCACAGTTATGAGTGTCCAACTTTATAACGATCATCCAAACAAATCATTCAATTCATTTTTTGATGAAATTTGATACTGAATGAAAGTGAAAAATTGTGAGAAATGCATACTAAAGCTGAAATGTACATTAATCTTTCAAAAACACTGTAGATCACAGATTAGTGGCAATAAACAAGAATGTTCAATTCTAAAATGCTTTTAATTATTCAGACCTATATATATATATATATATATATATATATATATATATATATATATATGTATATGTATATATATAAATTGTATGAAAAGCTAAGCATCCGCGATTTGAAATCCCGATACACAGTTAACAATCAACTTGTTAAAAAATACTAACTGTCGATAATATATATATATATATGTATATATATACGGGTTCGTTCGTCTTTCTCACGTATAATGAGCATATATATATATATATATATATATATATATATATATATATATATATATATATATTAGATATACGGAAGCAGAGGAACGTTTCACCGAGACCGAAAATAAACCAACCCTGTATAAAAGGGTGACGAGGCGTCGAAACGTGTATATATATATATATATATATATATATATATATATATATATATATATATACATATATATATATACTTACAGAACAGGGGGAATGGAGCACTGATCGGTTCGATTCGACGAGTGACAAGTGCCGCCGCCGCCACGCTCTCAGCGCGCCTAATGAGTTGACGGCTGATATGCCGCGGCGCGAAAGCGCTACCGAAACGCCCGCTGGGCTTATATATATATATATATATATATGTGTGTGTGTGTGTGTGTGTGTATATATATGCGCTCGCTCGCTCAACATTCAATCGGAGCGCGACGACTATGTAGGACGGGGCCGGAAATATAATATGATCTATATATGTATATATATATATATATATATATATATATATATATATGATAGAGTGCATGCTGCACACTGGGACCGGATGTCTGACGAATACGTCGGGAATTTTCGCGGTAGCGACAGGTTTATTCAGCCTATTTGGTGAGAGTGGTATTATATATGCGCCTTTCCCCGAACGCCCGATCAGCTCGGCTGCCGGCGAGACGTGGTATAACGTTGCATCGGTATGCCTGCCGGTTGCGGTTCATCGTCTCGTGCATCAGGGGCGCGAAGCGTTAACGAATTAACACCGGCTTCGTTTAATATCGCAAGCCCCCTCCTCTGCCACTCCAAGACGATCGTTCTCGCGATCATTCCGTTTTATATAATTAGAACGCAGTGTGTCACGTCGAATAGGCGCGAGAACCTCGTCCGGCCCTCTTAATTTTCGAATGATCTGTTGTAAAGCGAGCTTATCGGGTGATTAATCTACGCAAATTGCGACGTTACCGCTGAAGTTGCTCGTTTTAGTATCGACCCGATACGACAGTGTGCGAATCGAAGACTTTTTAAAAAAAATAAAAATACCGACAAATTCATCTCCCATAAGATCATCCAAATATATCAATAACATTTTCGTAGTTTTCGAGTAAAAATAGATTACAAAAGTTACTTAGTATTACGAGTTTGAAACGGCGATATTTCTTAAACTATTTCAAATTTCGTATATCAATAGGTACTGCACCTTATTAATACGTGTCGGATCGTTTTACACAAATTCAAAAGACCCAATAGTTTTTGCAAAAAGTAATAAAATATAGGTTTTATCAATATGGAGTACATATGGCAAGCACGCGCAGGCGGCGTGGCGACCAACGCTATAACGTAATTCGCCGTAACCACGATATTGCTAGATACTGCCAGTATCTGAAACACACCACTGAAATATGCCCGGGCATCAGAATGCAACCACATCACCGACGTTGCTTCAGAAAACCCATGGAGTTAGAAAGTCGAAATCGTTGAAATATATATTACTGCGTAACTTATGATGCAGAGAATATGTTATCACCGTATCGCCTATATTAAAAGTATGAAAAATGTATTTTATAAGTATTCGCAATGAATATTGAATTTTCTAAACACTTTTTAAAGAATATGCTCGATTCTATTTGATAGGTCAATACATATATGTGCGGTATCACTAAAATATCAAAGAAGAGAGAAATAGAAACGAACAGCGAATACGCAAAATTAGAAAGTTATATTAGGACATGTTTATAAAAAAGAGAAGAGACGTATAAAATTTTATAGAAATTAATTTTAATTAAATGTAATCAAAAGGACGTAAAAATAATCTTTAAATAGCGTTTCTTTCTTTACACTTTAGTTTTACATATTATAAATAATTATTGTTATATCTAATAATAAATAAAACTTTGTTTACAGAGAAACTTTGATTAGGTTATTAATTTAATTGTGAAAATCGTTATTATAGATAACAATCCCATATATATATATATTCATGCAGTTTTTTTCAGTTCGAAATTCAAAATAGTTTAAGAAATATGTTCAATTAAAACTGAGCTCAAAAAGTATGAATGTGCTATTACAATTATTGATATTTTTGGATCGAGGTGGAGGAAGTCGCTCTGATATCCTGAAAAAATCTTGCCATAGCAGTATATATATATACGCATCATGTACAGACTAAATCTTGAGAAATTCTAGAACACCCGTATTGTAAAATCAAACAATCGCGACTCGGAAATTGAGAATAGAAAAAAATTTTTTTTGAAGAAGTAAATTTTATACCTTAATAAAATACAACGAAGGGGGTGCTCGATCCCATATACAATAATAGACTAGAGTACAATGTATGACAACTTCCCTCTCGACATCGAACGCCCATTCCCCCTTTCGTCGAAACGGCGCGGGACTTCGCCCGCGACTCACGCGGGAGCGGACAAATTCTGTCAAAGGCCCTTCAAAACTCCGTCGCCGCCTCGAATTGATTTTTCCACGTTTCTGGGAGGTAGGAGGAGAGAGGGGCGGGGAGCGAAAGAGCCACGCGGAAGTACGACAGGCGTCACCGACGCGGAATAAGAATCGGACGCGCGAGGGTCGACGTCAACGTCGCGATGGCGGTATCCGTTTTGTTTTGGACGCGTGTTGCGGAAACGTTGGAGTTGTATAACGTACGAGAGGGCCTAGGAATGCTACGAAGGGAGGAGACATTTTCGCTTCGCGACGCGCGCGTTTTAGAGATTTATTTATAGAGATCCACTGTATGATATATATATATATATATATATATATATATATATATATATATACCCGCAAGTCACACGCTCGTACGCGTATGGAAATTACTTTTTTCCTAACGTCTATATACTTTTAATACCCGCGCTCTTTCTCCCGTGACCGCGGGGTATATTAAGTGCTGCCGCTTGCGTTTCTTTTTTTTTCCTCTTCGCCGCGGAGCACGCCCACTAAAAGCGCGACTTCCGACTATCCGTACGGGCTACGGCTGCGCTACGAGCGGCTTTTCGTTTTCGTTCGCGCGACGAAAAAGAGGAAATCGCCCGCGCGAAAGTTCCGCGAGCAGCGACGTGCAGGAAGTTTTAAGCGCTCGCGCGCGCGGATATAGATGTATTGTGGACTTTTATTTATCGGGCGCATCTGTGAGCCGAGCTTTGCGCGGTAAATTATAAATGTCGAATTTCATTATAAATATACTTTTAATTCGTCCGGATGGACTCGAACTCGCGGTTAGCTCGATCTATCGGTTGTACGACCGACGGTCGTTTTTCATTCCCCTTTGAGCCGTCTATACGTACTTTTTTTTCCCTATTTCCGTTCGAGTTGCGTTATTTGTCGCAAATGTACATTAAAGAGCGTACGTCACGTGTCATTGTCGCCGCTTTTCTTTTATCATTATTCTTCCCGCGAAAAGTGCGAAAAAGCCGGACCAAATTTCAGCTGCTGCTGGACGTATTGTTAACGATCCTCCGCGCAAAACGATCGACTCCAAGAATTTCTGCTCGCCTCAAAATCGAATTGTGTCAAGTGCGTCGCCGCGGGGCGAAGCTCTCTCGTGCGGTTGCGAGATTATTTCGCGGCCGTATCGCCGGAGCCCCGAAGGGATCCCGAGACGTTTATTTCGGGGTGGTGGGCGATAAAAGCGACAGAAATAACGCGCCGCGATGTTACGAAGAACGAGGCGCGTCGCCGCCTGAATAAGAGCGAAGAGCGCAGCCCGGGCCGCACTACTCGAGTGTAAATGAAATACATTGTATTTTATTTAATTATATACATAATATATATATATATATATATATATATATATATATATATATATACATATGATAGATATACACGTGCACGAGCCGAAAGTGAATAGCGTTTTGACAATATAAAGTACGACGCATAGAAATGCCTTACGAGTCGTGACGAGCATTTTTCTTAGCACCTGTCATCCCGCACGTATACGTAGTTATTCAACGGTTATAAAGTATCCTACATGTTCGGATCTTTAAAAACAATTGGAGATGGGTGGAAGAGTAGAAAAGAGAAAACGGGAAAGGAAAACGTTATTATACGCGTTGTTTCAAGCGTTAAAATATTTTTCTTTTTTGCGCAACCGTCCTTCGCTCCTGTAATTTCAGGTGCACTCCAGAAAAATAGCAGATCGAGCGAGAATGGACGAAAGAAAGAGCGAGAGGAGGGGGGAGGAACGAGAATTTGCCTCGATTTAACCTCGCCGAGGGGCCGATTAATTATATAAAAGTTGCGTTACGTAAGCCCAATCTTATAAGTTGTCCATTCAATGCGGCACTATATTCCTCGAGCAAATAGTGGAGGAATATTGAGGTATATAATAATCCTAGGCGCGCGCGATTATCGTTATTAAGGCTTTCAATTTAATGCTAATACATTATTGCCCGAATGGAGAGCGACGATTATGGCCCAATCAGAGTACCGTTCTCGTGCCCCTTCTTTTTCTACATTATGCGTATAGAGAGGCCGATCCATGCGGTACGACCGTCCTCGTATAATTACAATTTTATTAAATGTTTTCTTTTTCACATTTGTATAGAACGGCCCGGGGCTATGGCCGAAATTACTTTCCGTAACGCAAAAAAAAGAAGAAAAAAGGACGTTTCTCTTTATATACCGAATGCCAATGCGCCGATGTTGGAGGCTGGCGACCGATACGCTTAATTCGACGATAAAATTAATTACATATACAAGAGAACGTATAAAATTTCGCCTCCTTCCCTCGTTCTTTCACGAGCGTTTAACAGTGATTGCCGGTTCTCGATTTAGCGGATTCTCCGTTGTCAACGACGTCATCTTTCTACACGTCGGGCACATCTCGGCGTTTTGCGCGGAGTCTCCTACTACGAGCATCGTCTTGATATTCACTCGCCCGGGCATCGTCCAACTACGCGCGTACCGATATATCACGACAAGCTCTGCTTCCGATCCTCGGCGAGCCAATTATGACATTGTTCCCTCCTTGCTTCGCCGGAATTTTCCCCGAATGTCGGCGCGCGAGGCGAGACGAATGGAGGAAAAAAGAACCTAATGGCGGGAATACGCGCGGTGACGATCGACCGGCGAGACGCGACTTCGTGACGGCGGAACACGTCCAATCCGGCCGCGTTCGAGCTCGCGTTAATGCGCGCCGCGACGGCGCGGCCGGTACAATAATTATCCTAATGCGCTCGCGCGCGAGTCTCTTTCGCGGAAGAACAGAGGTGGACGGAATCGAGGAGTTAATTGCGAAAAGGCCAGAGATGGGCCGATTGGACGGTGGTCGTTATACGCGAGTTACGCGCGAGGGAGGACTGCGATGCGTGCATGCGTACGCACACACACACACACACACACATATATATATATATAGTAATTACGGTGGAAGGGGGAGGTCAGCTTGTGCGCGCGCTCAGGCACGGCCGATCGGTGACTTCGTTTGCTCGCTTTATTATATTGCGTTCGGTAAAGGGGAGAGACACTATATATTTGCACTTTGCATCGTTCGCGCGTTCGTATACTTTGTTCGTTTGCTTTTTTGCTGTTTTTTTTTTACAATTTTAGAATTGGCAATTAGCATAACCGGGCACGACGGAGCCCTCTTGAACGATGAAGGAAAAACGCTCGAAACGTTTCCGGGTAAAGAGTGAGAAAAATCTATACTAATGAGCGACGGGTATATCGTATAGCGTGCTTAGTGCTCGGCCAGATAAAATGGAAATGTCGCTAACGTTTGCCCTGCAACTTTTCATCTTACCCGACGTATCGATATTAGTAATATTTTCGTGTTATTTTAGGAAAATCAACTAGCTTGCATATATATATTAGAAAAGCAATTGGCATACATAAAAATTAAACTTTATACGATCGATTTAATAAAAAATTTTAATTAAAAGAAATTATTTTTGTAAGATAATACATCGGAATTGTTCCAATATACGTATTTCCTCGTCTACTTCTTCAGCAAATTAAATAATAAACTTTAATAAATGGTAATTTAATAAATTATAATGTTAATAAATTATATAGAAAATAATAAATAAAGTTTAATAAATATCCAACGCTCTTTTCCACTTAAACAGAAAATTTTCTTCAATACTTTATAGGTCTAATGTAGATATTAAGAAAATAATGCTTAAATTGTAAAGACTTCAACGTTAAACATTTAGAAAATGTACGAAAATTATATATGTTATATTATCCACTACTTCACCTAACTCTAGAAATAATTTAGCGGAACTGTACTAGGAATCAATGAATAATACTTGATTGAAATAGTAAAAGTTCTCGACAAAGTCAAACACTGGGAATCGACGAATAATTAACGGATTCAATCAATGGTATTAAAAGATCATTGATTAGTTCGAGAATTCGTTTGTATAAAAAATTACTGATGTCATTGTCTGTTTCTCACTGTTCTGTTGAGTGAATTTTCTCGAATTCTTAATACATAAACAATGTGTATCAATGTTTATACATAATCAATCAGTTTTAATACGGTTTCAGATTCTTCATACATTGTACATCACTTGTTATATGAATTTGGTTAACTAATGTAAAGTACTCACAGCTAATTTCGATGAAAATTTATATAGTTATATTACTTGGGACAGTGATTACAAATATCAGAGTGACTTTTAGCAAAAATTGAATTTAATGAAAACTTCCAAAAAAATAAAACCTACAAAATTCATTATATTTCGAATGTATCTCGGAAATTAAGAAACATTTAACAAACGTTCGACAATCGTTGTAGATTTCATCGAAATACATATTTTTTTATTCTATGTATTTTTCCTACACGAACAAAACTTCTCGATAAAAATGCGACGTTTTTATATCGAAAACGTAATGTACAGAAAACAAATGCATCCATAGAACAAAATATTTATATCTTCAGAATATCTATGCTACTTATTTGAAATATTCATTTTCAGATTTTGAAATTTCCTATTTGTCGAGATAAGTTCTACAAAATCATTTTTATGATTTTCAACATGACAAGATACTAAGATATTCCTAATTACCAGCCCCAAAAACCATATAGTTCATTTTAATTAATAAAGTTATATTCCTGGCATATTCAAAGTTACTAAGATCTACCAAGAAACGCTCGACGGCTGCAGTTGAATGCAGAATTTTGAGAAGCCGTGAGTCCCTCTCCCAATTTTTGCGCTCGGTCCGATCGTATATGTCCGAAATAACGGAAGTATTTAGCATTCCCTTTAGTATCGGCAACAGTGCCTGTGCAAACTTTTGAATTTTTCGATGTGCGTGTCTGTACATATGTGTGCATGCATGTGCATGCGTATGCGTGCGTTCGTGTTAACGTACTATTTAACCATTTAACGCACATTAGATTTCAATTCAGATTTATATTGCACGGCACGTAAATTCAATTGATGTATCATTCGTGTTTATAATTCTATACTTCTTCCATACGGGGCTTGAAGAGTCGACTCATTTTAACTTATAATTTTCATATTTCTATAGTTTATATGCGATCGATATAGTTCTAAGAACAAACAAATCAAATTGAACTATACATCATTATTAGTTTGATAAGACAATTTATATTAAACTTATAGCATGCAATTCCGATACATTTTTTTAATATATGAAGACGAGTTTTTAATATATGAAGATTAGTTGCGAATATCAATTTTGACTTTCAAAATTCTTCGACAATCTAATTCCTGTTACGTCAATGGTGTATGTGTGTGTGTGTGTGTGTGTGTGTGTGTGTGTAGTAGGTGGAGAAGGTGGAGAAGAATAAGTATTGCAACAACAAAAGTGTGTAGTAGGTGGAGAAGAATAAGTATTGCAACAACAAAAAATTAGACCAATGTAAAAATAAGCGCAAAATCGTATATTTATACAGAAGTTTTATAAAATGCGGTATGAAAAAATATCTTCTACCTGACGACGTTAGTCTTGTGATTGTAGCAATTAAAAGCACTTTGTGCGTTCACTAATTATGACATCGAATATAATGGAATGCAAAATTAAATGTAAATTTCATTATTCTAGTTTCACAAGTTCTTTCGAATTTAATTAAAAGCTACTTTCAGAACGCGATATTAAATATAATAATTTATATTTATTCTTGGAATGAATTACTTCTTTATGTAAATACAGCGATTTTGGCGTTAGACAGGTTTTGCATGCAAATTTTATAATCCCAATTAAGAAAATTGAAAGTTTTAAGAAGACAATGACATAATGTATATGAGATAAAATTTCAATAACGAAAATTGAATGGCTACCTATTAGTCGCTGCATTCTGAAAACTTTCGATTTTATTCATAGGATTAGATGTTTCATAACGCATAATACTCCCTGTTAATAGAAGGATAATTGAATTTTTATTCAAGTCATTAAAGTGGACTCGCTTATTATGAAAATCTTTTCATTTATTTTTCAGAACTCAATTGAAAGTATTTCCCAAAAGTGTACATTAAGCTTTAATTCAATTCCAACCTATAAAAATGTAATTAAATGAATTATTATATTATTATTATTAACCTCGATTGATTTGTAATATTTCGATTGTATTAAAGGAGATGAATTACGATGTTCCTCGTCCATCAATTATATAACGGTATACATTTTTGTACTATAATCTTCTCGAACATTTTATATTTTTTTTTTGTAGATAATTTTTATTTGAAAAAATTCGCCATCAGAGTTAACCGCACCTGAATTAATTTGCAGTCAAGCTCGACAAATCACGGCGAGTCTCTCACAGCCGTCCCGTCCCCACCAAAAGGGACGAATTAAGTACCTCGGTTTTACCGTCGCGGTCGTGCGCCACCGGCCAAAACTGTAGAGAGGGATCCCTCCCATCCGCGCATAAAGCACAATTAAATCCCGCGAAACTGGGCCAAGTCGCGGAAGAGCCATCGTTGGCGCGCTAGCGATTTTTCTCCCCGACGCGGCGGCGACGCTGGGCGTCGCGCTCCCGTGGGCAGGACCATCAATCCATCAGACTTATGTATTATTTGTCCTATTTCCCTGCCGCCTCCCCCCTCGTTCTTTCGTTGCATATAATATAACTGTGCATCTCTGCAGTCTCGTCGACTGGCGTTGAAGTACATCGCGGTCTGGGGCCCAAGCGGTTCGAGTTTCATGGCCGCATACGCATTTATACATATGCATACGGCTATACCGTCATTACTGCATATTTACTCAAGAGCGAGATAGCGATAGAAGAATGCAATTAACCATCGCTAACGCCGCGCACCCGCCGGCTCTTTCGATTTATCCCGAGCGATAAGCGACTGGACTCGCGACGGAACGGAAGATGCGCACCTCCTCGTGATGGTTTTTGCGTCACCCGGCCGTGTCTGCCTTGGGGGCTGTGGACGTAAAAAGAAGAGCCGCTACGCGTGAGGCGGGTCAAAAAAAGGGAGGAGTGAGGAAAGAACTCGGGGGGAGGGTATATTTATTGAGATACTCTACTGCAGCGACAGGAAGAAAATTTATTTATTAAGTCAATGATGCGCACACTTTCTTGATAATCAGGTGATTTTTTGAATAATTCGATAGATTCGACTTCGTATTTCTACATATTTATTTTTGAATAATTCATTCTTGACCTATTAATTTAGATGATTACGTTACGAGCCGTGCTTTGATCATTACCTATAATGAATATGGAATGCCCCCTTGTATGTCCCCATCCGTCAATAATATTAATTATCGGAAGGAATAGTCGATAATTAATTCAATATTTTTGTTTTGTTTCAGGTGAGTCACCATTATTTTACAAGCTTAGCATATATATAAGGAATATGTTGAACATTCGTTACAACCTTTGGTGAGCCATTTCGCTTCTCTACATATATAGATATATTAGATATAGAAAATAGAATTATATAGATATATTAGATCTGCAATTGAAAATCTTTCTATTTGTTACCATGTTTATATTTATCCTTTGCGCTATTTTTGACATGGCGGCTGACATATTCAAAAGAGCGTCAAAATATTTATTAAAATCGATTTGTTAAAGCGAACATAAATTAATACAGAAATTTTTCTTGCGTTGAACATGTCGAATTTCCTATCAATAAACGAGCATATGCGAGAAATTTTTCTTTATTAATTTAATTAGCAAAAAAATGTTTCTGAAGCTCCTCATTTACTCCAAGAAGCATAGTCTGAATACGCTTTACATGTTATAATGTGTCAAAAATGGCTTATGCGTTTCAATAGTCATGATTCTGATATCGAAGTCCAACAGCATGAGTTGAATAATTGAAGACATCTCTCCATAAGGATCCGTATCAATCGCAAGAAGAAATTCTTGCATCATTGGTAGTAGCACACCGTGTGATTTCCAAGCACCTAAAATCTCTGAGATTTATCCAAAAATTAGATCAATATTTCTGTCAAACTCGACGACCCAGGGTCCTCGCAGCCAAAAGGAAATATATATGTCAACAAGGCAATGCTCTGTATTTGGTGGGATCATAAGGGTGTGGTCTACAGTGAACTGCTGAAAAAGGATCCAACAGACGATGAACTATTTATTAAAAATCTATTTATTAAAAAACGGTCTGAACGGTAGGCCAGAAATTAATTTTTCATTATGACAATACTCCACGTCTATTGTTATGTCAAAAATTATTTGGAAAATAGCGGATGGAAAGTTCGAGCCCATTATTTCATTTTAAACTTTACAGAACCGAAGCATGCTCCTTCAAACTATAACTTGTTGCCATTGATGCAGAATCCCCTTCTCCAGGTACGCTTCGTTTCACTTGACGATATGCAAACATAGGCAGGCAATTTTTTTTATGTCAAAATCCACAAATTACCTAAATTTTCGACAAATGCCATAGCTAGCGATGAATAATATTTTCAATAATAATTTTTTTGATTTTGTTATGGAAAGAAAACCTTAAATTTCATCTACAATACGAATTTGTTAAAATATTAATTCGTTATTGATGGCTACAATTATCATTATATTATTGATGGAATTCAAACAAACAAGTAATTTCTATAAAACTAAATATTTAATAGATTTCAGGTTCGATTTGCAAAATACTATTTGTGAATATTATCTAAATAATCTGAATCTGTTATTGATTTTTAATTTTTTCAATTTAAATTCTAATTGGATCCAAAATTAAACTTAATGAAGCAATTAAAAAATCACTGAATCTATACAGAAAATATTTTATCCAATTTTCCAAATATTACTAATTTCTATAATTAACATAACGTCAAAAATATTTATTGAATATTATATTCATAAAAAATAATATATTAAAATATGTAAATTTGGATTATATTAGTAGGAATTTTGTGTAAAAAGAAAAAAAAACCATATTCGTTTAATATCCAAAATACCTAAAAACATAACAATAAAATATAGATAAAAATGTGATATCGTATAAATTGAATACAATATAAAATATATGCTATAAGTACTCGTGCGTACTCGTGTCTACTGCGGTAGCAAACATACTATTTCTACAATCGGGGCTCTTTTTAATTTAATTTATGTGCTTTGTATAATAAAGCATTTAATAAATGAAAAATCAATTAAAAAAGAAAATTAGTACTAAAAATTCATCGCATAGTTTAATCCTGTAGGGCGACAGTATCCGTCCATAATGAAAAGTACTCCAGAATCTAATCGATTAAGAAGCCCGAAAACGTTCAGGGACACAGTGTAAAACACATGTAAATCGCTGGTGCGTATGCACGCCACTGTGGAAGCTTGTGTCGCTGCTCTTTCTTTCTCTCTCATTCGCTCTTTGCACACATATACCTAGGCGGCCCTCTCTCCTCGGTCGTGAGCCAACCGGAACGTGTGTATTCGACTGCACGAACCAGCTCTATACAGCCGTACATATCTAGATAAACGTACATATATATAGTCATGGCTGCATCACCGACACCCATACGCTTATTTATGTATATACAGGGGACATAAATCCAGGAGCGCGCATTCTGTAAATATCGCGCGCAGAAGCGGGGTGCGCGAGCATAATATACCGTGCACCCCCGTCGAATTTGCATTGCAGGACGCGGATACGCGCCTCCTCCCCCTCCCAGCCCCCGCTGGCAACCGCGCAGACGACCTGCAGATAACGGGGCCGCGCCGCGGATGAAGGGGGTCGAAGCTACGACCCTGCCGTTCGGGCGGCCCTCGCACTACTCGCGCGCGCGCACCCTCGACTCGACTCGGATGCGCGCGCGCGGACTCGCCGGAAGTTTTTACGCTAATGTAAAATCGATGTCGACAGATGGTCCCCGCCGTCCTAGTCGTCGTCGTCGTCGTGGTCTTGGACGTCCTTGCCCTCGGCTGTGTGCAGCGCGCGCGCGCGCGCGCGCATACCATTACGGAGTCCGCGGAAGCGAGGCGAATCCGAGCGGGAATGAAAAACCGCCGCTTTCCGGCTTTCCGGAGCGCGTGATGCATCGAGGGTGCGGTGGGAGTTCGAGTTCTCCCATAAAGGGACCGCCGCTGAAAGTACTTGATATTTCGGTTGGTATAATGCTAATGGCAATGGACTCCCAACCCAGGGATACTTATTATATAATATATCCTTCGGCTACGAGTTAGGTTCATTTTCGACCATGCACTTGGACTGGAAATTTGTATATTACGCTACTGAGAATGCACGCAATTTGGATTCAATTGGCCGTAACAAATAGGCGTATTTCCAGAAGCTTTGAACTTTATGTTATTCGAAGATGGTGAAATGATGTTTCCTCTGTATAAAGACTAGAGAAAACATGTTCCAATCAATAATTATTAATATATTCTTTCGATATGCTACGAGAAGAAAGGGTTTAAAAGAAGAGAAAAACGATTTCAGCAATGATACGGCATGACGATATAAAACAAAACATTCACTTAGAAGAATGGCTAACGATAAATATGATTTTTATCACTTCACAACAGAATAATATACCAAATTTTAACACAATTAAAGTAACCATAGCTTTATGGAATAAGCGACAGTTAAAGTATTAAACAGATCGTTACTGCATCATAACTTTTGTAACGTTGAAAAATAAAGGATCTATGGAATTTTATTCATTTATAGGTTCAAGAAGGAAGCTTTACTCGAAATTCCAAGTGTAGTAGTAATTGAAAGATATTTTCAATTTTCAGCATTAAATTTTAAAAATTGTACACACCACGTCGCTGTGGAGTTCACTGACATAATTAATCAATATAGCACGCTGGTATTAATTATAGGAATTAATTTAAATGAGTCAATGACCAAAACACTTATTTGAATTTCTATTATATGTTTTCGCAATATGCAGCTTATACGTTTATTTGATCCGCCAAGACCAAATCCATAGAGGTATAAGAAATAATATAGCCTGATTTAATTTAATTCTACATTTTCCGTAAGCATTTTTTAAAAGTATTACCCTCACTAATGAGCCAATCGTTAATCCTTGGAAATTCTCTTAAACGCAGTTAAATATATAAAAATATACGAAGTAGTCGAAAAATCATTATTACAGCGCCGCTTGAAATTCTCCTACAATGTCCTAAATTTTCTTTTATAACCAATTTTAATTTTCGTTATAACAGTCAGTCAAATTATAAACGCCTTTATTGGATGACGAACATTAGCATATAAATCAAAACTCATTCATATCTATATCGAAAATACATCATTACTTTCGTATGCAATTTCTAAAAACTAATATGTCTCCATCGGGTATGGCTTTATCAATTGTGCTCGTTCCCTGCCAAATTAAGAATGAACCCGGTATTGTCAAAAAAATATTAATTTAAATTTATTTTAAAACATAATATATTTGTTAATATTAATTCGTGCATTGATTGGAATTTATATATTACAACTAATAAAATAATTTAATTATTTCTCTAAATAGTTTACACGCTGAACCACTATTTTTCGATATTAAAATGGCATTTGAAAAACAATCTTTAAATTCCAATTAGTTTTACATCGATGTTAAAACTTTATGATTATATACAACTTAATTTTTTCCATTTTCATAACCTATAATGTAAGATTAGAATTGTGGAATTTTTTTTTTTGGATTTATATTTTTCATTTTCACCCTATTATTTCTTGGTGAAATTCGACATCTGCATACACTTAATATATATTATGAAATTTTTTTCACATCACTGGTAAAATTCTTTAACGGTCCATAAAGCCGCTTTAATAATATATACAAGTGCGCGTAAACTGGCTGCAGCATCTGATGCTACAGATGTTGCAGTAACTTTGAACGACGAGACGTAAATAAAAGTAACGTCTAAGTTACATTACAGAAGAAGAGCTGTAAGACAAATATATTGCCCAGCCGTGTGTTTCAGGAATGGGGGAGGGGGCGAGGCGAGGGGATGGGCGCGGAGGCGTACGTGTCTGTCCGTTCGTGCATAAGTTAGTAGTTTTTAAGCTGTTTGAAACACAGCGAAGAAAACATTATTTCATCCAACTTCTAACGCCGTTATTGAAGCAGGTGTTAACAATATGTTGTCACTGCGCCAATTTAGCGGTCCTCCTTTGTTTTTGGATACTCGTCGTACAATTCAATCGCAAAAAATTAGAAGAAAATATTAAGAATACAATCATAAATATCGCATTGTGTGCTTCATAGTAAATCGTATTGTTAATCACTAGTAATGATCTCCAATATGCTCAATATGATTAATAACAAAAAATTAAATATTGATAGTTTTTGAAACCAGCTATATTTTTTATAAATTACTAATAAAATCACTAGAAAACGAATAGCCTTATGTAAAAGGTACACTCATAAACGCTCATTTGCGTTACAGTTATACATTCAATAAAAGCTACATCAGTAGTTTATAGCAAATACAATAATGGCTAGTTAATTTGTCATTGCTTCTAATGTAACGACTTACATGAAATATCATGGAAACCCTGCACTCTGCAGCACCTTTATGGCAATTATATACCTGTTATAATATATAATAATAATTACACAGTAGCAATAAAACCATGTCACAATAAATCATTGTATTTATTATTAACTATCTAATTATGCAATTTATTTGGCATCTTTAATTTTTATTTAGTATTAGCACAGATTTACGTCTTTCACATTAATTAAATTCATAATCTTAAAGAATAAAATATCACTAACAATAAAATTAAAAGTTACCTCATAGATATTTAAAAATTTAACTGATATTTTATTTATATATTTATTCCTTATAAATCTGAATGTTAAAATACTTACAAATAGTTAAAAACAGAGATTTCAAGATTTTTAATATCCTCAACGTCTATAAAAATAATATTCTTAAAACTTTTGAATGGTGTTCTAATAAGATAACTCAATTTGTGATTGAAGTTGATATGGTTTTGATTATAAAATAATTTGAATACAACGAATAATAATCATTGAGTTTCGAATATTATTATAGCTTGATATAATTTCAATTTAAAACTAAAAATTTGACTTATGTGAAGGGTTTTGAAATAAATTAATATATAGTTTTATCGTTCTTACAGTCTTTATACTATAATGACAGTTAGACTGTCTTTTTTTATTACGACCCCCGATGAATCTGAAATAGAACTTATTACTAAAACTAAAATAAAATTAGATTAAAGATTAAAAATAATAAAATAAAATAATAATAAAAATAAGAATATAATGAAAATAAGTTATATTCTATGTTAGTAAAGATTCATTAGGGATGATAATAAAGAAGGACAGTTTGACTGTCGTTATTTTAGTATAATATATTATAGTATACGTATTTATATATCAAAATATTTATGAATATGATTTTCGTTTCCTGATTTTTCTTGTGTTTAATTAAAATTTTTTCAATACTTTATACCATGCATCATTTATATTTAGGACAATTATTTTCTTACATTGACCATTGATGCATAAAAATCAGATTTATTAAACAAGCTGTATAAACGAACTGCGGCATTAATGTTCAGCGCGAAAATGCTTCGATCAGCACTAAACTCGGTAAAAAGTCAGTAAATTCCAATGAATATAACAATTCATTGCTAATGATGTCATAACGACCGCTTATTCTTCATCAGTGTAGAAAAAAGTTTCAAAGTATTAGATGACAAGTAACTTTTAGAAGTATTTGCCTCGTTAATCTCGTTCAAGAATAACAAAACCAAAAAAATTGACGTACCCACAAGCAGCATTAACGTAATTTCACGTCACTGTGAAAGAGCCCGAAAAAAATTGCAATGCAAACTATATCGACAAACAAACCTTTTTGGGCCTGCAAAAAGACAAGTGAAGAGAGAGAGAGAGATAGAGAGAGAGAGAGAGAGAGAGAGAGAGAGTGAGGGAAGGAAGGGGGTGGAGAGAAATAGAGAGGCAAAAGGAGTCGTGAGTGTAACGACAGCACATAAATAAAAGCCGGGGGCGGGAGGCGGGGGCGTACGCGCGCGCGCGAATTGAAACGAAATGAAAAACTCGCCTTTTCCGGGCGCGCGCTACACTCTATCCATCCCCGCAGGAGGTGGTGAACTCGTGCGCGTCGAGAGGAGGGGGTAGCCGCTCGACCACCCTTAAAAGTGCTTTTCTTCCTCTTTTTGCGAGATCGAATACGTGCACGCGTATACGTATACGTATGCACGGGCTTATGTACCTGTTTGCTGAGCGTGCCCGTGTGTGCCGGCGAATACTGGAGCAGCAACAGAAGGGAGGGGGAAGAAAGGGGCGAACCGGGTGAACGGGATGAGCGACGGCGAGTTGCCAGCAGGCGGAAACCACGATTTTTCGAATATTTTCGTAAGGGCGACGAATCTCCCGAGCGCCCCCCCCCCCCGCCCTCTCCGCCCTAAGGCAGGGGAGGCCTGGAAAAATATTTTCGCGCGACGCCGGTTGCTCGACCTGGTTCTTCATCTGCCTATATATATATATATATATATATATATATATATATATATAGCTGTATATAATACCGTCGACAGTCCTGAACTCTTGACTCTGTTTGCCTGGGCGCGGTGCTCGTGTCAAAGCCGGGCGCTTCCATATGGAGTTAGAGGAATCCAGACTTCTCGGGATTGAGTTCGGAATAGAGAGTGCACGCCAAATTATTTTGGATCTCGTTTGGTTTTTGGTTACTTCGAGGCGAATGCTGTCGGGTATGGCTGTGTT
The DNA here is from genome assembly GCA_018907035.1 of Sycobia sp. Sy_11. Taxonomy (NCBI): domain Eukaryota; kingdom Metazoa; phylum Arthropoda; class Insecta; order Hymenoptera; family Epichrysomallidae; genus Sycobia; species Sycobia sp. Sy_11. The sequence goes on along the minus strand of JACCIC010000065.1, from coordinate 1,505,566 downwards.
TTTATAGTGTACATTCCCTGATCTTCAGATACGTGATGAGCGTCATAACTTGCCATATATAGATCGAAAAAGCCATTGCGAGAATTGATGTATTTCCAGTGATTCACAATGGTTCGTAAAAAAACTATTGGAAAACTACTGTTTAAATCTTTAAAATAGAACATTTTTTCCGGAATATTAAGGTTTGTTCTCGACCGATAGAACTTTGCAAAAATCAGCAAGAGTTTTATTATATCGAATTGTTTAGTTTTGATGCTTTTATTTTTGATTTCAAATTCTGTTCAAGCATGTAAGAAATAACTATCGGAGAAATTAGAACAAAGTAAAAGTCACTTTCTTATTACTGTTTAACATTGTGCTATTTTATTTTGTAGATTAAGTTTTATTTATAACTATTTCTCTTAAAATACATATTTTAGCTCATAAAAAGGCAAATTTATAATAATTAAGTAAATTATTTATTTTCCATTTTTTTATAAATTTCGATAATTTAAAATGATATAGTTTCTAAAGTAAATATAAATATTATTTTATTCCTGAATCTTAATTAATTATTTTTTTATTTATTTTCTTTGTAAATTAGAAACTCCGCTCTCCGACAGTTTGTTTCAAATTAAATTAGCTTTTTTTAATTAGCGTATCAGAGTATAACTCGCATACTTTTTAAATACAAAATGTAATTTAAAAATATGACTTTGGAAAAGCATTTGTTTGAATGTTTGTTTTCAAATGACATCATATATCTGTATAAGCTAGTATATTAAATTTTCTTCCCTTACAAAAAAGATTTTTCTATCTTTATAATGAAAAAGAAAATAAAAACAACAAAAGCAAAAAAACAATAACTACTCAGAAAAGAGAGGCTCATCCCTTCTCCCCCGGGCCTTTCTCCTTTTCTCCACTTTTCAAGACTGCCGCGCGGTTTTATTGTCGCCGCGTTCAAGAAAGGTTATTAAAAACCGAAAGAAAAAAAGGAATAAGAAATCCACTAAGAGCTAGCCGTAGCGAAAAAAAATGCCTATAAACAAGGGAAGGAGACTGTTTTCGCGGAGAAGGGACGGAAGGGACGACCCGGGCGACGGACACGTGCGGCGCTATAACGCGTGGACGCGCCAGTAAATCGCGCGCCTGCGGGTCGTGAAAATATTTTTCCTCGCGGCCGGCCACCCGCTGCGAGTTGGCCGCGGAGCCATCGAGTGTGTGCGGGATATTCGGCGGTCGGATTTATGGTCTCTCCCTCGTTTTTCCGATCCCGCTTGTATTTATTTCGATGCCTGGAGTGCACATTGACGGCGACCACCGACGCCGCCGCAGTCCCGCGGGTCATCCGTATGGCCGAAATTCGGTAGCCCCAGAGACTCCCCTATTTATATACACACGCACACGAACGCGTCCTCGTGCGCGCAGGAACACACACACACACACACACACACACACACACACACACACACTCGCTTCCCTTTTCCCGAGGTCAAACGGGGCCCCGGGAGGAAGCGCGAGAGCGAGGAAACGAGATGGAGTGCAAATTGCACTGGGGGGTCGGTTAATGAGACTACGCGCCGCCACGCGGCCGTCTCCGAACGACAGAGAGACTCAGCGGTTTTCCGTGTATTTTTTCGCCTATAGGAAAGGATGCTTTCTCTGGGGGGAATTTTCGTCCAGTGGCACTATTCCATTTATATTGCGATGTCCCCAGTTTTATGAGCAAATTAATATTTATTGCTTAGTTTGCCGTTTTGACTAGCTCGGAGAGAAAATTGACGCAACTCGCAATGGATATGCTTGACACCGGTAAATGGTTCCTTGCTGTATTTATGGGCGTCAAGGGGTGTGAAGAAAAATTAGGAAGGAATAGTTGGTATATTATAATACATTTGAATTTGTATATAGTTGGATATTTATGATAGATCTGCTTTAAAAATCAAAATCGACATTCTTTATAATTCGTTGATTTAAAGTAAAATAATCGTATGAGATATTATATGAAGGCTGGTGTTTGCTAAAATGAACAATGAATAACGATTGATCAAATTTTACGAAGCTTTGTTTATTATATAAGATTGCATAAGAAAATAGGTCGACATTTCCTATATTTCACATCAATGTGAAAATATATCGTATACAGTCCATAAATTAAGAAATTTTCGCTTCCTAAAAATGATTTATTACAACGTTTCATTTTCGTCGAGGCCTCTTTTCGCATCACCGAGATAAAAAATCAATACAGTGAAAGCAAGAGTAAATAATATGGGGTAAAACGGGGAGAAAGTGCAGACAACTGTATACCTCGCTGTATATACACAACGGACCGGGGAGAAGTAGATGAAGAAGAGTAAGGAGCAGAAAAAGTGTCAAGGGGATGTACCTATATAAGAGAAGGAAACTGCGCAAAGCAAGAGTTCGCATCCGAAGATTCAACTGGAAAAGTCGGCTCTTATACTCTCTCCTGTTATGCTCGGTATACGCAGGTATACGATTCGCCCAGGCTTCAAGGGACACGTATATCTCGGGTATCCTGACTGCCGAGATGGGGAGGGGGGAGAAAGAGATAGAGAGAGAGAAAGGGAGAGAGGGAGAATGGAGGATGGAACGAGCGAGGTCACACGGCAGACCGCAGGACATAAGAGAGAAAGGGAGAGACGCTTGCGCGGGTGGCACGGGGCATTTCTCATCGTAATGTGATTTATGAGGCGTTTTTAACCCCCCCCCTCCCCCCTGGGGTAATGGGGAACGTTTGACCGCCGGTGAGAGAGAAAGCGAGAGAAAGAGGGAGGAGAAGGAGAGAGAGAGAGAGATAGGAAGAAAGGCCGACACGCCACACGGATGACCCGTTCTCGACGCGTGCGCAAACGCTATTGGAACACGTAAACATTGCGCGAGCCGATCCCTTCTGGTCCCCTCCCGCTCACGCCCTTCTCGCCCTCTCGTTCACCCACTCCTGCTTTTATTCTGCGGTGTCATTTTGTTATATATATATATATATATATATATATATATATATATATATATATATATATATATATAAAGATGCACAAGCGTGCGCGCGAATATGCGAGAGGGATTTTAAATGCGTACGTGCCAATTGCCCGTCAGTTAGCTTTGCCAGCGTGCGCGCGAGCATATAATATTATATAGGCGTATTTTGCGGCCGTACGCGCATATACTGCAGAAAATGAATATTTTAAAAATATTTTTCGATTTGCTTTTCCTACGTGTAATATTATTATGTACGTTCCGTGAACTCGAATTTTATGTTTCGGTACATGCGAGGGGATGAGTCGGGGACGAGGCACGGGGAGAGAAAAATTTGTTTGCAATAGATTTCTGCGAAAGCGAATACATCGATTTCTATTAGCCATTATTATTATTGTTATTATTATTATTATTATTATTATTATTATTATTATTATTATTATTATTGATTTACAAACTGAAAATATATTATATGATAAAAGATGTTATTTCTCATGCATACGATAAAGCGAGTTACGAACAATCCAAGAAAGAATCGGTTGTTAGTCGGAAAGCCAAAAATACAACGTATTATTGATATAAATAGAAATGTTTTTATCGAAAGAATATATACATGTCGACAATAACAATGCCTCAGTTTTATAATAGAATATTATATTCTATTTAATATAAAATTCTTATTATCGTCGATAAATTTTTCTCTTTATTTTCCACTTTTTTCCTTTCGATATAAAGAAGAAAAATTCATTAATTGTGAGCACAACCTTCATAAATAATTGAACGGACAATTTAAAAATTTTATTCGATATTCAATTGAAGATACATTTTCTGCACATAGACAGCTCGTTGGGAAGAGAGTATTAATGATCAATTAACCGAGGCGGCATTTTAAATTTTCATTTTCCGCACACTTCTATAAAGTCCAGCTCTAAATATTCAGTGGCTCGTTCAAAGGATCTTTCCTCGTTTTACCGAGTAATTTTCTACGCTTTTCGCTTTGATACAGCCAAGCGTCTCCTACCTTCCTTCCGCCCCATTAGTCTCTCTCTCTCTCTCTCTCTCTCTCTCTATTTATCTACCAACGCGGGTCGAATCTCTTATCGACCGCGAGACACGTGGAATTTGGACGCGTCCCACTCTCGCGCGACCGAACTCGCGGGAAGAGGACGAGGAGGAGAACCGCAAAAAAGAGGCGCGTGCGAAACGGCCGCGCGAAAACTAATTAAGCCGCGTAGTCGAAGAAAGCGTCGGCGCGTCCTACGTGTGTATTTATTGCGCGCCTTCGCCCGCGGGGCCATATCTCGGCGAGCGGTGAAGGCGAGGGGAGGGCGCGCGAGCGCTCGTCGTAAAAATCGAATAATCCTCACCGGTTTCGGGGCGCGCTGATAAACATTTGTCTTCGCCGAGGATTTCATTATGCGGTCCCCGCGTTATTGGCCCGTGCAGCATTTTCTTACATGCCCCACGTGCGCGCGCGCAGGCATGGACGCGCATACTCGTGCACGCGCACGTTCGACTTTATTAGGAGTCCGGCATCGGTGCGCCGGGCTCGCGGCCCGGAGAGAGCGTATTTATATATGAATATGCAACGCGCACGAGTCTCGAGCTCCGCGGTATAATAATCGTGCGATGCGCGGTACACGTATCTACGTGCAGATTATCTATATGTATATATATAATACATATGCAACTGCGCGTTTGCGCGCGCCGTGTGCGGGGACGTTAATTACGATCGGGCCTCCGTCTATATATATGTGCGCATATGATGCGATTGCGAGCGGGCGCGCGCTCACAATGAGCGACGGGGAACGACAACGAGTTTGATTGAGTTTGAGAACTCGTCGCATTTACATAATCACGAGCTAAATAACGGCTGGTGCATTAAATTATGCTGGGCCCTATACTCTCCCTCCCCCCTCTCCCTCTCTCTCGCTCTCTCGCTTTCGCAATTCCCACCCTCCCTTCGTCATTTGTTCGCGCACGAAACTGACCCTCTGCTGATAATTTCTTATTACTATACGAGCTTGCAAGCGCCCGTGTCGAGGCAGCGGTTGGGAGTCGTATTTTTTATATAGTTAAAAGCACTTCGGCTCGTCGATCGTTTCGTATTATATATATACATATATATTCTCTGTTACCTAAATGAAAAATTTCTCCCATACCGTTCAATACTGTTTACGGCTGATTCATAACACCATAATACATACATACATACATAAACGTATGTATGTATACGGGCTCTTTCGAAATTACTCGAGTCGAATTGTCCGTGTGTGTACTCAACAAGGTTGCAAGTTTACGAGTGGCCGCAATGTAAATTTTGCCCAACGCATTTGCAATTTCTTTGGGGAATTGGCCGTTGGAGAAATTTAATTTATCGTAATATATAAGCCAATGAAAATCTACACGAAACTGATTGCGACCCGATGTGAAAGTGTAAGAAAGCTATATTCCAATATATATATACTTGTTGTTCATGAAAATAAAATTCTCTCGCACGCCCATATAATTAATAGTAAGCTATTCTTATCCCTTTACAGTCAACAATAAAAAAGCGATAAGTTTGAAACGCGTAAAACTTCCAAAAGAAATTATCATAAGCAGAAAAAAATCATAAGCTTAATTTTTTTTTCATTTGTACCCTATTCTTTAACTTTGACAATTAGTTATTAGGAATTTTTAGCTTTTCAATACAAATTTTATTATAAATATCTGAATATACTGAAAACTATCTTCTTTTTAAGATGAGCTCGCCAATAAAACATTTTGAAATTTGTATATTGCAGACAACTACTTCTAGCTTTGAAATTCCAAATGACGCGATGAAAATATCTTTAAATCGTTATAACTGAACGTAATTTTTATAAAATAGAAACTTCATGCTTCGAAATCTATTTCCCAATAATCCAAAATCATGTACACGTAGGACATATAAGGTAAATTTAAACGTAAGGTGGTTGGAGCAGTCAGGTTGTGCTTTACTAACATAGAATATAGTTTATCTTACTTGTATTCTTTGATTATTTTAATTTTTTAATCTAATTTCATTATATTTTTATTAGTAATTTCTATTTTAGTTTCGTTGCGGGTGATCATAATCAAGGACAATCCAACCGTCATTATATTAGTATAATATATTACTGTATAGGTCTTTCAGACCGAGAAAAATATTTATTAATTTAATGTATACTTTCAATTTTTTACTTATTTTTATTATTTTCACCATATATTGATCTGTTTATGTATTATATTGATATGTTATAACTATAGGTCCAAATAAATACTATTTATATCATTCCGTAAAAGATAATTTTTTATTTCTAAAACATATTGTAAACGACTTAACGGTAAATATTAAATTGAACATATAATTTTGTACATACACCCATGCACGCACATACATTTTCGAATTGATTATACCTTTATTTAATTTATTTATGCCTTCGTAAAGATTGCTATTATCGTTTAGGCAATAGTCTTTTGCTTTCTTTTATAAGTCAAATACTCAACGGACATCGTGAATTTTCGACTATTGGTCAATTCTATCAAAGTAATTGTCAATGCATTATATACTACGGTTGTTACGATTTTTGAACAATAAACAAAAAAACAGACGTGAACGTTAATTTCGCCGTATATTAAAAAATAACTTGATCCCATACTCTCTGAGTTTTCTGGTTGTTTAAGAACGTAATTTCGAGCACCGTTCCCTAAAATTAAAATTTCAATTATTGCACACACGAAGAACTTATTAAGTTTAATTAAAAAAAAAAACTATATTTATCAAATATAATAAATATCAATATATACAGTAAAATATAGACGATGCCGGGTGCTGCAAAGACGAATACAAGGATCGTATACATAAAATTGCTCGCGTAGCTGCTTCTGGCGCGCTCTAATTTACATCCAGATTCGCAACCTTGGACGAGTGCAGGAAATATATAAGGCTCGGAAAGTCCACTGCCGCGGTGTTGCCGATGCTCAGAAGGATGGTAGGCACTTGGATGAACTTCGGTGCCGTGCTGGCGTTGTAGCGATCGAGCGACGTGCAAAAAGTGGGAGAGGGGCTCGCGAGCCGCGAGCTCCCCAAAAATTCCGAGAAATTCAACCGTCGAGCGTTTCTTGGTAAACACTCCAAACTTCGCATATATACGTTAGAAACGTCGCATTATTGAGTTAAGTTAAAAACTATTCCGAAACGCGAAAGGTGGCTCGTGCGCTGCGTCGAATCGGCCAGGGGATCGCGAGCTTTAAAAAGCAAAGAGAGCGCGAGTAAGGAAAGAATAAAGAAGGAATAACGCTACCCTGCAGCCACCCAACTCTCCCTCGCCCGGCCGAGTGCGAGCAGCGAGCGTGGCGCATCCCGCGGACTATGTCGAAGAGCCCGCAACGCGTAAAAACCATAATATAACGCGTCTCCCGTTTTACGAGGAGGCCACGGGTAATGGGACGTCGGATACTAATGAGCGACCTCCCCCCCCCCCCGACGCGCTACACTCTCTCTCTCACTCTCTCTCGCTCTATCTCTCTCGCGCGCAAAGATATAACGATGCTCGGGAATCTCCTATACACGCATAGCACCAACGACCGAAGACGCTCGCTCGGGGGAGTGAAGAGAAGCAGCGATGCTGCTGCCGTCGTTCGCATCGCCGCGCGCGCGCGGTCGCGCGGTGATATACGCGCGACGCGTCCCTCGGATGTATATTTGCGGCACCTGTCCCGCGAGCCATAAGAATTTCCGATTGATGTATTGCTGGCTGCAGCGGCCGACGGGGCTGATATTGCGCGCGAGAGAGAGAGAGAGAGAGAGTGAGTGAGGTTGAGTGGGGGGAGGGGGTATTGGAAGCCCGGCGCGGCACTCGTTCCGCGATTTATTGCTAATTATCTGATTAATATTTTTGAGGCGCGAAAACACGCGTTTGTGTACGCTCACGCGCGCGCGCGCGCGCGCTCGGCCAAGAATGAGAAGGGCGGAGGAGAGGGACGACGGGGTACACGACAACGGCGTGGTTTTATCGTCGCTTCGTCTTTAAGGCTCTCTCTTTCTCCCTTCCTATTTTCTTTCGTATTTTTTCGCTTTTGACATTGATGGCACGGCAAAAGCACTTGCCCGTAAAGCACGCGCGAGCACATATTGAGCACTTTTGTCGCTCGCTCTTTTTTTTTTTTTTTAACACGCCATCAAATCTTGTAGTTTAAAGCAATGTGCATACACGCTGTGTAATGGATAAATGAAAAATGTTATTGTATGGTAAATAAGGGAAAAAAGCTGTTTAAAAAATGTCAAGTTCTGCATATGTGTGTTGCGTAAGCTAGTTTAATCTACGTTAAAAATTTTAGTCATCATAGACACTACCAAAATTTTTACCAGATAGATTTCTTCGTATAGGTTGCATCGATAGTTTCGACGGAGTAAAATTTTAATTATAATAGAGTAACTTTGTCTGTGTACATAAAATGAATAATAATAAAAAATAATTCTCTGTATTATATTTATTAAATATGAATAATACGAAAACAAATGTTAATACTCTAATATATAAGCTGTCAGGTATTGTAGTAGCATGGTAATAGCGAATGTAAGACGCGTATAAATATGGATGGATGTTACGCGATATAACAACTATGTTGCGCGCGTTCTGATGCAAATGTAGCTCGAGAACTCCGCGGTGGCGATGCTGTCCGTGTTGAAAGAGAGGCGCTACATAAGATGCTGTATCGATGCAGTGGCGATCGGGCCGTGTGTAAAATGTAGGAGAAGAGCTCTCGAGCTTCCCGAAAAATTCCGAGAAATACAAACGTCAAGTCTATTTTCTCGGTAATATTTTTTCATTTTGCAAATGTCAGAAACAGAAGTTTATTGGTTCAAAGAAATAATGTTCTACCCAATATTTATCAATATTTACAATAGATATTTTTACTGTAAATTTTCATAAGCAAAATCTAATTTGTTTCGAGCTACGGTGTACGTATAAACAAGCGAATACCGGCGAATCCAAAAGACACAAATAAAAATATAAAAAAGATATGGAGATAAAAAAATGACTGATATTCGGATAAAGTTGTTTTTTAGACAAATCCAATCGCGTGCTCTCTCTCTCTCTCTCTCTCTCTCTCTCTCTCTCTCTCTCTCTCTCTCTCTCATTTATTAGACCTGTGGGATTTTCTATACATATTGCTGGAGCGCTACGAGCATCGCAGTCGCACGGCGAGTGTCGTGCATATATAGATACTCGGACTCGTAAAATTTAATCACAGATAACGGGCACGCGGGAAACCGGTCGCGGTCGCCGTTGTCACGGAGGCATCATCGGCTGTATGTGGCAAAAATAGCAAAACAGGAACGGAGAGAAAAAGAAATAGAGGGAGGCGAGGCTTCCTTTTTCTAGATATATATATATATATATTGCAGAGCTCAAAATCAATACCACAGGAATTGTTGGGATATAAATTTTGAGAGTGTTCGGTCCATGATTATACCTGGCGACCCCTATGTTAAAAGCGTGGTGGCTAATAACAAAAAATTTTAGAATTATGTCTTTATTCTCGTCGCCTTTTCCCATCGCTTTCTCTCTCTCTCTCTCTCTCTCTCTCTCTCTCTCTCTCTCTCTCCTTTCTTTTGCTTTACATATATGCGCTTAAGTCATTAATTACATCGAGCAGATTGTCAGCTCGATCCCTCAGGGCACGCATTCCGTAGGTTGAAATCTGTCTGGAACTTGGTCGAGCGAGTTTTTCAACGCGAGCGCGATTCTTTTTCTCCGCCCCCCCTCTCTCCTCAGTACGAGCGAAAGGGAAATGCTTTTAATGCGGTAAATAATGAATCAAAGCCTAGAATTTGCCATGTAAATGAGCATTATTTTAAGTTTGTATACATATTCGCTCGGACGAACTAAATGCATTAAGAAGGAATATCTCGATCCTTTGAAAGTCGGAAATAATTGGGTAGCTCTTGATACACATGCAGATATCTGCGAAGGAAATAGACGTTATATAAATAATTATTATAATTTCGGTATAAGCCAGAGTTAAAGAAAAAAATGGGGGAAAATATTTGAAGTGTACTATATGGAGTGTATGTACTATATGTGGTCATATTGAACATGATGTTTTCTTTACTCGCCATTACCGTCGCGCAATTATATCCTGTTTTTAGAGGATTTAATTGCGAATTAATTATAGCGAATCGGAAATCCAATGCGTGATCCATGATTAAAATAATTTTATTGAACTATACCATTAGCTTATTTGAAAAGATACATTCGAATATGCAAAATATTCTAAAATTCAAGGACTAAAATATAATAAACAAATGTTTTATAAGAAGGCCGCTTCGTTATAATTAATGATATATAATAAAATTAGGAACTTTGTACGATATATAATATAAAATATTAATATTTAAATATCCTCGACTGTATAATTGTGATCTTTTACATATATTTCTTATATTATTATGAAATGACAATAAGAACAGCAATAATAATACTAATTTTAATAAATCTTACATCTCATAAAACTATGCAGAAACAGTTACATTAAAGAAAATTAGCATCTAAAAATCATTTCGATTTTTAATCGACGATTCAGATTATACATATATATGCTTAAAAATAACTTTAATAGCGGCACATTATTAAAAGGTGACGAGAACCGGTATTGCATATAAAATATAGAACGGCGCGTGTGCGCCTGCGTAGGTTCTAAACTTTCCGAAAGTCCGACCCCGCGCTTCTCGCACATGGGCGGCCTGCTACGTATATACACAGCGACCGAGAATTATACGGGAAATGCCTTTATTATCACTCGTACGAGGGGAAAAGGGGGGGGGGGAAAGGAGGGGGTGCCTATATATAAGTAATGCGGGATGAACTATAAAAATTCTGGCGAGTTTCCCCGTCAACTTTATATTATGTTCCGGAATGTGTAAAACTATATGTGCGCGGAGGTACGCGCCTCCGTAAAACCCGTACGGAACTGTTGTATGTATATATACGTTCCAGAAACAGCGTCCACGGAGTATGTGCATGGTAAAAAAAATTTTGCTCTTTAATATACGTGCGACGGCGACGACACGCGCGCCGGCCGCGCGAGCAAAAGTGCGCGGCGCGCCGCGTCGGGAGGATGGAGGGAGGATCGACCGTACCGCGGGCGAATATAACCGGTCGAGGCCGCGGAGCCGCCGGGACGCGGGGGGAGGGCTGAGGAAAAATGTGCATAAGAAACGGCAGCGCGATAATATAGGCCTGACGCGCTTCGACCGCCGCCTATGTATACCGATATGTATATATATATATATATATATATATATATATATATATAGCGTCTCGTTTAGAACTCGCGCGTAAACGGGACTTTAAAGGGTTCTCGTGCAGTTTACATCGTTCTGTGATTTATTGAAAATTCGATAGTGGCGTTTTTTTCGGATTAGAAAAGCGCGGCGTGCTTATTCAAACAGGCGACGAAAACTCTGTTGTAAATATTCAAAATGAGCCTATGAAAAATTTAGTTACAATTTTAACAATATGCTGATTAATAAAATAACATTGAAAATGTTCAAACATATTGAATGTCATTACTAAGTTTAAATTTCATCGATAACGTTTCATTTTTAAGAATGCTTTATTAATTGTATAGCAAAACTTTAATTCATTATATCAAATAATATTTTATATATATATATATATATATATATATATATATATATATATACAGTATTATTATTAGATACGATGATTTTAGGTGTGATTGTTGAAACCGAATTAGCGTTCATTCATTGGCTAAGAAATATTGGTAATGCTTGATATTGGTAATAATTAAGTATGTAACACAGAAAACCATTTTTAAATAATCTAAATAATATCGAATTTTCTCCTTCGATAAATCTTGTGCGGCAGAACGAGACGATTGTATCGGTTCAGATGTATAATCGCGCTCTTTGGTCCTGCTTATCTTATGGCTATGATGTCACATCGGAAATCCCACTGATTGTTACTGCACCGAGCGAAAATTCGCCTTCATTTTCTCGATGTTGAACTGTGCGCGCTGTGAATGGCTGATAGACGCGTGCCCTGACTTCTCCCATTTACCTAGGCTGGCTAGTCTTTTGAGAAATACTGTGTATGATATAAACAAATTTATCACCTAAATAATTTATTTATGTAAATTTTTTATGATAAAAAAATGAATCGAAACATTTATTGTATTTATATAGGTAATATTAGGGAGGACTACTATTATTATTTTATCTAATAAATGAAAAATAAGAACCTACTATCCTCCATACTGCTAATAGTATTAATTCAAGGAAATGCCGATTTACGTTTCATGTTTTCAACATGATTTTTAACTTTCCTTCGAGTTGCGTGCATCCAGTCGTGTGTGCATTAATTATCCATACTATGCCCATATAATTTTAAATGACAAATTATTGATATGCAGATATAATTAAGTTGATGCGTAATGTTGTAATAATGCACTATTTTAAAACGCATAACTAATAATATAAAATAAATAATAAATTTTACTAAATATATTGTATTTAACTCGTGAGATAAATAAATACATGTATCGATCCATTAGGAAATCGTTCTCAAATTATATTTTTGATTAATGGGCAAGGAAGAATATCTATGGGAGGCGGAGTAGGAGGAAAAAGGTGAAGAGAGGAAAGCGAGAGCGAGAGAGGGCGGGGAGGGTAAAACTGCAGAGCTGCAGAAGAGCGTTTTAGAGACAAAGAAAGTGAAGTGATTGCGTATTCTCCTCCTCCAGATCGGGAAAGAGTCAAACAATGGGAGGGGAGTGGGAGCCGAGGCGAGAGTGGAAGTTTGAGAGACGTCGAGTTGAGAGGGATAGAAAAACAGAGCGAGCAGAGAGAAATAGAGTGAGAGAGAAAGAGGGAGATGTTACAATATATATAAAGCTGTTCGCGCCGAACGTTTTCGCGAGAGGCAGCTTCTCGTTATCGGCGTGAAACGTCGTTTTGTCGTTTTTTTACTCTTTCTTCTTCCCACCCTTCCTCCTTCACTCTCTCTGTCTCTCTCTCTCTCTCTCTCTCTCTCTCTCTCTCTCTCTCTCTCTCACTTTGGTCTTTTCGCAAAGGATTAGGTAGTTTCCAACCGGTCTGGTACATTTATATAAGACACTTGTTAATTAATTGTTGCCCCGGGCTATGTACGAAGAGAAGGAAGTTTGGAAGCAAGTTGGAAGTTGCGAGAGGCAAGACTGATAGGAACTTTGGAAAAATGAGCCCGGGAATACGAGGGGATCTACTGTACGTTTATATGTAGTTATATATATATATATATATATATATATATATATATATATATATATATATATATACACATTTACTTCGACCTGCTCGCTACCCGTTTCTTATAGAGCTGGAAAGTTTGTTTAGGACTTAGAGGTACATTATTTGATTTTATTTCGATATATTGTGATTTAGAACGTTCTTAATTACCTCGCGAATTGTTCGGGATTTTGGCGTTTATTGACCAGGAGGCAAACTATTACGTAAATTAAGATATCGCTTATATGATGATTCTGTAGATAAAATTATTGATACCGTAAAATATTATTATTAAGAGCAGATATTATAGACTGGGGATGAGAAGATGTAGCGGGAACTACTCGACGGTTGCGCCACTCTGAAGTTCAGGGGAAGTCGCATGCCCTCTTCTTTTTTTACACAAAGCCCGTGATCGCTGCTGTACCATTTGGTATTGTTGTAAAAATGCTATTGTGACAACGATATACGTATTTCAGACGAATAGTACGCAAATCTGGTAGCGGATTAATGTGCAGGTACGAAGGACAGCAACCTGACACCAGACTTAATTGCACCCGATCTGCAACCGTTGCTCGGAGCAGAGAAAATCTGTGCGTATTCTTCACTTCGTGCGGAACCACTGAGCAGTGAACATTAGCAACACAACTTGTATTATTATTTGACCTTATTTATATACCATTACGTATATATAAAATATCGTTCATTGTTTTTATATTCATGAGTTTAACATTAGTGTTTCCTGATTTCGTGTAAAGAAAAACAATTGTGATTGTTTAAATAAAGAATATTATATTAAGTTCAATAACGTTGTTTTTCTTATGTTATAACAAGGCATCAATGTAGCATACTTCTTAGCATCGGCAACAGTGCTGTCCTTATTCATTCGCGCCTCACGTTCCATCTTTCAAACGCCCGACAATTTATCTGTTACGATATCTATTATTATATTGATAATATTATATAAATCTAATGAAATTTAAGCAGAGAACAAAGTAAATTTATTTATTATTATTAATAATCAGTTCTTACAATATCTACAGAATGCGTGTACTCGCCCGGAGAATGCATCATCGGCTAGTCTATGCGTAACCGAATAATAAACTAATTGTCCGTATAATAAAGTTCGCCGTGCATAATATGTGTACAATACTGTACATGTATGTATATGTATATGTATGTATATGTATGTATCGTATTGTTGCAAGCGCCGAGCAAATTGAACGCGCGCATCATCAACGCGCAACCGCCGAGCGACGACAAAAGCCGCTCCGCAATCTCGGAATGGATCTCTCCTTGCGGGGCGACGAGCAAAAAGTCGACTTGGCCGCGGTTATTATTATAAGTGAATTTTTCCCGTATACGCATCGCGCGAGCCCCTTCCTCCCTCGCCGGTCCTATATACGTACCACTGTGTACGTGGTATACGCGGGCCTCTCCCCGTATTATACACGTGTCTCTCGCCGGGCTCTCCTCCGCGGCTCGTGCCCGCGCACGCACGCACGCACGCACGCACGCATGCCGAAAGGGACCTTCGGCGAAGACTTTGCGTGGGCGTGCTCGTAACAAGCAATGCGCGCATCGTGCATAATACATTTTATCTCCCCCCCCCCTCACCCCTTCTCCTTCGCCGTTTCTCTCTTTCTCTCGTTCTCTCTTTCTCCCCCACCCCTCCGCCGCCTCTTTCTCTTTTTCCGTCTTTTTTTATCCGCCTCGTGTGCTCGAAGAGCGTAAAATTCGTATATATACCGCACCTATGTAAGATCGCGCACACCTTTCGTTTTTGCCTCGTTGTTCGATTTCTCGGACGCGGAGTTCTGGGAGAACATCGGCGGAAAGAGAGAATTTGAGCGGGCACGTGCGCGGTGCGTACTCGTCGTACCAATATATGCAGGATGTTCTAAAACCGCGTAGCAGCGTAACAGTATGTTTTCGTTTAAAAAGATTGCGCAATTCTTTTCACAGATTAATTTTATTCTCCTTAAATTAAATTTTCTCGTTAATTTTGCCTGTACGAGTAATTCCGTTATAATGATATAATAGAAATGTCCAAATTATAATATTCGGCACTGTAATTTCCGATAATTTCTTAGCTAAATAGCGATTCCATTATATCATTAATATTAATTCTATCTAGTATATAAGTGTTTAATGTCAACGCACTAATATATTTTTAAATAATTATTCTAATTGATTATCGAAATAAATAAATTTGTATAATGGAAAACGCAGCCTTTCTATTTATAATATATATGTACACATATGCACTATATTCTCGGCAAAAATGAAACACGAACTGCCTTCCATGCTATATTGAAGTATTTCTAATAAAACAATTATTTTAATCGTTCTGCCAATTCTTGCTTTCTTGTTATTATTGAAAAGATTTTTGACATTTTTATTTTTTCTCGACGACGTTGTAAAATTAAGTTGTATATCGCGTTGTACAAGTACAATATTTATTTTTAATATCATCTTCTATTAATGATCGTATTTTTCGCCGCCCGTGCTGCTATAAAAAATTTAAAAGTGTATATGGTGTTTATGAGGCATTTTTCTGAACGAAGCTTCGCGCAAAACTTTCTCTTCTCGACGAAAGCGCGATAAAATTTCAAGTTAAGACGTGAAAAGTGTATTCAATATGATTAGAAAAGCACGAATTCGAAGGAATTCGAAAGTCCGGCGGGCAACGTTTGCCTCTTATGCAAACACACACACGCGCGCGCACAAAGCCTACTTCGGCTTCTCTTCCTTAGCACGCAGGTATATCCGTACGCGTATTCGCGCCCGTCTTTTCTCCCCTTTTCTCGCGTTTCTTAGTTTAATACGACTATTATATGAAATCGGGCTAAGCCTCGAGCTGCCGCTCGCGTATTAACGGCGCGTACGCGTCAAAACTCGAGAGCCGAAGGCGTTGACACGCGTCCGAGCTCGCGGGGGTCTGCGCGCGATAAGTTTACAAACCTCGAAGACAGCGACAACGACGCGGACGAAACGGCTCGGCTCGCACGGTGACTTTCCGCGCGTAGCTCTTAATATATATATATATATATAGCGGACGAGGAGCGGTACGGCGCTCGTCCTCACGCGCGTGTATATAACTTGACACGGCCGAGCAGGCGGCGGCACCCGCCACTCCTAATGAGAATAATCCAGCCAGCTCGTAATTACGAACTTAATTGGATAGCCAAACGTCGCGTCGTTGAAGGGGTCGCGGGCGAGACCGGAGAACAGAAGGAGAGAGCGCGGAGAGAAAGTGCGAGATAAACAGGGGTGAAGAGAAGGAGAGGGGGGGAGGGTAATAACGGAATCTCGCGGGATAATTGGATAAGACTCGAGTAGTAGAGGCGCGTTAAGTTGGAAGCCGCGTCCCTGAGTCGCGGAGCGGATATACATGTATACGTCACGGTACACCACATAGGCATCGCGGCCGCGCATCGGCCTGTCTTCCCTCCGCGAGCTGCATTACATTATGCACGGACCTCCCCGACGCTCGCCAGAAAGAGAAAGCAATGCGCGATGCGGGCGGTTCGCGGTGGGTTGGCGGAGGGGGGGTGGGGCAGGGGAGACCCCCTCGACCCTGCTATTGCATTGGAAAAGCAGGAATGTCTCTCGCGAGGGTGGAAGGGCTGTTTCTTCGTCTTCCTCGTTCGTTTCGCCGCGGTCGACGATGCTTCTGGATCATCGGGCCTACATTTACATGTCTGTGCGACTCGAGTGAGATTACGTGTTTTTGCATTTGTATGCCCTGCTTATGTTTCGCTAATCTTTGTTAGGCTTGTTACGTTACGGCTTATAACTGGCAATTGTTGCTTGTCATAAAAAAATTAAGGGATTTTGTTCGTTACACTGGGAGGTTAGTTTGTGGATTTTTTCTCTGGATAGTCTCGAAATTTTTATCATTATAAGCATTACATTATTAAATTAATTATTTTTACGAAATAATAACCAGCTGTGATGAAAAGGCTATATTAAATACTCGAAATATATAAAAATGCAAAATTTTTCAAACTATGTATCAAAACTAAAAAAAAAATTTTGTAAATCAATCTACGAGTTAATTTTTGCAAAAATTTTGATTTGGAACATTTGATTTTTCTAAAACTTCCGTCTTCAGTCACTATTAAATTTTTTAAAAAAATTTATTAAAAAAGAAACGTGTAATTTAAGTGCATTCTATACAATTACATCTTCTATTTTAGACCTGAGTAAATTAATACAATGTATTTTTTAAAAACCACTCGTCTGACTTCCCTAAAGAAAGATATTTTTTTGAAATTAATGAATTTTTTGAAAGAGAATTTCTTCGTGTGCTGCAATAGCAGTTTGAATGTGAATCTACTGTACGTGTCTTATATTTAATTTTACATGTGTGCATGTGCTTGCGTGCGTACGTAATATATTAAAATTGATTGTGGGCCTGTTGCCGATGCTAAATTGGATGTTAGCTACTTCGATGCTGCATTGGTAAAGTAGCGATCGTGGGTCGTGTGCAAAAAGTGGGAGAGAGGCTCGCGAGCTCACCAAAATTCAGAGTAGCATAACCGTCGTGCATTTCCTCGTAGAAGTTTTCAATTTAGTAAATCTCAAAAGCATAAGCTTCTTAATTTATAAAAACATAACTGTTGGCAGACTACATATAAATCATCATTTTAAACGTATCCTATAAATTACACATCCATATATATATATATATATATATATATATATATATATAGTGTGTGTGTGTGTGTGTGTGTGTGTGTGTGTGTGTGTGTGTGTGTGTGTGTGTGTGTGTGTGTGTGTGTGTAATTATGAAGTTCACAGAGGTTGCTAGATTGATTGCCGGACTAGTATAATCTAGTATAAATTGGTTGTCCCACATCATGTCCCGATTTCAACCGACCTCGCAACCGACTCATACAAGCAGCGCTAAGAAATGTGTGTATATAATATATATATATATATATATATATATATATATATATATATATATATATATATATATATATATATATACACTTTAATTCAAGCAGATATCACACATTTTCGATTATTGTTAGCGACATTGTTTGAAAAAATAAATAGATCAATCTTGATTAAATCTACGAAGAAGAAGAAAATTAATTTAAAGGTTATGTAAAAAGTTTATCTATGCTTTGACCTGAGTAAAGCTGTGCCACACGTTAGATCTCGTCTAAATATCCACATTATTCAAATCACTCCGTGGCGTGAAGAAAAAGAAATCGACAGCATTATTTCTCATAATGTTGCAGGGGCGCCGAGATTGCGAGGGTGGCAAGAAGCGTTAAGACGCATAGTACGCGCGCGGGGTAGCCCCCTTGAACTAAAATCCAGCGGGTCTAAGTGCCGCGCGTTAGAGTGATAGACATCCTGCATAAATCATAAAGAACGAAATCGAGCGTGCAAAGAAGACAAAGACAATCTGCATTCTCGCCCCTTCCCCCCATCTTCCATTTCTCCCCCATGGCCGGGCGTCGAAGTACAACATCTATTTGGAGCCGAGGTTACACACACACATATATATATATATATATATATATATATATATATATAGAGGGGATCGCACTACGAGATATCGCGCATGATTTTCGAGTCAAAACTATGTCTCGAGGGTGTAAGTGTATATATATATATATATATATATATATATATATATATATATATATGTATACACGCACAGAAAGTAATATTAAGTTTGACGGGAGTGTATACTGTGCGAGTGTGAGATAGAAGGACGGCAGTGGTGGCGGTGAAGGAGGAGGAGGAGAGAGAGAGAGAGAGAGAGAGAGAGAGAGAGAGAGAGAGAGAGAGACAAAGCGCATTGAAAATGTATAACGCAACGTCGTGTCTATATACGCGCGATATATCCGCCCCCTTCAACTTTCGAAACCATATAATACTCTGCCGGCCCTTTTAAGTTCTTTGCCTCCTTGCCCCCCGCCCGTCTCCTTGACTCTTTTTCTCGCCTCGTCTCTCCAGCTCTTGCGCACACTCCCATCGTAATTACGGGTTCGTCGCGAGTAGAATCGCGGCGACTGTCGCGCATGCCGATATATTCTTCGGTGGTATGGTGGGAGGAGGAGAGGGTTTCTGACAAATTACACGTGACGCGAGATAGAATTTGCAAAGCAAGCTTTTATAGGCTTGCGTATGTGTATGAAATGTTTCTAAGGCAGATTTCTAAGGCACAAATGTCTGTCGTTTTGTAATAGGATGCAATACCATCATCTCGAAGATACTTTGCATTAAAAGAAATACAGAAATTATTAGAAAATGATATTTATTTTATGAAATTTAATAAATACTCGAATAAATTCTAAGCTTTACATATTAAAAATATGTATTTTAGATATGTCATATTTATCATTTAAATTAAAAAATATATTTTTAATATTTGATGTAAATAAAGAAATACATTTTTTGTATTATAAATAATTTGGTATTCTTCATATTTTATAGATAATTAAAAAAAACACAGAATTTCGAATAATTAAAAAATTTATTTTAGTGGATCTCTAATAAAAATAAATTTTTTAATACAAATGAAAAATTGAAAAATTTAAGAAAAATCTTCGGGTCGCCGAAGTGAAAAATAAGAAAAGAGATATTTTCGATAAGAGTTAATGACTACAATATAAATATTGACTACAAAATATATAAAAAATAAAATAAACTTTTAAGAAAGAAATTAGATTGTCTGGAAATTCTATATATTTATATCTTTAACAATATTGAATATTTGTAATCGTATGCAAGTATATGGACAATAGTCTGGACTAAGTCTTCAGATTTTTTTGTAAACCGGCCACATTCTGGAAATAGCTTTACATCGAGGGGTTCATCCGAAATCTTTGTAAACAAATATCCAAGGAGAATTTTTCAAAAGCTCCCGCAACACCGAACCCGTGGCCCGAGTGCTTCTCGCACTTTCATTTCCTCTTCCTTGACTAGAGGGTACCCTTCGGTCGAACCGAACTTACAAACGTCTCCACATTCTATGCACAATATATACAGGCACAATTTATAGATCTTGAGACGCGGTTAAACAAATTGCCGCTGACCCGCGCGCACTCGTCCGCCTAAAATGAACATCTCGAAAGATCGCGCATAATATTATATATGCGCGCCCTGTGCGCCGCCGTTAATGCATTGCGCGCGTCGGGCAATTTTCAACGCGCAGCGCGCTCGTATCTCAAGGGGGCAAATGAAACACGCCGAAAGAAATTAACGAACCATAAATAAGGCGAATATATATATATATATATATATATATATATATATATATATATATAGTCGCACGGGGCATACAATATTCTCGAAGCCGGGCCGCGTGTAATTAGATTTGCGCGCGCTGAAACACCGCCCGCACGATCGCTCGGCGCCAACTCGCGCCCACGCTCGGGAATTCCGCGGTATATACATATATATAAAAGTATGTGCGCCCGCGCGGTGTCGTTCGTTCGCTTGGTCGCGCGCACGTGAAGAACAAAGGGGTAGGATTATTATATGTACGCGATACGAAATTAGAAGGACGTCGAGAAGGATGTGGCCCGTGCCCTCTCTTGTGTATATGTGTGTACACACACGCGTGCGCGTATACACACAAACACACACACACACACACACACACACACACACACAAAGGTGCGTGTCCTGGGCTCAGTCTCGGGTCTCGGGGCGCGCGTTTGATTTACGAGAAACATTGCGATATTCTTATTGATCGGCGTATTATTATATATCGAATGAATGGGGGGTGGGGAAAGGGGAGATTCGGTATTGCGCGATCCGCAACGGGAGAGGAAAGGAAAGAGAGGAGGTTGGGGAATCTTTTGTGCCGAGGGACGAGTCCGGACGGGTCGCGGCTTATCGAGCTGCGGAATTTTTCGCGCAGAGCGGTGTATATGTGAAAATATATGGGGACGTGGCTTTGTCAATGATTGCTCTTAGTACTATCGGCGCATCTATTATGCGACGATACACCATAAATATTAAGCCAGTTGCAAGCGAGCTTGCCGAAGTGAAAAGGCTTCGACCGAGCAAAGGAATTTTAAACAATAACAAAATTCGCCTTCTTCTCTTATTATAATTAAGATTTGCAAAATTTAACGCCTGCGCTTTCATTCGATTGATTTATGCTCTTGAGAATTTTAGAATAATAGAACATCGAGAGTATATTGCCGGTGGAGGGTGGCGAGCCAGTGTAAAATTACGAACAATTATAGCAAGTATATATGTGTAACTATATGTATAATGTATATATGCACGCACACGTTCATTATTCAGCCTCCGTGTATATATCAGAAAATTATCTTCGTATCTTCGATCGAGGACTCGTAACGTGCATGAACCTAACATTCCCTTACCGTTTTTCAATTAAATTTAATTTTAATTTTCCATTGTACTATTAAAGATTAATTAATTATATGACTTTGCGTATAATCTCTAGGTACATAAGTATTTTATTAAAAGAAAATAAATGTTTGTCTTCTTGAAATCCTTATAAGCTAGTACGTCTACCTTAAAAAAAACAAACATTTTATTTTGAAATTGTAGCCTATGCACTCATTCGCATATACAATAGATATATTATTGAATATCTGCTGATATATATATATATATATATATATATATATATATATATATATATAATCAATATTTACCAAAATCAAGCTGAAATCTTATCTTTCTTCTTTTCACTCACTTTATCGTGCGACGTTTAATACTTTATTCCATCACGCAACAAAATTAATTATGCCCGTTAAGACAAAGGCTTATTTCCACGACGCGCCAGCCTTCAGAAAGAAACAGCGAAAGAGTGCGAGAACGAGAGAGAAATGTGTATATATATATATGAAACATATATAAAAAAAGAGTTACAAAAATTTCCAGAGATATCGAAGCTTCCTCCTCTGTTCCTCCTCCAGCCGGTGTACACGCATACATCACGAGCACGCACGCGTACGGAACACTTGAAGGCAGCGCGAGCGCGCACACCTCCCGAGAGCGGGAGATCGAGGGAGAGTGCGCGCTCGTAATTACAAGCAGCGCCGGCCCTCGGTATCGATATACCCGCCCAGGCCCGCGAGAGAGGAGCGAAAGAGACGGAGCGAACGCGAAGACCTCCTTGTCCCTCACGTGCGCGCGCACCTCCTCCTTTTTATTGTTGAGCCCTGCACCGATATTGCCGGGGCGGGCAGGTATACATAAAGCGGAAGGGAGAATTAATAACGCACGCGGGCTCCGGCGCTTTTTTTCAATCTCGCGCGGCTCTCCGAGGTCGAATTAAAAGCTCCTCCCCGTAAGACGAGAGGGTGGAGGGAGGCGGCGGGGAGCAAGGGCTCCGTGGCCCAACGAGCGTGTAACTGTATATAGCTACACGCACCTACGGATGTAGGGGTATATGCGCGCGTATATGTATAAATCGCGAAAAGCAATTATGCCGCTCGACAAAGCGAATAATTAATTCGATTTGCCGGGAATATCGCGCGCCTCCTCTCGCCGCGAGTGCCTGGCGCGAATAGCATTATATATTCGACGAGGAGACGGACGGGAAGGACGAGGGCGGAAAAAGTGCGGAGCTCCTCGATTTACACCGTGAGCGCGCGGGCGGGGGACCGGGGGGAGGGGGGTTAAGAGGCCTTTTTGATTTACGCGCCGATCCGTTACGCGGGGCCGACGATCGGGCGCCCTCGCGCGGAGGAGGTCGCCAGAACGGGGCGGCCCTCTTGGGGGAGAAATCTAATCGATGATACTTTGGATAGGCGGCGCGACAAAGTGCCGAGATTTTCTGGGATATATATATGATACTTTGGGTGGTAAAATTAATTTTTTTATACAGAGAAGATGGAAAGAGAATCAATGTGTATGTGTGTGTGTGTGTACATATATATAATATAGTTGCTAAAGAGATTGTAAAGTACGAGTAAATTTCTTTTAAAGAGTTTAGTTCCTGACGATGAACCGTAACACAACGAAACGTCGGACACCAAAAGTGAAACTAGATTTAAGATGGTGGGGTCAGTCAGCTTGTCATTTACTAACATAGAATAGTACTTTTATTATTTTTATTTTATTTTATTATTAATTTAATTTTTATTCTTAATTTTTATTCTAATTTATTTGTAGTAATAGGTTCTATTTCAGATTCTTCGGGATGATTATAAACAAGGACAGATCGACTGTCATTATTTTAGTTGATATATTATATTATAAAGACTGTAAGACAGATAAAAATGTTTATAAATATAAAAAGGAACGTATATTAATATAAATAAAAATAAAAAAATACTTATCTAACTTCGACGGCGAAAACTACTTTTATCTGAGGATTATTTCGGCCAATATCCCGCATTTTCGACGTTAAATTAAAAATGAACAAATACAAACATTATGGAGTACATCGTAAAGTTGGATATACATAAAAGAGTACGATCGTTTTTATTTGAATTTCCTTAGTATTCTTATTATAAAAATAAGTTTTATCAAGTATACAGCGAAAAATCAATTGAATTAATACTACATGTACTATCAATACTACATATACTTAGTTTGAATTAGAACTGAAATTATTGTTTTCTTCGAAAAGTCATTTATGAAAGTTTATATACTTGAACGTAAATATTTATAGCGTGTTATAGTAATAATGCAAAGTGGCTAGCAATTGTAGATGTTCGGGTCATATAAATATTTTCGATCGATTCGATTTATTGGATTAAAAACGATGAAGAGATTATAAATTGAGCTGGATTATTTGTCATACGGTTTACCACGTTAGAATTAAAACAAATTATTTTGATGTATATGGTATCTGATTATAGATCTCAACCTTTGAGGTAAAATCATTAAATCAACAATAAAAATTAAATCAGTAACAGCGTTTAGTATTGTTTTGTTGCTATTCTGTGTGTTCACATTATAAATTGTAGTCGGAAAATGTAGGCAAAATTATTCATAATATAAAATCCACTTTGATTTCTTTAAAAACAAATTATATTTATTATATATATTTGTCATTAATAGGTTTGAATTTAAATCTATTGTTCTAAATAAAGTTATAAAAGCAAATCACCCTGTCTTAAAATTAAATTAAAAATTTCAAAATTATTGAAAACAAATTTAGATTAAATTTTGTTAAATGAACAATCGTTTTAGCAAAACATATTTTCCCTTTTTTTTATAAAAAATTATCTACTTCTGAAAGACTTTCCCATGTGTAAACGATTATCATTTAAACAATTGCCTATCGTCTTTCATAAAAAAGACTAACTCGGATTCACATTTTGCAGTAATATTTAACAAATAGATATTATTTGTGCAGGTTGTATTATTGCAAACAGGTAGCTTTCAACAAAAATTAGTTTTTCTTTGATTGAATTGGATATCAATTACCTTGAGATAAAATTATCTATCGGGCTGTAGATTTATATATAGAGTATTTTTGACCAGTATTGAATTATTTAATAACCCGGTTTCGTTATTATCTCGAGCAAAGTCGAGACGGGGTGTGACAGTATTGTTATAAATCTTCGTTTGCTCCAGTTAAAACACGATTGTCGGAAAGTTATTCAAATCAAACATAACAACCTTGCGACAAATACGTTCGAGCCGGTTCGAGCGAGGTGTATGTTATATGTATATAATATATACCCCTAACAAAGCCAATACACAGCGAGCGAAGGAGCGCGCCTCCTCGCCAATTTCCCGGGCGCTTCATCGGCCATCGTTCATCTTCGATCCATTATCTCGTGACAAATCAATTGGACAGATCTCGTGTTTATACCTTGGCTATCGGCAGGCGCGCCTCCCTCGCCACCTGCGGTTTTCCCATATATCATTTGCCCTGTTCCAAATGAACCCTCCCTATATATCGGTATACGTACAGACGTACGCGTATATATACGTATACGCGCGATACAAGTTTTTCACTCGGGATTAAAGCCTGGGAAACAATTGCTGTTCTTTGCAAAAGGTTTTATACGGGGAGCGAGCAGCACGCTCTGCCACTCCTATATATGTATGTGCGTGTATATATATAAAGCAGCTTGCACTTACTTCCAAACCCATCAGACTTATGGCGGAGGGAGGAAGTCGTCACCGGGAGATGGCGGGAGAAGGAGGCACGCGCGCTTTCTAACCGAGAGATTGACAAATGTGCTTTCGTGCTTTTTCACTTGCTCCGCTCTTTTTCTTATACACTTTCTTCGTTTCTCCCCCCCCCCCCTCGATAAGACAGAGAACGCCCGCGCGCGTCTCTTTTCTCTTATCTCCGCCCCCTTTCTCCTTGACAAATTCGCCCGGACAGTCAAAGTGTTTATCGCCTCCCTCTTCCCCCCCCCTGCCCACCCATCACCGCACGTCCTGCGACTGCCTAAGAAAACCGACTGACTCGGCTGACTGATGCGTTATCGTTCCGGAACTTTCTAGACGCTTTATCGCTCGCGCCACCCCGCTACACAATCCGAATAGCTCGTATTCCGGGCTTTTGGACTGGCGCGCGGGCGCTTGCGCCTTTGTGCATGTGTGCCTGTGTGCGCGAGCGCGCGGGTATTAAGGGTCGATGCTCGTGTCCGGTAGACGGGATGGCGGAAGAGGGACGGGGAGGGGGTCGATGAATGAGCGACGCGACCGGGAGGTTCTGTCCGACGCGTCGCGACGATTTTCCCTCGGACCCTCATTGTTCTCCGGTCGGGAATTCAATGTCAGCAAACTTTTTGCAAGAGAGACCTGCGACGGACGCTTGTTAAGAAATGGCCGCGAATTTCGTCCGCTTTCGAGCAGACGATAAGCGAACATTAAGGCGTGATTGAAACGAACGAATAAGAATTATTTTGAGACGAATTCATCATTCTCGTAACTAATTAAAGTAACGAGTTAAAGTAAATTGATTAGTAGACTTTCAAAATAATTTATATGCCTATAGAAATCGTATTTGAAAAGTTTTATATCAATATACCTTTAATATGTAAACTCATAGTATAATAGTTTTTTTAAGAAGAATTTTTCAACAAATAATACATGGAATAATCACGTGTCGATGCTTCTAACACAAACTAGCATATTTCAAGTATATTCCTAACAAGAACGAGCTCCTTCCATATTTTATATATTGAATACTGTCGCATAATTAATATTTTTATAGGGGTAATTAGAAAAATTTGCATTTGGTTTGACAATTTGTAAAGGATAAGTTTATGCTCTTTTCTGTCGTTATTTTTGGATTGTCTCAACTTGTGTCAATTGAATTGCGGTATTTTTCGTCAGTGACTGAAAGTGTGATAGTCTAAGCTGTACCTCGTTAGGAATATCAAATTATTTCTGAATAATACTATCTTCAACCGTTATAAATAAATATTGGCTTAATTTAATAGAAATCTGGAAAAATTCGTTGGAAATTATAATTGAAAGATGTCCAAAACTTATTTCCTTATAGTGAGATATAAACCACGATGAATCTTGATTATGCAGAATATGCTTCAAATATTATCTTCGATTATGCGCTTTCATCTTTCTAATAGATCAACTTTAAGATCGTTCATTTTTCTCCATTATCTTAAATAGTCTTCAAATTTTCTCAGGCAATAATTTCGAAGGATTGTCAATAAAATGGATTTTAACGTAGGAAAAAAGAAAGAGGAATGTAAAAAGCCTCCGGGGTTTTGCTCCCCTTCACTCTCTTCCCGAGACAGACACAAAGATGATCTGCTAGAAAAGCTCGCTTCTCGCAAACCCGTCTTTTTCTTCTCTCCCCCCCCCCTTTCTCCCCCTCTCTCCTTTCTCTCTATCACTCCCTTTCCCTTTTTCATTCTTCGCTTCCCTCAGGCGCCCTTTCTCTCAGCTCTACACCGACGGTTCTTACGCTTTTCCCCGCAACGCGAGTTCCCCGACGAGCTCCCGTGGAGCCGACGTATAGGTATATATATGTAGGTGGAGATTTTCCCAGGGGACCTTGTCGCGCGTCGTCGAGCGAACGAAGGAACGAACGCGCGTTATTGTGTGGGGTCGGGGCCACCCCTGCTTACCAATTACACGTAATTGGCGTAAATATTTCGTGGTCGAGGCGCTTCTGTTCTTATTCGTCGGCTGTCTGTAACGCGTCTTATACGAGCGCGGGCCGTTAATTTTTCATACGAGACGAGCTACCTACATTTTGATTTGGGCGACAAGGAGACGGAGAGATGGAGGGAAGCAATCGATATTGGGCTAGTTTGTACAAATGTACAGTGCGTGAACGCCGATGCCTTCAAACAGAATGGATGTTTGATTGAGATGGAGGAAGAGAGAAGCAACTCCTCTCTCTTTCGCTCTGTCTCTCTCGGTTTTTTTCTTCCCTCAAGGGGGAGAAAGCCTGCGACGGGATAGATCTGAAGGAAGTTTAAAGCACTACCCGGTATACATGGATTATCGTGTTTGATTGGCAATTTTCTTTTATCAAGTTAGGGCGCTGGATTTAATAAGCTTAGATCGAAAAGGGGCTGCCCCGGCTTCATACGGCGCTCGTAAGACTGTAACAAGGTCGGCCGAAGCTGAAGGTTATTTGTATCTTCTACACTCGTTGCAAACTCTCGCTTTCTGAAAAAAGATATATACATATATATGTACAGGATGCAAATACGGAATAATGCTATTACGCGACGATGAAAAATTTCAATCGACTAATTTTAATAAATAATACTTTTCCTTTGAAGAAAATAACTCTGTCGCAAAATATAAGCTCTGTTTAATTATATATTATACACACATACATTAACGTGGATGCGTATACCTGATTAAATAAGATTTTTATACCGGCTGTTGAAAATTCAATAAAACTTTCATCTCTGCACTCTCGGACCGAAAAAAACATGCTTATTAAATATTTTTAACTCGACCTAATGTAGCCGCACTTATCCCTTGGCATTTTTGAAGTCCCACGTTCTCATCCTCTGCACTTCGCCTCTGTCTCTCTTTTTGTCTTTCTCTTTTTCTCCCTCTGTTCTCTCTATCCATCTTCATAAATAATTAAAAGCCTCGCGAACGTCGCAAATCGCATTAGACGAGGAAGGGAGGCGGCGAAGGTAGTGGCTGGGCGAGGGGACGGGGGGCGGGGAGGAGGTTAGACGACGATTTGCGCGCGCGCGCGCGCTCGGAAAATAATAATATAAGAAAAGTCCCATGCCTCTCCAGCGGCTGGGCGCGATGTGTATACACGTATATACCGTTTTCAATTTTCCCATCCTCCTCTCTTCCTCTTCCTATACATACATCTTACCCAGCGCGTCCCTCGCTCGTGGCACGGGGACGTCCGAGTAAGTCCGCGAAGAAGAAACCAAAAATAAAGAAGAAATTGGCGCATCGAGCGAACGCGCCGAACGAAGCGGTTTATCCGACGCCGCCGCCGCCGCGGCTACGGGCCGCCCTCTCGCCCCCCTCGCGGGGACACGACGCCACGGCCGTGGACGAAGACGAGATTCGTTGGCGATAGCCGCGCGCGAGCGCGCAAAGGGACAAAATCGAGCGGCCGGGGGAAGATAGCGGTCGCGGACAGCGGCGCGAGCCTCCGAGGTCCGAGGTCGTGGCGTTTCATTTATCCCAGGCGGGGTCATCCGCGATCTCGGCCCCGGCGCGCACCGCCAATACCGTTACGTGTGCCGCACACGAGCGTTTCGCCGCGTCCCGGCGCGCGCCTGCATTTACGTACATGCATCGTGCCGCCCGTACGTATTATGCGCCTGCATCTGGGGAACGCGCAGAGCGTAGATGCCTCTATACCTATGTATATATAGGAAAGAAGATAGACGGATGGATAGAGAGAAGAGGGGCACGCTGCAGCGGATGCTGTATACCGATAATATACGCACTCTTATACGTGCCGGGACGTACGCGCGCAGGGGGAAAGGCAGAAATTGCGCGTGTGCCACGTTTGAATTAGTCGCACAACGCTCTCTCTCTCTCTCTCTCTCTCTCTCTCTCTCTCTCTCTCTCTGCGCGTGTACAAGTTCCCTCTGTATATAAAATTGCTCGCGCTCCTCTCGCGTCGCGGCGACGAGATGGCGATAATATCAACGTGGGTACTTGTTCATCCTGAAAATTAAGAAAATCGAAACGTGGATGGGGGAAGGGGAAAACGAAAAAGCCGCCAGCCTCGATCATCCTTAAATTTTAAGCGCGCGCTAGCTTCGCGTACGTAATCGATGGCAGCCGACATCGAAACGTCGGCGAACGATTTATGGGCCAGATTTCCGAATCTCCACGTCGCCACGGCCGTCGATCGATGCTTTTGACGCGAGTTCCTATATCCGTACGAGACGTACGTGGGATATTCCTCGGAGCGAGGGGGAGGGGAGTTTTCCGAAAAGAGGAGGTTCGGAATAGGAGGCTAATTCGCAGTCGTAAAAGCGCCGTTACTCGCTCGTAACTGGGAATTAGCGCCGGGTCTGTTGCTTGCACGTATATAATGCATGTATAAACGACGTAATTTTAAGCTCGTTCCTTTTTTCCTCGGTATTAACGCATCGAGTACAACAACCGAACTGTGATGCCTTTGCGCTATGCCATTGTTATCTTCGGCTTCTCGACAGTTAGGCGCATTAGCCCCAGCTTCTCCGTCGTGTTTTGCATTGATTAAAGTCTCGGTGTTCGTCCGCTTTGTTTACAATTTCGTATAAGTGCTAGGATAATAATTGCCTCGGGTGCCGGTTTGTATACAATGCGGTTAATTGCGCTATTAAACAGAAGCCTGCGGGAATATATACAATAACATATAATATACTGTACGGAACAATTCAATTCAGCAAATATACAAGCTTTATACATAATCCTCCCCCCCCTCTCTCTCTCTCCTTGTATACATATATATTATTCTAACTTTCGCCAACTTTGTTTCGTGCATAATAAGCGAATATCTCCACTTATCGCGCGCGAGCGAACGTCAATAAAGTGTTTATGCCGCTGAACAACTGTGCGATGCTACATACATACATACATACATACATGCATGCATACATACATGCATACATACATACATGTGTATATATATATATATATATATATATATATATATATATATATATATATATATACACTGTCTCTAATGATATATAGAGCTAATGAAGTGGAGAACCGCCGCGTTCGGTCGAAATAACAATTTACCTAATGGGTTAAGCCTTTTCATTGCACTCCACTCCATCCAACGGAGTTTTAGCCATGGCTGCATATGATGCAATAGTCGTGAAAACACGCCGTGATGTACCCAAGGATACCAAATGCCGCCACGCTAATCGTTATAAGCTTTGGATAATCCTTATACGTGTACACATTATATATCATTATATATACATATACAAACGAAAATATATAGACACGGCAAGACAAAAGAGAGCGACGAATCGAAGGGATGAGGGATGTCGGAGAGTCGGAAAGGAAAGAGTAAAGACGCGCGTTCCCGGTAGATACATCGGAATACATTTCCGATGCAACGTATGGACAATGTGCGACAAGGGCAAGGATCGAGGGGACGGGGGAGTGATAAGAGAACTACGCGAAGAGATACGACCGGGCATGGGAAAAAGAGTTAAAGAGAAGTAGCCAAGCAGGGGGTCGGGGGGGGGGGAGGAGTGGAGATGTACACCGCTGAGGGCCGATTCTCTCCGCTTATACGATATCGCGCGCATATTTGTATTTCTGTGTATGTACGCGCCCGCATTGACAACCCCCGGTTGTGTAGCGCAGTTCGGCGTATGCATTATGTATAAATGTAAGCGCGCGCGCGCGCTCGCCGCATAAATATATGGGAACATACGCGTATCTATAAGTACAAGCTCGTTCGCCCCCACTGGCCCCGTGCATGATGCGTCCGGGGTTGTATCGGCGCGGGTTTAAAAAGCACCGCGCGCACCTGTACGCGAAGCAAAGCGGTTTGACCCCCCCCTCTCCCTCTCCTCTCTCTCTCTCTCTCTCTTTCTGCGCGTGTTCCTGTCCGCGCTGCAACCGACTCGGGCGCATTCTTGTCCAGGTTTGACGCGCGCCCCCTCGTATACGGCTGATAAAAGATAAATTGCATCCTCTCCTTATAAAATATTCCTGTACAAGCTTCTTCAGGCCGATCGGGTTTTATTGTTGATTTTGGTTCTTTCGCGGCCTATATACTTGTTCGAGGATGCACGATCCGAGCGATTGCTCCTGTTTAGCCGAAGAATTGGCTAATTAAACTTGTACTGTAACAGTAAACCGGTTCTGGCTCGGAAAAATCATAATTCATTTCGTTTTTTCAAATTTCATTTATAGGAAATAGATATTTTTACCGCTATTGAAATCTTCGCGTTTCGTAATTGGAAACATAAAAAATGCAATCGGAGGAAATTTATTTACACGATAGACGAAGCAAACAATCCTGAAATACGGAAAACCAATATTCTTTGTTAGCAAGCTACGAATGCAAGACTTTAATTATAAAAGCACGGAAAATATTATATTTAATACAATAGATCAAATTAATGAAATAATACTTTTAATCGAGGTAATTGATTGAATAAATCTACAAGAATGAAACAATTAATTGGAATTATGTCTGTATAATTATTTAAAAATGAAATTCGCTCAATGTTAAGCAATGAAATAAATGCCAGGCGAAAGAAATATGATTGTGCAAAATTATCTCAATGATTAAGTTTAATATGATATCTTCTTTAATTACGCTTTTATTTAAGTATTTTTCGTAGATATAAATTGACTCTCTTTTTAATG
Source organism: Sycobia sp. Sy_11 (assembly GCA_018907035.1). Lineage (NCBI taxonomy): Eukaryota > Metazoa > Arthropoda > Insecta > Hymenoptera > Epichrysomallidae > Sycobia > Sycobia sp. Sy_11. The sequence continues at coordinate 1,473,576 of JACCIC010000065.1, read as the reverse complement.
GAAGAATTTTACTAAATTTATCATTTAGTATAGCCATGGTTATTAGTCATTACATTAAATTAATTATATAATTTGATTTATCTTGAACTAATCGTTTATTGATACATTCATTAAAGTGGTACGACATTGAAATCCGTCCATAAAATCACGAAAATTTGGATCCCATAAATATTATCGATGAAAAAAATAATATATTAAAAGAGATATTAAAAATGTATTATTTATTAATCTTGAAATAGGTATTTTATATTATGGCATGTTTAAATATTCTGATTGATTATTGTTGGAGTGTAACGATATGAGAATGCATACACGCAACGAGAGAGAGAGCGAGAGAGAGAGAGAGAGAGAGAGAGAGAGAGAGAGAGAGGAAGCAGGTGGGAATGATCGTGAGTATATGGAATGAAATGAGCCGTGTAACTCAGGTAAGAAAAGCGAAAGAGACAGAAAATAGCTTTAAGTAAAGCATGTCATAAAATATAGAAAGGTGGGGATAGGGACAAACAGATGTTTATGCTATTACCTGTAGCTTTAGATTAGATACAGGTAGCGCCAGTTTGGAAAGGACAGCCAGAAAAGAGAGGTTAATTTGGGATAGTTTACTTTCGTTACATGATTTGTTACATTTTTAATAAAGAATATTCTCATTTAATACACACAATTTACGCGGTCCTTTACTTGAGGTTCCAACACTTATATTTCAAGAAAACATTAGCAATGTTTTATAAAGCACATGTATAAAGCAGATATAATCAATAAATTAAAGATGCCTTTTACCTTAACCTATATCAATTATATAATCTGTATAAATAATCTCTCGCATTGCATTGTTCTTTGTAAAGAATAGTTCAGAATGCGAATAGTATCTTAGGAGCGTCAAACGAAATACAAACCCTTTTGTCAATTTGGCTGTATGCAGCTGAAAACATAAAAAATAAGAAAAAGATATTAAAAAAAAATCTTCCACAAGTGCAATCAATTTTGAGCGGACGTCTATGGCAAAAGTTATAAGCATCGATCGCTCGGAACTTTAGAATAGAAAGTTATATCGAATTTCCGGCCTCGCCCCGGCTTTTGCCCGAGCGCAATAAGTCAAGCAATAAGTCCATCCCCGGCCTGGGAGAATCAAAAAAGTTTGATAGCTTGCTTTTCGCCATTTAAATGCCTTCATTGTTTGCCCCTGGGTTTTAATAAGGCTGCGCGAATAATATAATAGAGGCGTGGACGGAGGGGAGGGGGTGGAAGAGAGAGGGAGTGAGGGAATCGCGCTTTCCAATTTACTAAAAACTTTCAATACAATGCCCGGCCGCGCTGGTTTCGCTTAGCATTTTTTCCCCTCCTCCGCCTATAATATGCAAATGCAGCCGAAAGCATCAAATATGCATATCCAATGTAATTGTTATTTAAATGCATTGTATTATATATATATATATATATATATATATATATATATATATATATATATATATAATCGATTTTTTGCCTTCTCTGTTTCAGGTAAGCGAGCTGCTTTGATTGTGTAATGTGTACGGTAATGAAAATATCAGGATCGACCGTCGCAGTTCCCATGATTTCCGTTTTCATTTTTTTTTGGATAAGCAAAGGAAATTTTACGGTTGACAACTAATGCGAAACGGACTCTGGTAATTATTTAACCTGGTCGGATAATACATGATAATAATAGCTATACAAATATATGTATATGTTTATACGTATATGTATATATTTGTCGAATGTAGCAAATCGTAATGTGCCTATATAAATTTATATATATATATATATATATATATATATATATATATATATATATATATATATATATGTTTGTTCGGCTGCATGCTTCTGTACTTATTAGATTACATACAACCGGCACAGGAAATGAAGAGTACATCATTTTGACGAATCGCTGCTTTTTATATCCAAGCGTCTGATTGCTTACCTGGAAAAACTAACGAAATTTCACTCTCCTTCCTTTTCTTCCTCCCAGGCTGTTTTATCCTAAACGAGCCCAGACAGCGATAATTGAGCCTTCGCGTGTATCCGTTCTGCAGCGATTCGCACTAAAGCGCGCGCGCGTGCGCCTGTGTGTCTGTATTAGCCTTCCAGCTATAGTGCACACGAAACGGCGGCGGTAGTCGGCAGTCCTCGTTTGTTTTTAATGCGAACTTATCGTCGTGCTGAAGATAACAATGAATTATACACACACACACACACACACACACACACACACACACACACACACACACATATATATATATATATATATATATATATCTATGTATATGTATATAAAATTTATTCAGTAATATTATTGCTTCGTATATTAAATTAAGAATATTATTAAGGATTTCCTTATCTTTTAGTAATGACAATAATTTTTTCTTTCATTCTCGAACAGCCTAGGTTTGAGAACAATCTCTAAAATGAATATAATTACTTGGATTTGCTTATATTGAATGTTGTTTCTATCTTTAAGTTTTTGCAAAAATATGAAGAGGTGATACTACAAATCGGTATATAAATAAATAGATTCTCCGTGAAAAGAAAGAAATCGATAGTTTTCTATACAAAATTCGATAAAAATTTTACTATATTTTTTATAATAGTGGAAAGACGCACGTAGAGAATTTGAGACGAAATATTGTAAGACTTTTATTACTGTTCATTGTAAATAAAATGAAAAAGGAATAGGGACACGTTAAAATAATTGTATATCTAATTCAGATATTGAACGAAGACGATGCAAACTCTAATTTTCAGCTGGAAGACTTTCTTCTTCAACTCATGTTTCGAATGGACACGATTTCGAGTAAAAAGTAAAAATACCAATAATACGGTTTTAATTTTCATTATAGGAATAGTTTTAATTTATATAGTATTATTTACAAATGTTGATTTCATTCGATAGATATCTTCTAAATTTTATTTGCGCTTGCACCTCTGTATTCGTCTCCTAATTTTTCTCCTTGTTCCTATAGAAAGTCTACAGTTTGTTTTGAAAAGGATTATTGTTTTAATTGAATACACTGCAAAAATCCTTCGAATAAAATTTCAAGATGCAACGTCACTCTAATCACGACCGTAAGAAACATTTTCCGCCAATCCCGTAGCGCTACACGTTTGCTATCTAAGAGCAACCGCGACGCAGGGTCAACCAAGTGCACGCCGTGCATGCGCGTATTATACGCACGTCCATTTGACGAGAATCCCCGTGTGTGCACCGCAGAACGTCGGTGTCGAAGGATGGAAAGAGAGGAAGAGAGACAGAGACAGAGGAGAGAGAGGAGAGAGAGAGAGAGAGAGAGAGAGAGAGGGAGGGAGGGAGAGGGAGAGAGGAATAGAGACAAGAGAGGATCGGCCGCGCGTGTGCATAAGTCACCGGGGCTTCGCGTTTACGCTCCCACGCGTGCGAGCAGTCGGCGGTGCGCACCATCAAGGCGGCGGTATCGTCTCTGTCTCGGTAAGAGAGAGAGAGAGAGAGAGAGAGAGAGAGAGAGAGAGTGAAGAGGTGAGAGGAGGAGGGAGAAAGGTATGTATCTCCCGCAAAGATCGTTCCTTCCTCGTCCCGTGATAGTGCGGTCCGATGGAAACTATAAACTTGAAGTTCTTTTCGTATATACCCGACTTGATTTTAGCTAAATCATCGGCGGTTTAGACTCATCCTAAACTTCTATGTGAATATACACACACGCGCGCGCGCACGCGCGCGTGTTGAATTGTGTCGAATTGAATTTCACGAATTATACACGATATCAATAGAATTGAATAATATTTAGCTAGAAAAATTTCTGAAGATTTTGCAATCTTAAGAAAGTTTTTAACATTTAATTAATTACTTTACCGACAATGAAATCATAAAATATACGTATTACGCTTCATTCGAGCTTTTCTGTTCAGCGAAATAAGAACCAGAGATTTCTTCCGTCACCCATGGTTTCTATCTCGGCTGTAATTTTTTGCCATAAATAAAAAAAAAATGTGTCTATTATTACTATATTTCATTATTAAAGGCGATCTATTAAAATTTATCTCGATTCAAGTACACTTTGATTAAAAAACGAGCCGCTTCTTATACGGCATATACAATGGTATATTGTTTGGACTTGTTTTAATTATACTTTATTTCAGTAAAAATATCGCTCGATAAATAGTTAATAGAAATTTCTAAAGATTTAAATTATATCGAAGGCGGAATTATATAAGGTTTGAAAAACTTTTAATTATTAACCTATCAGCGAGTTCAAGCGAGTTAATTTAGGCTTGAGATACAAAGATAAGATTAAAGAAAAACTTTCGTCCTCGACGATACTCTTTCTCTTTGTCTAGTTTTTCGCTTTTTTTGTTTATAAATTTTAACAACATTTATAGGCCGTCTTTCCGTCATTCTTCCAAGTTATATTAATTTTCATTTATATTTTAATAAAATGAGGAATAAAAGTTGGCGGTCTGCCTTTGAATTTTTAATTGGGCTTATCGTAAAGCGCAGTCACCGTTGTTTTCCAATCAATAAGCTGTGCTGTGCAGTGGGAGTGGCAGCGGTCTTTGTTCGAGCAAAAACTGTCAAGCTAACATCGTCAATTATTTCAGCTTTGATAGTTTCATTTTCGCGCCGACGATTTTCGTTTGCCACCACGACTATAATTAACCGAATCGCTGTTTCGTATAACAAATATTCCGAATTCATTTCAGAAGCATTTCAAAGAATAATTTATTATTCCCTGTAGGGCTCGGTAGCGTTAAATATATAATAACTACTTTTAATGCGCGCTGTTGAATTAAACAATAAATTAATTCCCGAAACGTAAATTTATAAATAACGAAAGTGTCCTATGTATGCGTCTTGCATAAATTGTTAAAATTCTCTCACAAGTAGAAATAGATAGGAAGAAAGGAAAAAAGCCTAAATCAATCAAGTGCTTATAATATGCCCTTCTGTAGCATGTAAGAGATATTGAATAATGCAGCGCATTGTATCAGTCGATTAAGAAAAGAAAAAGGCTCGTTGCGCAAATCCGTCGGAAAAAGGGTTGGCGTATTAAGCAATAAATCGACGACTAAGAAGGATGAGAGGTGGATGGGAGGGAGGAAGGCTTAGCCTCGCGCGCGTCGAGTCATCATCCGCCTTCCTGGTATACCTTAACAATGGCGAATAAGGCGCGTGACAGCCGGATAAAAGAGAGCGGTGATGGGAAGGGGCTGGAGGGGGGGAGGGGGAGGTTCCTGCCGCGCGACGACGCGACGGCGCAAAAGCAGAGTTTCTTTCGTATGTCGCGCGGCTCGTCGTTCTGCATTATGAGATTCGCGGAATGAAAAAATTGCTCTTACGAGGCCCATCCGTGGCCGTGCGAGCGCAGGTACTATATATATATATATATATATACACGCTCATTGTCCACTTGTCGTCTATTTCGCGCGGCTTCTCCGTGAAAAAATTTCACGGGTTTTTCCACGAGGTTTTATCAATCAATTTATACAGCACAATTTCAAGGAATTATACTGACTTTGCTCAAACCTGCACCGTGCTGCTGAAAAGATTCGATGGGCGTATACACCCATCAGCCCATCACACCGTGCACAATTCAATAGCGATAAAATGGGCTTAAATTTTTACTCGGATGCAGTTAAAAACGCAGCAATAAGTTTCCGATTCGCGATGGCATTCAATCCTACGCGAAGGTCTCTCTCTCTCTCTCTCTCTCTCTCTCTCTCTCTCTCTCTGACGTATTCAAACTAAAAATTTAATCTAGCGAGCAACAGAAAAACATTTTTAAATAATCTAAATAATATCGAATTTTCTCCTTCGATAAATCTTGTGCGGCAGAACGAGACGATTGTATCGGTTCAGATGTATAATCGCGCTCTTTGGTCCTGCTTATCTTATGGCTATGATGTCACATCGGAAATCCCACTGATTGTTACTGCACCGAGCGAAAATTCGCCTTCATTTTCTCGATGTTGAACTGTGCGCGCTGTGAATGGCTGATAGACGCGTGCCCTGACTTCTCCCATTTATCTAGGCTGGCTAGTCTTTTGAGAAATACTGTGTATGATATAAACAAATTTATCACCTAAATCAATTATTTATATAAATTTTTGATGATAAAAAAAATTATTTTGATTTCACATTGATAAATTAATTTCATTGGATGATTTGTGAGTAGAAACTATGGTGCTGAATTAATTGTAATCAATATAGTGGAATGTGCCGATTACAATGATTACTCCGAATTAGTAGTTCAAAATAGTCGTACGTGAAATCGATATACTGGAATGCACAAAAAATAAATTGTTAATCAATCAGTAATTTGGACCTGATGTATTTGTGAATTGGAGGGAAAAAAGTATAAATCGAATCTATTTATATTTTGTTCCATCTATTTATTTTGTACAAATCTAAATAACAAACGTATATATATATTCGTATAGTGATGGAATTCAAAATACACCAGTTACATAAATTATAAACAAAAGAGTGAGAATATATCTTAAAAGTAGAGTAGCTTCATCAGAATTCGGTCTATTTCGGTTTAAAAGGAGAACGGTGCAGTGAAAGCGAATGTGAAATTAAAGTAAAACGAATAGATTTGTTATATATATATATAGTGAAACGATAAATCGCAACTGCAATCGCACATGCTCCAACTAATCATTTTTAACAATGAAAGATGTCAATTGGATACTTAACCACGATATATAGCTATTATGATACGAACATACATCTAATGCCCCAATAATTCAGCCAAAAACTTGAGTTTTTACGTAAAAATTCACTGAAGCCGAACGACGTGGAACGTATATCGGGCAAACTTTTTTCTATCGGAGAAAAATGTCGAAGTAATATAGATTTACATTTACAAATCCCAAAGAGGAGTCGAAGCGATCGAAGCAATTTGAGTCGTTGGACAAAAGGTTTTTGGTGACGGGGATAGTCAGATTGTCCTTTACTAAAAAAATTACTTTTAATTTTACTTAATTTTAAGTTTTATATTTTAAATTATATGAAAGTGGTTGTAAATATAGGTTTTATGACTGTCATAATTATATTAGTTTATAAAAAAGACCTGAACGCCGATTAAAATATTTATGAGTTCGTTTAATTCGATTACATGTTGGTTAAAACAATATATAACGGTTGTAATAAACTATTAAAATATAACAACGTTCTGTATAATAAAATTTAACGAGACTCAAGAATAAATTCGTACAGTTGGAACTAATCAGTATTTTGTATTATGAGACGAAGCTCAAATGTATTCGGAATGGATTACAAATGTATTATAAATGTTTGTCGGATGCTGATATAAAACAATAATCGAATCCGCACAATAATTATATGTTTATAATCGTTTAAAATGATTTTGTTTTTCCTTTACTTAATAATTTAGTTAATAAAAACAGGTCTATGCCATAGTTAAAGTGAAGCATCGAGCTATTAATCATCATTTAACCGATAATCTACTTCCACTACCCCCTCCCTCTAATTCATCGGGCAGTCACGCACGGAATCTAAAAAGCTAAACCCCTCATCCCCCTCATAAAAATATATATTTCCCCGCAACGTCGAATCGCTCCGTAAATGAAACCGCTCTCGCGTCCCAATAAGCAATTAGCCCCGAGAGCCAGCCGCGGGCGTCGTTCAGGCGAGGTGCGATAAAGTTGATCGTAATAAGGTACGTGTCTCCCCCCTCCAACCCATCGGAATCGCGCCGCGGGACCTAAATAAAAACCGACGCGCCGCGCGTGCGCCACCTAGGCTTTCCCGCGCGCGCGCGCGTGATAGCCCCTCCCCCTCCCCTCAGGGAGCTAATTAATATCGATCTGCCGCGATCGCGATTAATCCCGCGGATATGAGACGCGCTATAACTCCCATAAATCACGCGGATGAGGGCTGAGCGCGCGAGCGTTTCAATTATCTCTTCAAACGCGCCACGCTTCATTGGAGCGCAACAGAATCCGGGCGCTTCGCGAAAATTAGCGCGCGTCGTATAAAAGCGCGGGGCTTGCGCCCTATATATATATATATATATATATATTATGTATATATATGCAAACGCATGTCGGGCTCTTGCACCGCGCACGTCGGCCGAAAATTGCCCGGCACGGATCCGCGCTCGTGCACAAAGGGCAGACGAAAGCGTTCGGCGCGCAGGCATCGCCGCGCATATAATAAACATTCAGCTTTATCTCTCCCCTCTCTGGTCCTGGGCCGGGCGCTCGTCTTTTTATGCGCGTCTCCCTTGCCCCCCCCCTCGCCCCCGCCCCCCCGCCCGTCGCCGCGTGTAATAAATGCGATTTCCCGAGATCTTTCCCGCTCCCCCCGCCAACGGCCCTCCCTCTGCGCGCGCGTTCCCGCGGAACAGCCGCACGGTAGGAGCTCGCGACTGGGGCCGATGCTCGTTACGGCACTCCGCGCCCTTTCGCGCGCGATACTTGTTATCCGCCTAGGTATACATACATTGCCTGTACACGTATACTTTTATCTCGAGCGAGTCCGACGTTCTGGCCCCGTGCGTCCGTCCGTCTATTCCAATCATCCTCATTATTTGTTTGCCTGGCTCTTCGCGATTCATTTATACTTATGGAGCAGAAAATTCTATATACTGAACCGCCGAGCCGCGTTCTTTCATCATTCTGATTCGCTTTACCTCCCCTTGCATCCTTTTTATCAAGCTCGTCCATGGGCTCGTTTTCAAATGAAAAGTTGTTAGGAGCTTTGATGGTTTTTTGCAGTTTCATTTTAATAGATACGCGAGGCATCCCGCATCGATTATGCCCAATTTTAAAAATCCTTTTATTTTCTTTTACATCTCAAATTCTTTTCTCATATTTTATACTTTATAAGTTACGTTTTCCATACAGATCTGTCGTCTACAAATTCGAAAAAACAATTGTTTTAACCATTAAAATTGTAACGGATCGGAGCTCTCGGTAAATAAGAAGAACGGCTAAATAATAAAGCAGAGAAGCCTTAAATACCAATTTATTAAATGTATGAAATAGAAAAGCTGTTTGACCATGGTGGTTAATGTCTTTGAACGGCCTGCCTGTACGTACTAATGCATGTAACTCGCGTTAAATACATATACATGTATGTTTGCGCTTCGCTACGCAAAATTGTCTCCTGTGGAGTTCGATATCGCACATAGAGGATTTCAAGGTATAAAACAATTTAATTGATTGTGAAGTCATCTAAAAGTTAGAATCCAAGTTAAGATCAGTATCGTCGTTAAGTACACTGATTTGACCTCTGGAACTTTCATATTTAACAGTTTACTCTAAAACGACGGATGATAGATAACGTATAATAAATTGCATCAGCGATATCTAACTCTCTCTGTACGCCGATATTTTCCGAGTATGCTGTATATTTATTGTTTGCGTCGGAGACAATTTGCGACAGGATTTGTATGTACGAAGGATTATACATTCCAAAAGTACCGCTATGCGTTATGGTTCGGACTGTCGTAGGACCAGGTATGACTCTCGAGGGTATGAAGATGTGCAGGCAGCGAAAGACGAACGGAAAATTGATGCAGCAGCGATCGGATGAACATCCTAGCGCGTGTGCGCGAATCTTGGGATTTGTCTGTTGTACGGGAGAGATGGCTTTACCGTCGATTTATTGTTTTTTTCTATTTATAGTATACTGGAATTTTAGCTTAGCAAATATCAGAGTGTTTGTTTTATTAATCCTGACAAAGCATCAAAAATACCTTAATATTTGGAATACACAGTTTATACTCCACGCTACGTAAATTTTATGCACTAAGATTTTTCCACATCTTCTTGTATAAGTATCCAATATGTATAGGTAAATTCATAATTTACGATGCTAAATACGAAAACACGATATAACAAAAATAGAAGAGATATTTAAACAAACTCAATCATATTTTAGAGAATAGAGTTAAGTATTGAAATAGTAAACTCCGCTATGGAAAAAGGCAATAAAAACGACCTACTTTAATATAAAACAATAATAATTATTTGCAATACTGCATAAGGACAAATATATATAAAAACGCGTTTGTATATTTTTAAACTAACATATACCTTAAAAATCTGCAATGATGAACCATATGCGTTTTCAGCGCGTTGGAAACATCGGAAGAGTGTCTATAGTTACTGGGTGTGAGGATTAGTCAAACCTTCTTGCACCGATGATTGATCTTTCTATTCTGTATAACGTTCGGAAAACTTATAATTTCAATCGAGCAATTATTTCATTTGCTCACAGGTATGCCACGCACATGGAGACGAGGATAGATCACTTGTCAGTTCCGAGATTCAATCGAGATCTAGCTCGTTATCTTCTCTTCCCATCGATCTTCGGGACAAAGCTGGCACGATCCTCGCTTATGCGTATACGGAGATAGCGGCTTATATAATAAACGAATATGTAAGCATCGGGGTGATCATTAAAAGGCATATTTCTCAAACGTATCCATTTCAATATCTTAAAGCAATTGTATCGAAAATTGCCTTTTCGAGCTTTATAGGCAAAAATTCGATACAATATAATAAAGGATATTCCCAAGTTATATAGCGTCTGGAGCGAGCTCTCGGGTATCCACGGACGGTTCTATTCGAAATTATGAAAATCTTCCTCGCGCGCACTCTACATCATATCGTCAGGCCAACAATGGGGCATTCATTTGGGGAACAATTTAAAACGTCTCGTCGCAGCCTTCGTGCGCGCACCTTCGTATAGGCAGCTGCACGCGCGCTGTCGCTCGCATCTCCTCCGTGTATATAGGTATATTTATACATGTATATAAACAAGCTATCGCTCGATATAATCCCCACACGCGCACGTTCGCGTTATATACTTGCATTCGCACTTTCAGCGTCACTTTTCTCTAGCGGCCATTATTCTATAACGCTCATTGTTTACGCGAGTAGACGTAAGTGTATATATATGTAGAGTTGCAGAAAGGTTACAGCGATTCTAGATGTATGGGCAGGGCTTTTTTACCAAAAGTTCGCTATCCGCGCGGCATTGTCTTCGTTGGTCTAATCAAAGATTTATTATACATACGTAGACATACACACACGCGCACGCACACACACTCATATCGTCGAACGAATAAAGAGTGAAAGTGTAGTATCTTCTCTGTATTGTATTCAATGGTGAACGTAACGTTTTACGAAATAGAGTGTAAATATATATATATATATATATATATATATATATATATATATATATATCCCGTCATCGATTGCGCAATCACACAATTGAATATGTATCATATATTATATAAAAGTCGCTCTATACTTGGACATATTGAAAACTGTACTAGGCAAAATACCATCTCATCTAAAATAATAATGCAATTGATTCTGATTATGAAAAAATAAGCGTAGTTCCTTTCATATTATAATATTAAAGATATCTTTATCGGAATATCAATACATTATTTTGAAATCATTTTCTCGTGTGTATATATATATATATAAGAATCGTTCACCCGCTCTGTTACACGAAGAAAAATTTTCTAATAAAAATTACAATAGTAATTATTAATTTGATCACAGACTGTAAAAAGTCTAAAAAAGAGCCATAGTTCTAATAAATTTTATTAGGGAAAACTTAAAAATTTCCTCACGATATTTATAAAATTTATTACTAGAAATGTCTCAATTTCGCTAGATTTTTTACATTCTGTGATTTTTTTCCTTGAAAATTTTTCTTCGTCTACCGATGAAACCAACAGGTGCCTTAGGGTGAAACCGGGGAAATCGTGTATAATTTATATGCATATTGGCTTTTAGTTAAAAAATATATTATTTTATAAGCTCGAGTTCTTTTGGTATAATTAATTTTACCTTACATTCCGTTAAGTCGAACATGCCATTAGTATTATAATTATAAAGACAGTATAGCATCGGTTATCTTAAAAAATCTCGATACATGGCAAATTCGATTTTCGACCATAATTCATTATATATATATATATATATATTATATATATATATATATATATATATATATATATATATATATAAGTGTGTAACAACTGTACGTATAGACAGTTTAAGGGAAAAAAATCGCTGTGCCAGCTGTAATTGACCGCATAATACTTATCTCGCGCTGACTATCACTTTGCCAGGCAAGTATATGTCGCGCGCGCGCGCGCATCTCACCGACGCGATCCCTGCGGAGCTCTATAATCCGGGACCTGATGGGACCTCCGTCCACTGGGTGCACCCCAGCGACCGTCTTCCTATGTGTGTGTGTGTGTGTGTGTGTGTGTGTGTGTGTGTGTGTAACGTGTATACGTGTACGTTAGCGATCTCCCCCGCGGGATCTTGCGCACATACCGCACGCTCTCGCGCACACCGCTGCTAATCGCGGTCAAAGGACTGTCTCGCTCTCTCTCCGCCTCCCTCTCTCTTGCGCGCGCGCGCGCGCGCGCATAATTAGCGCCGCGCTATGGGATCGCCGCGTCGGGCACGTTTCCCCGGAATCCGCAGCGCGGAGCTATCGCGTCGGTCGCGGAAAGTACGGAGAAAAAAGCCGCGGGCGGCACGCCGGTGCCCCGAATTAAGGGAGAATATAATGCGCGTAGGGAGGGTCAATTAAACGGTTTTAATGGCCAACGTATACACGCGCCTTCTTTTTTGTAGTTGATGTTTTTTCTTTTAAGAGCGAGCCTCGGGGAGAGAGGGAGAGAGAGATAGAGTGCGGGAGGAAGGGGGGCCAAGCAGATCGCTATACGTAGAGGAAATTGCGGATGCGCGACCGATGATAAGGCTTGTTTAGCCGCGGATCGACTTTTATTTTCTGCGCTTGTTATACGCGCCGGTATTACACTGGGCTCGCAATAAGAGAATAAGAGCGAACGCCGGGGAGGGGGGACAGAGAGCCGGATTTCATTGCCGACTGGAATCACGGGCTCTGCTTACCTTCGGTCTCGATGTAATTATAATTAGGGAGCCGCGTGGTGGGAGATGCGCGATGACGATTAAGCCCGCGGTCTGCCCGTGGAGCCGATGAAAATCTCCTTAATATCCGAGGATTTAATAGCGCGGTCCAAAGCTTCTCGGAATCATTTGAGCTGCTTAAGATAATCTTTTTTTTCTCCCTTCTTTCTTTTCATCCATCGCCCCCGCCTATAGTTCTAATTAGGCGGAAAGCGATATTCCGAAAAGTAATTCGGACGATCGGAAAAGCGATCGGGCGCCGAATCCCCGCTGGAAGACGAAAGATATTACACACACGGGCCGCTGTTGTTTCCCATCGTAGAGATTCGAAAAAAGTCGTCGTTACGCAATTATCTTCGTTAGCCTCCTCGATCCGCACGCTCTAAACAATTGCCGCGGTGGAATTGCCGAACGAGAGGTATATACTTATAGGTATAGAATCGAAGGCAAAATGACGGGACGTGGGCGGAAAGGCCGGTAATGAACGAATCGGACGTGGTTATCGATCATTATACATTCGATTGTACAACGTTTCATTACGCAATTCATACAAGGGTTTCCCATCGAGTACAATTTTTTACACTAATGCAATAATTAATTGATTTTGATTGTTACTTCAAACTAATGATTGCGCTCTGAATGGACATTGATTGCAATAATGTTGGATCCGTCTGGTCGAATAGTAACTCATTCTATTAATTATTTACCGATTATTACTAAATTTATCAAATTTTACGACTTTCATAAAGATAAATACCGATGTGCAAAGTGCAATACTTATGATAAATCAGTCTTTATAAATTTTCTTCTATTTTTGGAAACGATTGGTGCTGGTTCTTTTCATTCTCGTCATATGGGGCGGCTGGACAACAATTGGCTAGAAGGGCTCAACCTCTCTATCGCTATCTAGGGACGAATCTTAATTCCTCCCTTCTAATTTGCCAACCTAAAACTTATTTTATCAAGGCTTGTAACATTAAATACTTCCAAAAAAACGTAATAAAAAGCATAATTTTGTATCGAGAAAATAAGATACTTGTGAATTATCCTAAAAGCCCAATATATAATCTATCAGACAGCACTAGTGCAACATTTGATATTCAATGTATTTCCAATTTACGAAATCGCGTAATAAATTCCTTTCTTCGAAGTTCATTGCGAAAAATAGGACAAATATTAATACAAAAAATATTAATAAAGTTCTATCGCATCTCCTAAAACATAGAGTCGAAGAATTTTTGCCTTTGTGCGCATAAAATTTCGCCTCGTTCAGAACCGAATACACGTATAAGAATACCCTGGCAACGAGTAAAGTAAAAGTGCGCGCATCCAACGTGTGCGCGCGTATTCGAAAGAGAAACGGAACGTGAAAAAAGACCAAAGCGTCGAAGCAACGAATAATGCGCGCGAAAGTCTGCGAGAGACGTGGCGCGCGTGTGAGTGTTGGGGCGGGGAAGGGACGGGGGGGTGTACGAAAAAGGAAGACCGACCCGTAGCGCGCCGTATATACAAAGCCCCCGCGAGAGACGGACAAGCGCGAGCGCGCGAAACGGCCAGTGGTAAAATCGAATGGGGAGCTTCCACGTAACGGTCGCGAGCGTGCGTGGGAGGGAGCGTATAACGGGGGGGGGGGGCGGCGAGCCTCGCCTTTTTCAAGGGTCGATTCGTCAGGCGGATGCTCCCACCGCCGCTGCCCGCGTCAAATTTTCCGACGCGCTTGCGTAGGTAGTGGTAGCGGAGCGCTCGCGCGCGCGCGCGCATTAAGCCCACCGGATGGCCGGCCGATAAAAGGAGGCCTCTATTCCTTTTTTAACTCGGCGCTTCGACGGCCGAGATAAAAGGGAGGAAGAGCCAGGCCGCGAGAGGGGATAATCAACGAAAGCTCCGGACGGCGGATCGATTTTTCGCTCTTACATCTCGAGGGCCGGAGAGAGGCGGCCGGAGCGAGAGCGTTTTACTGCGCGCGCGATACGCGTCGGAGCTTTGACGCGCCTCGGCGCGATAAAGGCGGGCTCGTTGCGAGCTGCTACTTTTCATAAATTTTACGCCCGGCTCCTTTCGGCCGGCCGAACGATTTCTGACCGGGGGCCGATAAATCGGATTTTTACGAATTGCATCGAGATAGAATAGGCGTATATATAGATGCTTGCGCCCGGCGATGGGATCGCGAAAAGCCGAGCCAGCGAAGAGGCGCGCTTCGCGTTACCCGGAAGTGGGACGTTTTTAATTTATTGGATTTCGCGTAAAGTGGGAACTGTTTAAGTTTAATTATTGTCAGACTGTTGGACATCGAATAATAGAAATTTCGAAAAAGTCAAGTTTTCATGTTTCAATTTTTAAGAAAACCTTTAATAAAATGCAAAAGTGAGACGCTCTTCTTATATCACTTCCTGCTTTACAACGAAATTATTCATTTCAGAATGAAAAGCGAGTTGAAAATTTGTTCCTTGTTCGCTTCTCACATATATAAACTTGACTAAAAGGGAGTCTTTACTTCGCCTTCCTCTACCCCCCCCCAGTCTCTCTCTCTCTCTCTCTCTCTCTCTCTCTCTCTTTCTTCGCCAAGTTCCTCAGTTAAATTCCAAAGCCTAATCATTCTACCCCTTTCATTTCCTCCCGAACTTCGTCCCCAAAAGATCGATTATACAAAACATTTGCCTTCGAATCGTTTCAGAATCTTCTCTCCGCCAGGTTCCTTTCCAAAGTATAGACGAGCGCACCCACCCGCGTTAGGGAAACTTTGCTAAGCCCCGGTGACGACGACGACTATACGACCATTTAATTCGACGTTGAACTTCTCCTTCTCCCCACCTCTCTATCTCCCTCTCCCTCCTCACACTCTCGCTCTTCCCTTTTACTCTCCATTTCTCTCCTTCTCCGTTCCCTTTTACCCTCACTTTCCCACTCCCCCCTCTCCCCCCTCGCTCTCTCGCTCTCTCTCTCTCTCTCTCTCTCTCTCTATCTGTCTATCTATCTCTCAGTCTTTCTTGTGCACGCGACCTTTTGGCACAAAGCCATCAAGCGCAGCCAGTGTCGGAAAATATAGAAATCTAAAGAGAGAGATATATCAAATGAGAGAATAAGAGAATTAAAGATAATGAGAGCAGGGAGGGGGTAACAAGACGTGAAAGCTGTGAAGAAGAGTAGATGAAAGTCAGAGAAAGCAATAGAAACAGGCATTCGGATTTGTTTCTTGATCATTTGCTTATGAATCGCGTTCAGACGAGGACTAATTTATCAATTGTCTATAAATACAAGCTGCTTTTTTTTCAAAACTGAATTAACCTATAGCGTCTATTGTATAGAATAAGCATTGTAATTCGTAAATTCTTATCTGGAAAGTGAAATATTGTTACAAATAGCACATAAAAAAAAAAAAAAAAAAAAACACAGAGCTTGAAAAAGAAAGTTACATTGGGCATCTGCAGTTGCATACAGCTTCTTTTCAATGAAATAATTGCTTACAAAGATATTTATTTTTATAATTTATATTTTATCAACTTTTTACTATTGTATAATGTTCTTACATACAGAATTTGTCTAAAAAATAAATTGCTTCCAAATCTGAAATAGAATTCATATTATAATTTAAGATTATTGTTCGTACCGATACGTGATTGTTGGCAGAATTAATTATAATAGAAAATTTTCTTTGAATTTTTTACATTATTAAACCAAATTTACCAATTTAACATAATACGTGTAAATAAAGATCAAAAGTTATAACGGTTTTTTTTTCGTGAACACTAATATAAATTTGAATCCGATTCTCACTCGCGTATTTTCGAATCTTCAAAATTTCGAGAAGTGCAACAACTGCCGAGCATTTCTTGGTAAACCCTCGCAAATTCGCATGTGTCAGACATAGAATTTTATTTTTTTTTAAATTTACATTTTATTTCTTCCAAATATTATATAACTTAATAATGATGTTAATAAATATATCGTAAATAAATACAAGGAAAAAATTGGTTGTTAATGAAGGAATCACTATGCCAGTTACTGTAATCGTAAATTAATTAATATTGTAGAATAGATGACCTAATTACTACTTTTGAAACAATTAAAGTTTTGTTATTTACTTTGAAAATATTTTCATAACAAATACCGTTATTAATTAATAATAAAAATCTTTGCAAAACTATTGTCGAAGTATAACAATATTATAAGTATAAATGAAATTATTCTCAGTTATGTTAATTAAATGTAGTTATTAAGTAATTAATCAATTGAGAATTCAAATTTCGCTAACAATCAATATATTAACAATTTTTGCACGAATTCAAATGGGCGAACATTAACACTGATTTTTTCAATTGTAATTTTGCCGTTGTTGTGTGCTTATTGTGAAAAACTTTGTCTATATTTTGGGCATATATATTACGTAATATATATTGTAATCAAATAAATCACTTTTTCGACTAGCATCGTCATCTCGCATTCACAAATTCTTAAACGTACCATTCTAAATGTGTGTACACTGATTGTTAATGCAACGATTCGCGAAAATAGAAAATTTTGATTTTAATATATGCAAAACTGAAGGAAGTTGGGAAAAATAAGTTGAAACCACACTCCGCTAGATACATACGACACCGCAAGCTTGATGATAAGTGCATCTTGCACACTCAGACCTCTATGTATATACGCGTAACCCTGAGTTCAGGAAGAGACGTGCACCTTTTGCATCTATATATATATATTTCTTTCTGTGAAAGTTTACTCGGCTGGAAAGACCGGGCGAGGATGGTAAGACCCCGAGAGCTTGAGCTGGAGCCGGGTGGAATACACCGTCGATTTCATCAATGTTTTTTCCAAGACTCGATTATATATATATATATATATATATATATATATATATATATATATATATATAGTGTTTATGAGTTGTACGTCGACAGTTCCATGTTACTTGGCATCGCTCCACCTGGAGCCCGCGATGCGCCGACTCGTGACGAATTTGTTAGTAGGCTAGATGTGTGTGTGTGTGCGTGTTACACGCAAATTTGATGTTTCCTTATTATTAAACGAGGGGTAATGGCACTCTTCCGATTTCTTACCTTTATTTGTTGCCTTATATATTTTTACAGCTGTTGCGGGTACGCGCGAACATTATAGGTGTATATATATACCAGTATTAAATATGTACATACTTTTGTTTTACAGAACCAGCGTCGACTTTAAGCAATGTCGCGTCAGCTATAGATCGTGCTTGTAATCCTTCCAGCAAATTTCGCGTAAACTTTTACATTTTAGTAAGATTAAATACAGCGGAAGGAAAATAAAATATCACACGGAGAGCAAATTTCCTACTCGGGATGCGCATGTATCATATATATATATATATACGTTATAACGTAAACGGTGTAAGAGGGGGGGGCACCGCCGTTACTTTAATTTCTCCTCGAGCGCAAAATGGGTTCGTATACTTTTATGCGACAAAATTAAAATTTATTATTAGCGCGGTAAAGGGAAAGGCAGAGAGCGCGAGATGAAATGGACTTTTCAAGGAGCATCGTTAAAAAGTATATATATATATATATATATATATATATATATATATATATATACGATTATGCATAAGCGATTTCCGCCGTTAAGGGAAGCGTCTTAAATTTACTCTCTAGAATTATTATTAAAGTTAAAAGAATATAAAATTCAATTAGAGTTTGAAGAAAAATTTTGACATATCTACATTCTGCATATTATATATACGTAAATATATATAGATATATACGTAAGAGATATATATGCATGTACGTAAACGATTATAAAGTACCGTAAGCGGTCCAAGGAAAGCATAATATGCATATATGAAAAGTTTTTGACGCACGCGCGTAATTTAAGCAACCAATTACTCGGTCATATTTCTCTCCGACTAGTTTTCTCCTATTGAAATAATCAAGGCGTATAATTTCATCCAGCCTCCGCGCCAAGTTCTCACAGTTATATATATATATATATATATATATATATATATATATATATATATATATATCACGTATACCGGGCGTATATAACTCTCATAACTGTCGCGCATAGACGTATACGGATGGATGTTCGCCTCGATGTTCGTTCCTCGCGCTGGGGTTAAAAGTGCCGACGGGCGGCGAAACCCAATCCCGCGGCGTCATTACGCGCCCATTTGGCCAATTCTGCTTGCAAGCTGCGGCGCGCGCGCTTATAATAATTTCTGATTTGTGAAAGAAGAAAGTAGGGCGTCGATAGCGAGAGAGAGAGAGAGAGAGAGAGAGAGAGAGAGAGAGAGAGAGAGAAAGAAAGAGTGAGAGAGACATCTGAAGATGTCGAGAGGTGTTTTAATTGCATGTACTTGAGGTGTATATAAAGAAGATCGACTAATTCCTCGGGCGTCCCATTAGCCTAGAATGAAAGCACAATAGGAATTTTTTCCATAAATATTTTTAGACTGCTATTTTCTGATAATCGTAATAAAAAAATATTAAAAATAATCCAAGGAATTTGGGTAAAACGGAGGTCCTGTCTAGTTATATATAGGTATAGCTGTATCAGTCGTACGAGCTTATATCATAAACATCGAAATAGTAAATATTGCAGTTTTCGTTAACGCTTTGGAGGTTATATCGACAAATCTGAAGATAAAGAAAATCTCCTACAGACGTATCGGTTCGTGTAGTTTGCTGTGCTTACGTACCTCCACTTCAAATTTCATCAATCACGTCGCGAGTATGCAACGTCGCTGAATTTAAAAAAATTGGATAAATTGTTGTGTAACTTCAGTAATTAATTCAAAGAAATTATTTAAAATATTAAAACATATATGATCTTTCAATATTTTCAAGCACACCATCAATCAAATACAAATAAATTTCTGTCGAATTAGTACAGGTTCCTGATAACAATCGTTCATCTGTACTGGACGAAGTACCTTTCAGATCCAAAGGGTTGAAAAGCGCACCTGCTGAAAATTGGGCGTATGCCCAATAAACAAGCCAGCCCTTCCGTAATCTGCCCACGGACTAATTAACTGAGTTTCCGGTTTACTGCTGAGAAAATTCACCGCCCCTCCTTCTCTTTGCTCGTTTCCATCTGCCACGTTTATACGTGACTATATATATATATATATATATATATATATATATATATATATATATTTATACATAAACCCGCACATTTTCCGCCACCATGTAAGCCGAAGATGATTACGGTCTGTTCTGGTGGATTCACCGACATCACAATCATTGTATATATATATCGTTATGCAGTACTTAAATATTTAGCCTGGATTGGCGGTATTTAAATACTTCCTTTACGCTATATATATATATATATATATATATATATATATATATATATATATATATATATATATAGCTAAAGTCTGGACCAGCGAAATCTTTAGATACGACGCGTGCACTTACGCGAAAGAAGAAAGCGCGCGCGCGCGTCCTCTCCACGCACGCACGCACGCGCGGATATTAAGTCCTCCCGATGCTGATGGCCTCCTGCGAGCGCGCCACCTCCCTCCTCCATCTCGGATCATTTATTTCTCTATTACACTTAGAATTTTATTCCCGTAATAATATTCTCCCGGGGAAAGCTCGGAGTCCCCTCGCGCCGGCAGCCTCGGCGGCACGAGCCCCGCGCACCTAAAGAGAGGGGGGAGGAAGGGGGCTTTTCTCATAGAGTCCCAACGTTATTACGCGCGCGCCTGCGCCTGCCGGTAATAACGGTTGTTTTACTGCTAGCGGTCCCGTCTATCAGCTTCTCTCTCTCGTTCTCTGTCTCTCTCTCCCTCCTTCCCCGGTAATGCTCAAGTCCGCGCACGCGTCCGCCAGTAATGCTCGATTATGCGCAAGCACGTTCGCGTCCTCGTGCCCGCGCGCGCGAGCGAGCGTTCCGTTCGCGTTTTTTCAAGCGCTGCGCAGGAGAATCACGTGTGGGTATATCGTGGATATCAATAGGCTGTCGAGTCTCTGCGCCTCTCTAAATGTATCTTTCTCTTCTTATCAGGAACATAAGAAGGGTTTCGCGCGCTCGGCGCAGGCGCGATTTTGATGCGGCGAAAATCGGAAGTGCGCCGTATGCGAGGATGCGCGAATCGTGGGAAATGTGTGCGAGCGCGTGCGTCGATAGTTTTTCACATGGAGTTGGCGAATGATGCATTGCGTTTGTACGAAGAGGGGGTAGAAGGGAACGAGGTGTAGAATGGATCTGGATGTTCTCGCTGAACTGGGAATTATAATGCTGAAAATTTAGAGAATGTGCTCGATCGTTAATTAGTTACGTGCTACTGGACAGGACGCATGAAACGTTTGGCACTATCGTTTATGCACCCGTTAATGCCGATTGCGAGGTCGATTGTTTGAAGAAGCCAAAAGTTGCTAATCCCCAATACGATGTATCTATTTCATATTGCAGATACAAGATTTTGTTGATATTTTTTATCGATCAAATTTTTGTGGAATGAGAAATTAATTTAATAATGAAAATATTTAATTAAATGTATATTTAACGAATTTCGATAATTCCGATGAGGATTCTCCATTAAACGTATCAAAAACAATTTTATGAAATTATTGTAAAGAATCATTACATGCATAAAAATTTTGCGATTCAATAGTTTTCTATATATTTTGAATTTTTATCTACTTATTTTTTTAATTTTTAGATATTACTGTATTTCCAATTACTGAATGTAGACAATGTGCTAGTAATCTGCATCTTTGTACTAACACTATCGTAAGTTACAAAAAAATGGACAATTTCTGCAATAAAAACATAACGCTGAAAATTTCCTTTTTTATACTGTTATGCATTTTCTTTATAAATTAAGCATTATTTCAATAATATTGATAATTTTTATCACGTCAGTGAATTTTTATCTTTCTCCATAGCTTTTCTCTTTTTATATTTTATATTATATCATGACAGATGCCTTCGATGAATAGAGCCTATAAATAATATGAAATTAAATTGTAAAATATAAAATTTTAATTATTTCAATGTAAATATATGAATATATGAATTTTTATAAAATATAAAATTATAGCGTATTATAGCTACCATCGATATATGTTTCTTCCCCTTATATTAATTTGATTATGATATTAACTAACGTCTGTCACAAATAAAAGATTCTATGTTTTTATATTTTTTAATCATAATTTCATATATTTTTATTAACGTATTAATACTTTAGAATTTTTTATTTTACATTTGAATTTCATATTCTTTACAGATTTTTGCATCGATTAAATGCATCCTCGTTTACTTAGGAAGAAATTTTCTATTTCTAAAACGTGATCAGATTAAAGTATGGTGAGACCAAATTATGTGACTGAAGTTAGCATACATTCCTTGTTAGTTTTCTTAGTTTAGAACATTTAATGTAAATATCAATAAAACGTTAGGTTTATTTTAAAAGAAAATTTATTTATTACTTAAAATTTTTGTCAATATAATCAATTTCAATAAATTTTGAATTTTTAATAGGGAACTAAACTTAGTCGGTTAAAACTCATTTAACTTTATTGTTCAATACTTTGGAGATAAATATTATGAAATCACAGGAAAATAATATAATGAATTTGTAAAATAATCATGAATTATTGAAGTTACCTCAATGTCTAATCCCAAATTTAAATTTATATTAGGTCCCATGATGACGCCAGTGGACCAGAGAGTAGTAGGTTCTATTTCAATACAGGTATGATATTCATATGCCATTGTAAAACCAGTCAGTAAAAAAGGCATACTATAAGTTAATAAATGTCATATTTACTAATATCGAGCACTGAACCACAATCACGTACAGCTGTAGATAAATGGAGATCGGAGTTGTATCAACTTATAGCAAATGTTGTGTCGTCAGATGATGTTTTTATATTGACATAATGGTTATGAAACACTTTTATTGAAATACAACCAAATACTCTTGGGACTACAGATGTGGTCTTGGCGCGTAATAGAGATTCAAATCTTGAATTAGTATTTTCTTTTTACAAAAAACTTACTTATAGGAGTAAAATAACCTGTAGTGTAATTTTTCTTATTTTCCAATAAAACCTATCAGTTAAAAATAATTTGAAACTTCCTATTATAATAATATAATACATTTTTCTGCACAATAAATTTAACCGTTTAACGGTTTCGAATAAATTGACACATTTTGTAATATATTTAATTCTAACCCAATGTCAAGAATGATATTTTTGTGTACGTCACATTTGGCAATTATAGAAATTGAAATCCAGTCATTTGACATTTATTTTGATAAAAAATATAAATGTGACAAGTTGGTAGAAATAGATAAGAAAAAATGTTTTAATTTAGCAAGCCGATGTAATTGTACATCGCAACCATAGATATACGCTTTTAGTACCAGAGGCACAAAAAAAAGATGATGTAGATTGAAAGAAAAAATATTAAGCGGAGCCCGTGTATAGCACTGTCCGTGCGCATAAAAAACAGGACGTATTTAACGTTCGGATAAATCCAGCGCTTACGAGAGAAACGCAAGAAAAGTTATAAGGAAAGAGAGAAGAGAGACGCGCAAGGAGTGAGAGAGCTGGTGGGAGAGGAGCGCGAGACCGAGAAAGGAAGGAAAAGGACAAAGTGGAAAAGTAACTCCCGACGTCATATACTAAATCCTGCTAGAAGCTCTGCCGGTTCGGTGTGGGGGCCGTGCATGTATAGGTATATACATAGCATTGGTGAGCACCGTGCCGGGGCGACGCTTTCTCGAGGGCGCGCGCAAGAGATCGATACATACTATATACTCGGGGAAATTTTCGGCAAATAAGACGCACGCGCGCGCGCGCGCAGATCACAGTGAGAGAGAGAGAGAGAGAGAGAGAGAGAGAGGGGCCAAAGGTGCACAATGCGAGTGTCGACCGTGCGACGGACGCGCATAATACGCGTATATGTACACATAACCCTGAGGTCGAATCTCTTTCTCTAGCTGCGTGTCTCTGTTTCTCTTTCTCTCTTTCACTCTCGTCCACCCTCCGTCACCGCACAATAAGCCCGCATTTCAAACGAGGACGAGTGGGGTGCGGGGGGGGGGAGAGGTTATATCCCCGCGCTCTTCCCGGAAAACTTTGAATCCCGCACGGCGTTGGTGCCTCATGTGGGCCCGGCGGCGGTGACTACGACGGAGCCTGGACACACACGTGTGTTTTTCCTTCCGTGTATAGTATTATATTCGTGGTGTATATATATATGTATATATATATATATATATATATATATATATATATATATATATATATATATTGGTTTTGGCGCACGAGCCGCCCGCGTGTCCGACAACTGTACGTCCAGACTTTACCATCCTGCGGTATTATCTCTGTGTGCTTATAAACATTCGTCTTCCGGGCGCGGGACAAAATTTCCTATAAGCAATCCGAAGGACTGACCCTGGGCGAGGAGGCTAGGAGGCTGCGCGGAAGAAGAAAACCAATTAAGTTCGAATGAGGTCGAATGCACGAGTCGTAACGAGGAAATTAAAAAAAAATTTTTTTTTTTATTTTAAGAGTTTCATGCCTTGAGCTCCAAATGATTTTTAACCAGGGAAACGGAGAAATTTTGGACCGCCACCGTTGCCGCGTACTCTTTCTGCTCTCGTTTTTATTGCCTCGTTACAGCTGTATTTTTAAATCGTAAATTGTAGGAATATTTTCAAGTGACGTAAAATGAAGAACATTTTTAAATATAGTAATTTCGGGTTATAGTTTTTCATATTCAAATATTTTCTCTGGAAAATTAAATTTCGTATACAACATTTTTTCGTACTGTAGATTTAGTCAAATTTTGCAGTACAGATATTACATAATGATAATAAAAAAGGAAAACTTATATTCTGTTAGTATTATTTTCTAAAGTCATTTTATTGAATTGTAAATAAAAAGTACGTTGTTCAGTTTAAAAAATTATTATACAATAACTTCGTATTACAATAAACTTATACGATAAATAATATATAATTAATTTTATTCTACACCATTTACTGGTCACTTCTAAATAACAGTTATTGGAGTCGATAACATAGTTAGCGATTCGATTGAATAATTACGCTTTTGCTATATCCTTCTTTCCCATTGCGGGCTTAAATGTTACGGCTGAATTAAAGTGAAGTCCAGATAAAAGTTAAAAGATCAATAGAGTACCTAATCAATTCTTCCTCCATGGGAGAGCCGCACGATGTTTGGATATATAATTGTGTTTGAGTGAGCGTGCGCGTGCGCGCGCGTGTGTAATTATAGGATTGAACTTTGCACCGAGCAGCTGATGAAGCGACTTTTTCTGGAACGCCACAATCGTGTTGCAGTTATAACTTCCGACATGCGGCAAATGTACGAAAACCGAACGAAAACAGCCTAATTACTCACTGGCTATCGGCTTCGAATACGTGTTACTCCAGCTACTCTATCCGAATGTCTGTTTCGCTCTTATCCCCCCTTTCGCTCTCGCTCTTTCTCTCTCTCTCTCTCTCTCTCTCTCTCTCTCTCTCTCTCTCTCTCTCTCTTCCATATATATATATATATATATATATATATATATATATATATATATATATATATGTAAGGGAAGGTGGGGCTTAAATACCGCATAGTTCATTTTTACGTTATTTCCGAATAAAAATACTTTATACAACTTTCGCTCGCTGTAGCAAAGAGAAAATAAAAGCGACATATTTAAATTTGCATATTTTGTAAAGTTTAAGTCATGAACTTTCATAGGCAATTTTATTTAAATTTCTGTGTAGCTGTAAAAAAAAGTTATAATAAATTGAAGAAAAAGTTCTAAAAGGGGACAGGGTTGCGAAATATGTGGGTACAACGAACGTACGAAAAAGCCTAGTTCACTTTTTTAGAATGATTTCTACTTTTTAGCATAATTATTATGTATTATATATATATATATATATATATATATATATGTATATACTTGCATAACATCATCCGAGACTGATGGATAATTTAAAATGTTAAAACATATTGTTCTTATTGGCAAATTCTCTTTAGTACTCAAGGCTTAAATAATAGAACCTATAGTATTTAATAAATAGAATAGTAAATAATAAATAAAATTAGTTAATTAATAGATCCTATATCAAAAATGGACAATAAATCTTATTAATGGATGTAAAGAAGCAAAATTATATAAAAATACTTAATAATTTATGTAAATACATTGTGAGAATCTTCAATCAAATATAACCTTTTCAAGTAAAATATAATTAAAAATAGAATCATTATATTGAAAATAACTAAAATTAATTCGTTGCATTACTACTAATGTATTCAGTATTAGGTACAATTCATTAAAATATACTTGAAGCTGAATTTTCAACAAATTAATATATTTGCTATATCGTTCTTAATTGTTATTTATTTGTTTTTATAATAAATGTCGTAGTATAAATATCTAATGATTTCTTGTTTCCTGTTCTGGTTGTGCCCTGTGGGCGGAGAAACTATTACTCGCAGAGCTTCCACACTTCTATTTATTTAATAATATAAGCTTGTGACTACCGTGTATGCTTCTATTTTTATTTAAACTCGAAATTCAAATGACGGGGTTTATTTTAATTTTTGGTACCGGATAAATATATATATCGATATACCGTTCGCCATTATCCCCCGCCTTATCTTTGGTTCCCATCGCTCGTGCTACGGATGAAACGGACTATCCATATATATAATATATATAATACGGCGCGGGAGCGGCAAGGAAACGAGTCAGGGCATGCGGCTGTTAAACTGGATCCAACGGCCGTTACCACTCCACTAATCTTTATGTACTTACAGTGCGCGATGCAATATTACGACTGAGCGGCCTCCCGACACGAGTCGATGTATATATAGGTATATAAGGCAAGCTCTCATACACCCCCTATCCCCGCTCGAATTAGAAAACTCGGCATCTATATATATAAAATACGTTCGACGCGCGGGCCAAATGACTAATTAAAAGACTATATAATGTATATATATAGGAGATGTACCTATAAAACCCGGGGTCCGTCGGCATCGTGGCATTTATAGTTCGCGAGAGCGATTCTCCCTCGGCGCCCGGTGCCCCTCCCCGCTCATCCCGCCCCCGCGGAAAAGGTACTGCGCGAGGCGCCCATCTTCACGCACACGCGCGCGCGCGCGCCCGCGTCTATATGTGCACCTCTACACCTGCCCGTGCATTTTGCGATCGCATGCTCTGGGTACAGCGCGGAAGCGCGGACGCCCCAACGTCGGGGCGGCCAATTATGGAAAGCCCCAGAGAGCGCGAATAAGAGAGGCAGAGCGAGGGGGCGGGAGGGTCTGCGCGGCCGCGATGTCCTGGGTGTTTTGTGGGCCTTACCTGGGTATTACCCCATTATTCTCGGGTGAAGCGAGCGCGGCAGAGTATCGGAGCGAGCGGCGGCTGCAGTCTCTTCTCTTCGCTCTCGTACCGCCTCTCCCCTCCTCATCCCCCACCCCCTGTCGGCACGCACGCTACGCTGCGCTTCCTCGGATACCTTGCCTATATATATACCTGTGCTTCCTTTTGTCTACTACATATAGTTGCTATTTCTCTTGCCTTGACTTTCTACTGTTTCACTTTCTCTCTTGCACTCCGTTTTCGCTCTCCTTCTCTTTATTCTCCTTATTGTGGCTTTCCCGGGGTTTTTTTTTATTGTTACTGGTTTATTTCGTCTTACTTTTAGGTCAAGCCTGTTGCGTAAAATATAAAAATTGAGATAAAAATGGACGTACTTAAAACGACTTTAAAACACCAAAACATCGTTCTATATATTTATTTGAATATATAAATCCGATTATGTCGGTCCGTCGGTTACATAAAAATTAATGCGCTTATACGAAAATCATAATGTATTATTTTTACTTATAAGATTGTGTTATGAAAATTTAAAAAATATAAACATTTTATCATTGAAGATTGGATTTGAAAAAATAATTGTTTTTATTTAGAATGTTGTATTATATTTTATTGTCCAAGAATTAAGTGTTTAAAACAGAAGACCAAAGGAAAGTATTTTATATCGTTCGATTTTCATAATCTAATAAATAATCGGTTATACATTTGCAAAAAATTTAATACAGGTCGAATCTTTGCCGATCTTGCAGCTTCCACGTCACGCTTAGGCTTTAAATTTGAAGCCCGGATATTTTCAGTGTGTCTTTTACCCTGAAAGTATCTTTAGCCCTTTGATGTCTCCGCGCAAAGCTGGCTGGTACGGGCGGAGGTTACAAGAACGGGAGCGCAGCCGCAATTTTAACGAGAAAATATCGATACTACGTATATACATGATGCAGGAGAAAAAGCCTGGCTCTTTGAGGACGGCTGCATATCGGAGAGTCCACGTCGGATTATGAATCTCGCGCGAAACGAGGATGCGATCTAAATTCATGTTTTTAGACCAGAAGAATGACTTTTTAAGCGCACTTTTTGTACCCCTTCATTTGCATATATAATTTCGTACCAGTTTGTATTTGCTCCACTTTCTCTCTCTCTCTCTCTCTCACTGTCGTGCCTCGATGTAAAGCGCTTTAAAAACATTTTACGCGTTCTTGGTGATATAAAATAGGCGCTACGCTTTTTATCAGTCCGTTTTTTCCTCGTCGCAACGATGTTCGTGGCAAAAAGAGCACAGGCCCGAACACCGACGAGTTATTATTCCACCGGTGAGAATTACCGCTATTCGCCAATTGGCTTATGAATGAGCGCGGTCGTACGTATAATACAGTGTAAAATGAAAAGAGTCGCGCGGGGCTCCGCTGCTCCGTTTACGGTCTCTCGCCGACGTTATGGGAATCTTCGTAAAAAGAAATAAATAAATAATCGTAAACTCGACCATTTCCATAGTTCCGGGAACTAATTTCTAATTTAAGCCCCGGCGCCTTCGAATTAAGACTTGCAACTATATACTTGATCTTCTTACGGCCATGTAATATCACCATCTGCCCTCGTTCGAGCGACGTTCTGCTGTATTCAACGCGACCGCTAAAATTCCGCGTCAGAAACGACCGAGGAAATGGAAACAATTTTCACGCGGCGCACGCGCCCGGGAGATCAGAATCTCGGCCGTCGTTTTCCTTTTTCCAGCTCCGGCCCGGAGCGCGCGGACCGTGTGTATAATATATATATATATATATAGCGTAAAGGAAGTATTTAAATACCGCCGATCCAGGCTAAATATTTAAGTACTGCATAACGACGCGCCGCGCCCTCATAATAATATTCTCTTCGCTGGTCAGAATGTGATAAGTATTTTGCACCTCTCTGTCAATATTCAAAAACTTCCCCGTTATTATCGGCGCGCGTGCGGGCCATACGCGCGCGCCGGAGGTTCGGAACAAAGCCCGCGCGCGATCGTGTGGCTTTTAGAGGAAGAAAAAGAGAGGGGAAAAGCACAGAGACCGCGTTCTTGGGTTATATGCATGTTATGTGATATAGTTCGGAATTTTTACCGGGAACGAAAGATAGTTCTCGTTCCCGAGGTACTTCAATTTTTATCATAAGTATGGAACTCGATCTCAACGTACGTTCTATGTATAACTCGTATTATACATGGGATCCTGGCTGTTTCCTTCGATTCAATAATAATTCTCAATCCAAGAGATTTCATAGGGATTAGTCGTAATAATTTTTTACTCGTAATTTACTAATTACGAATGGCGAGCTGCGATAAGAATACTATCAATTACGGCGGATAATGAAAGTATATAAGAGTGCAGTAAAATAATAAATGGAGTCGATAGAAGTACGTTTGAATTTTTAAATTTTTTATTTAAATTTATTGCGCCGGTTAACGTATATGCCGTTGGTCGCCAGACGGATATTTATTCCATAACTAGATTTCAATTACATCGTATTCGGCATAATTTTTTACGAAAAATAGGTCAAGAAATAGAATTAGTTTTAATAGTTTTGAACTATGATATTTTTAAAGAATTTTTTAATAAAAAGAAACTGTAACGATGTGTACGCTATGATACGATTTACAAACATATTGTCTGTTTGCATAGTTATGAACTGCTTTGAATTGAATTCACGTGAATTAGCCTTTATAACACCATAACTACCGGTAAATTTATCAATTAGTTGTAGACGAAGTTTGCAATTCTAAAAAGTTATTTTAAAAATACCTAGAATACTTTACACATTCAGTTCTCGAGTTATTTCCAATTTTCAAAGTTATAAAAAATTTCTAATCTGTGAAAAGTTTATATGTACGAAAATGTTTCCGTTTGTTACACGTGTGCGAGTAGATTATATTTATAAGATAGTTTTGCAACTGAATTTTAAAGAAAATAACAAACTTTCAAGTTGCATATTATTCAGTAGTCTGTAATTCGGAATAGTTGGAAAATCTGATTGATTTTCAAAATTCTCGTCACACGCACGTACAACGATAGATACGTAAAAATATTTTTACACGATAACAAACAAAAAAAAAAACGAAGAGCAAGAGTAAGTTGGCGTGCTAGAGAGCAAAATTCTCAAACACTTCCGATTGCAAAAAGATTGTGAAACTCGATGCAAATGTTTCTTCAAAAGTATCAGTTTTGGCGTAAAAAGAAGCGGTAAGCTGTAACAAGGGAAATAAACAATGAGTGAAAACATGCGAGCAGAGAAGAACAAAAATAGTTCAACGCGTGGAATGGGAAAAAACATGGGGAAAGACGAACGTCGGCCACTGGGGTAAAATAATTTCACTCCCCCCTCTTTCTCTCTCTTTTACTGTTCCTTTCTCTACTTCTCTCTCTCTCTCTCTTTCTCTCTCTTTCTCTCTAATTCTGCCATTTGCCCTCGCTGTCTTTTTCTCGGCCTCCAGTGTAAAGCAGCTCGTTAGGTTATTACGGCGGGAAAATTGTTCCGCGAAAGCGAGGATGGTACAGGAAAAGAGAGAAAGAGCGAGCAGCAGATATAGAGATAGAGAGACAGGCAGAGAGAGAGAGAGAGAGAGAGGTACACACGTAGATTAAAATTCGTACTTCCTACTGTGCCATACGATCATCGGCGGACGATTTGGAGAACAGTCCGAGCGCAAGTGTTAAGCAATTTTTTTTCTCCTCTATACAACTGTACGAACGGTTTACGGTATTTTATGGTATTTATACCCGACTTCCAAGTTGTGCAAGATCCGTAGAAATGTTTTGCCTCTTTTTTTTGATCGCATCAAGGTCAAGGTGTCAGAAAATTTTTGTACATTCGACTTGAGTTTCTTCTCTCAAAAATTATTTTAAATTTTACATAGTTTTTGTTATTACGAAGTACGTGCAAACGATACGTAATGAAAAGAATAGATTATCCTACGAAGAAATAGAGAAAGAAAACAATTATTTTTTGTAAAACGCTATTAATTGTAAAAACTATTAAGCTATAAATACCTTATGGAGAGCATTAAAGATAATAGAATATATTTATATAATAAAAAGTTGTTAATAGTCGATAGATAAAATTTATTAGTTTCTATAAAATTAAAAAGCGATTAATATACATAGTTTCAAATACAGTAATACACCGAAGTTGATTTTTTGATTGTATTCTCATTCTAAAACAATTTGAAATTTTGCTTTATTAATGCGAATTGTAGAGAATCGGGTATTACTAAAATCATGACTGTACAAACTGTTTTTATCGCAAAACGTAATTATCTTCTTCTAAGTTTCCTTTTTATTCCTCATATAACCTTTTTCTTAACTTTTTTGTTGGAAGTAGAAAATTGTTAAAGTAAGAAAATTAATTTTCTTTCCTCCGCTCTCATGTATATAATTAATTATATTCTTTGCTAATTTATTAAGTTCGCCGAAGTAAGATTTTTCCATTATAAAACTTAATTATCAATAAAAACTACTATACGAGCGAACAACTTTGATTAAATTTTTGAATGCGTTAATTTTCATTTTATCCGTTTATTGCACAACGTTACATGTTAACTCGACGTTTGAACAATTTTTCAACCCCCCCCCCCCGTTAAAACATCGACGGTTCGGTCTATTTAAGGCACCTTTATCGCGGTCTTTAAAAACTTTCAGTATATAAAACCCGATATATAGATAGAGCAGTTCCCCATCTACAATTTAGCCGGAAATAATAAAAAGAGCCGATATATAGGAAACTCTCGATGCGCGTCGGCGTGTGTGCGTGCGTATATATTGTGTACATATAGCGCGCGCCCTCCCGGCGGAATAAAGAAAAATAGCTTGAGAAAACGGGCGAGCGCGTAAAACTCCTCGTAAAAGTCCGCCATCATTCAATTAGCAATTAGCAATTTTACGGTATATAGAGCCCGTCATAACAGCTTTGGTAAAGCCCGGCTCCACGGCCCCGCCATCGAGACAGCCGGCGCGTTAGAGGGCAGATCGGGAAGGAGGGGGAGGGGTCGGGATAGGGATGAGATGGGAGCAAGCCTGAAAGAACGGAGTGGTAAATTAAGTGGTTTTGCCTGGCGCTAGACGCGCGTATAAAAAGTGCAGTCATATCGCTCGGTAACCTCGCTGACGAGGATTACAAAGAATGAGCGCGCGAAGCTTCTCCCTCCCCCCTCTCTTTATATAAGCACGCGCACGGGCGTACCGCGGGTGCTGAAGCGAGCGAGTGAGAGAGAGAGAGAGAGAGAGAGAGAGAGAGAGAGAGAGAGAGAAGGAGAGTGGTGAGGGCTGCAAGGAAGAGAAAAGAAGCGCATCCTGTCTCGATTGCAGAACCGAATGAATGGGCCGAGTATATGCGCGGAACTGCTGCCCGTTTACGCGTACATTTATTCCGCCAGGCGTTCGTATACACGCGTTTGCGTGTATATGTATATTCTTAGGTACGCGCGTGTGTGTGCGTGTGTGTGTGTGTGTGTATATATAAATGTGTGCACTGTGTATATTGCATATAATAGTAGACGCACGCGGCGCGCGGGTTTCGAGTTACCATTTAAAACCGGGTGCGCTCCAAAGTAAGTTATTAAGATCGTTATCTCGTACACCGGCGCGGTATGCGCGCCGCGTAGCTTTTGCGCGAGTTCTGGCGTGGGTGGACTGGAAGGAAGGGGGGTAGGGGGGGAGGTTAAGGAATACAAACGTTTATAATGCGGGTAAAAGCAGTCACGATTAGGCTGAGTATAATAAGGCAAGTTGTTGACCGATTGTCTTTGTTTCCTTTGCCACCGCGGGCGGGAATCGACGAATGCAATCTTGCGCGCGGGGCGCTCCCAATTAATCACCTCGTCCCAAGATCTTTATCCGGCGACGCGCAAAATTTATAATACAGCTGGTTCAAATCGAGTATTTAAAAACTAATCTTTCTTCGATTTCGTAAAATGGATCTTAATTGATCCCCGTTTATACCGGTTTGTACTCAACGTGTATTATATAAAGCGTTTGTACTGTTGTGCTCAATGCAGTCAAAGTAATGCAAGCAAAGAGAGAATAAGAAATAAGAAATTCGAATCATATATTCACCCGCGTCTATCTAAGCGTATTGAATTTTTTGTGCCTCTTGTTTTCCCTTTTACGTCCATTACTAATTGCACAATACTTTTCACCGCTCGGTATCGAGTTAAAATTTCCACTCGGTTAAAAATCGATTTCCAAGCATCCTCTACAGGTTTTAACTTTTTAACCGGGATAGCCAGGAGAAAAAAGAAAATATCACGCTTTAATTTCAAGCTTTCGTTTTTTGTGCTGTTCTTGCCTCCCGTGTGGCAAACGTCCTTAAATCATTCACCGAGTTGAAAGTATATGTATAAATATGTGTGTGTGTGTGTGTGTCTGTATGTGTGTAGATCGTTAAACACGACAGGGAGCAGTATATCTGCGGGATCATCGGAAAATAAATCCCGTAATTGAGGCGGGGCCGTAAATATGGGATCACGGAAGCTGCGAGTCACTCCGAGGATTACGCAGGCTCATATTATATATATGTATACCTCTATATGCTTTCCGAGCGCGTCGCGCACTTGCCGAGACTCGGTGAGTGGGCCTTTTCCCAGGGTTTACGGGAGCAGTCAGCAGCCACCGTAGCCGAAACCCTATATATATATAGCCCGGCATTATGGTGCAAATTTTAGGTTCACCACACGCTTTCGCCGCCCCCGCGCGCAGGAACAACGACGACAGCCGCCTGGCAGGTATACAAATGGAAAAAGTGGCACGTTCGGGCTGTCTCGGATGAAAATGAAAAATACAGCCGATGCTGCCACGCGCTGCATAATGCCGGTAATGCCCCAGTGAACCCATAAAATCTCGAGCAGTTCCGTAAAGTTGCACATATATATGAAATTTAGGCGTAGTTCGAAACGTCCTTTTCAATTTTACCCTTCCGATACATAAGCCTCGAACAGGGGGGGGGGGGAAGACCCTTTTGCTCGAGGATTGTCGGACGTCGCGGGCAAAGAACCGAACATCCTTTCACCGCGATAATTTCCAAAACGAGGCTGTGGGCTATCGGACCGATCTCGGTCCAGCGTCAGCTGCGTGAAAAACGTCGAATGCGCTTTATTGTAGCTAATTCGAGCTCCGTGGTTTTGGAATTATAACAAGCGTCGCCAGAGCGAACCGCGTCGCCTACGAAACGCCAAGTTGCGGGCGTTTTCGGTGACAAACGTCGCGTCCACGAATGGGTCCATGTAGCCCGAGAGCACAAGAGAGTTCCTGCATAAAATTCAGTCCCGAAGTTTTTAGATACCGAGCTTAAAATTTGGTTATTTTCGAGATCAGGTCGGTTGTTTTGTTTTAGTTGATGAATTTTCGAGAAAATAAAATTAACATTACTGTGCGAATCACTCACATAGATAAATAATAACTTTAAAAAAAATTTTTTTTCTCTTGCATATTTCAAGCAAAAAAGGCGTAATGGATTGACATGACATTCCTTATATCTTGTTGATTTATAATAATCAAAAGTTCAGTCGGTTTTTTTCATGAAATATGAGTAAGGCATAAAAATTCTTTAATGAGTGTTATTACAGAAATTCGAAAAATGGTCATTTTTATCAAAAAATGAACAAAACAAATTACTAAAGGAACCTTGAATTTGATACGGGGACACTCGGTGTAACCACCTGTACTCTTGGACTAATATATACACGTACATGGACATCGATAGTATCGTCGGTGCCAGGATAATTCGACCCGACCTCCTTCGACCGACCCTGGATACGATAACCTTGGCAAGGAACAACTACAGCGCGATAAAGATAACGAATGCGCGAGCGTCCTATACGCCCGTTTCTCAAATGGTTCGACATTAATTTAGCGGCTGTATTTTTGCAAATTTGGCTAACGCGTTGGGCGATTCGTATGCACGAGTCGGTATATTAGAGATTTCGGGAAGGCTTATGTTTTGTACGTGCGCTTGGTACAACTTGTATCTGGCTACATGGCTCAACGATCGCGTTCTGGGATAGCGGATGGATCGGCGGCGACCTATTTTTCTATTATTTTTTTATCACTTTGAAATTTTGAGCAACATCATATAGAATTAATTATGAATAATTGAGAATGAAAAAATGTAAACTTATGAAATCATAGTCGATTGTCGATTCATTGTACGCGCAATCCTAATGAAAATTGTAGCAGGAATATTTTCGAGGTCGATGATTATCAACCGAAATCCATATTAACTTTAAAAAAGTTAAAAAAAAAACATTACTAAAAAAACAAACAAAAAAGTAAAGAAAAAGTAGGAAACTAGTTTCTCTACATCGACGTCGTTAGATCTGGGTCGCGCTGGGCAAGAGAATCAGATATAATAGTAGATTATTTACGAAGCTGAAATTGTAAAATGATCGACTTCTCCGTTTTACAGAAACAAATTATCAGTCACCTAAATTGAATCTATATTTATTTACGGCGACATACTGCGGATAACGGAGGGGAGTTTTAACAATCAATGCAAATGAAAGTAGCCGCACTAGTTAGGGCTTGAATTATTTCTCAATTTTAAATCGATTATGTCGCATTAATATTATTTTTTTAAATCGCTATCAACGTAGGTTAATTTACATTTTACATTTTCCTACCGAACTTTGATCGTGACGTTAATGTCTCAAGTTAGCATACGTAATCAGCGAGACTTTCTTCTCGCTTCCTACTTTAAAATCGACTCTAAGCATTGAGAAATATATATTAGTTTGCATTCCAACATAATTGTCGTCGTTAAAACACGTTACATTAAGCAGACAAATCACTCGCTGTCGTAAAAATAAAAGAGTGCCATTAATTCGATCTGCGTAATCGCACGCCATTATTAAATCTATTGGATTATTTAACCACATTTATTATGCCTACACAAAATCAAGTACGTATACGCATATTCATTTATTCAGCCGATTTTGTGTATACACCAAAAAAATATCAATATATTTACCGGGCTTAATAAAAAGCTTGCGCTGAAAAAAGAGTAATTGAAAAAAGTCAATTTAAACTCAAACGCTGATCTTCATTATTAA
This sequence comes from Sycobia sp. Sy_11, assembly GCA_018907035.1. NCBI lineage: Eukaryota > Metazoa > Arthropoda > Insecta > Hymenoptera > Epichrysomallidae > Sycobia > Sycobia sp. Sy_11. The sequence continues at coordinate 1,437,227 of JACCIC010000065.1, read as the reverse complement.
CGCGCATGCACATACACGTCAAATTTTACATTTTTCAAGTTGGCTTATTGGACTAATAACTCGCGAAATACTCTCCTGAGTATATAAACCTGTTTTTTTCATTTATTATTCGGTTAGTTAAACAAAATTAAAAAAAAAAACTGCAACGATGTTCGCACGCGCCTGCCTGGACATTAACAACCGAGCAGCTGCCAATATTCGTTTGTGAAAATATTTGATCCTTTCGGTTTCGGCAATGCCCGCGCGTAATCGCGATTATATTTTTACAATTTTCATGGCTCGACAAATGAAATTCTTTGATCTTTCAATCATTAAAACCCTCGGCGAAATATTGGGAAACATCCGAATTTAGTGTAATAAAAAAAAAAAAAAAAAAACTGAACTAGATTGGCCTGTTTTTTCTTCCCCACCGAAAAATAGATCAACCATCCGGACACGCGTTCAAAAAAAGGGCTTCCGCTATATTGCTCTTTGCTGATGTATATGTGGGTACATAGGGAGAGAATTTTGCATTTTCCCGCTTTTGTTGCGGAGGATAACAGAATTAAACTTTCGATCCGATTATCGGCACTGGGCTATAACAGAAATATTTTCATCCCTTTTCATTTTACTTCCTCGGCCACATCCATTTTTCGCCGTCGTCGTCGTCGTTGTTGTTGTTGTTGTTGTTGTTGTTGTTGTTGCCGTTGTCGACTGCCCTCTCCGTTCGCTCGGCCGCGATGTAACAATTACTCGATGGAAGCGCTGTAAATTTTTATTGACCCGTATATATATATATATATGTGGAAGGGCTTCGCCTGATTCGAGGATATGCGGCCCAGTGCAACAAATATTTATCGCTGTATCCTTTGTTTATAAATAGCCCGGGCTTTCAACTCCGACTAGCCGCGGTGGTATATACCATATATATATATATATATATATATATATATATATATATATGGTACGTATGGGCGAGAGATTGTCCAACTCTCATAGCGACATACGGCATTTATCGGCTCTTTGTCGAGCTAGAGAATCTCGTAAAGGATTGGACTGTTTCTATAGTTTCGCAATAATATTGAATTTCAAAACCTAAATCAATCGGTTGAAAATACTGATTAAAATTTTAATTAAACCACCGGAATAGAATATTTTGACCGAGCAATAACGTTAACTAAATCACAAATTGATAAGTTTGTTTTTTAAATATTGACATTTATTTGTTAGTAAAGTCTCATGAATATGAATGTACACATAATTCAAAATTCAATTACGCCAAAATTGCAAATATATATTGTTATGGCAAATAATGGGTTTTACGTTATAATTAATTTCAATAATTCAATATTGCTGTCGCGTTTATCAAATTCGTATATAAATATCGCTTTATTCCTTCCATTAGTTGATGCAATTACAAATTTCAATAGATTGTTTTTGCTCGCATTCGACGTATAGAGTTGCTTTACAGAATAGGCACGGAAAAATAACACTGTAAAAGCTGCTTATATACGTAAATCAATCCAGTCGATGTTCGTAAGAGCGCAGTGGGCTAGAAAAGAGAAGCAGGAAAATTTAGAAAAGAAAAAACAGACGAACACGGTCGAGGGAGCTCGATAAGCCGCGTATAACCACCGTCTCGTATCGCGAAATATACGCAGCGACGGTGGTTGGGGTGGGTAGAGGGCCGAGTACGGGGGCAATTCCAAACGCAGACAATTCTGCATTATCGCCGAGAATCACAGTTATCCCCGAAGTACATTCAAACGGGGCGAAGAGTATGAAAGGGTGAAGGGTGAAGAAAGGTTTATAACGTACATACTTTAACCGTACGCGCCGTAACGCTCGCCCAGACGACGGGAAGGGGCGGTCAGGAAAAAGATCGGCGTTAGAGAACAGGGCGCAATGTTCATTTCTTCGTTTGATTTACTTGCGCGGCAGCTATACCCTACGCAATATATATATATAATACGTATACGAATATCTCATGTGCGTATATGCGCGCACCCCTAAAAATTCATATCTCCGCAGGCGCGCGTGTCGAGGTATGCGCTGCATCGGTCCGTGCTGGCTGTATGAATTCGAAAGAGAGAGAGAGAGAGAGAGAGAGGAGGGGGGGGGGGCAAGAGTCAGAAACAGAGAGGCAAAGGGATCTCACTCTAATGGCCGGATTACGCGCGTAAATATAGACTACCCCTAGAGATATATATCGGGTAACAGGCGTTTTTCCATCGCGATCGGTACGCCACCGCCTCGCCGGCCAAAGTAACGAGCTCCTGTGTTTTCGGCCTCCTCCGCCGGGACGCGGCAATAAATCTTATATATACGTTTATATATACATATACCTGCGAGAGGGGTACTGCCTCTGGATTATAATAAGCGCGAGAAGAGATGCCGGAGTTGGCGCGAGAGCGAGGTGTTGCGCAAGGATAATGCTTTGTTTTCGATCTGCTCTGCGGGCCTCCCGCGTTTCTATATACTATATATATGTAATATAGTACATATATAGCAGGCGGCTGTCGGGGAAGATAAAAGAAGGGAGAGAGGAGCTTCGGGCCAAGAGCTGGATGCGTACGAAGGAATCGATCAAATTAGATATGGCCGCATTGCTCGCGTAGAATATTTTTGAAAGTTAGGAAAAGTTTTTACGATTCTATTTATTGGAAGATGTACATAAATATTCTGTCCCTTTGTCTTTGGCTTTGAAAACAAAAAAAAAAACATTGTTGGGACATACCGTGAAATGAATGAGAGTGGTTAGAATTTCATATATTTGGCTTCGTTCAGTTTGGCTTAGAATATTTGAACACGTAATATATATTTGCTATAGAAAATATTTTTGTTTATTCTTTATTGAAGGAAAGATACAAGTTTTTCGAATAACTCGAATGCTTCGCGCCCAATTAATACCCAATGAACGGCTTAAATCGTAATTGTACTTTGAAAATTAAGGTACTCAATTATTTGCGCAAAAGACTAGCGCGTACAGACATAAAGCTCAAAAATTCTAAATTTCGTTCTAAAGTGCTAAACAAGATATAAGGTATTTTGGCAAGACTTGCTATACGATCGGGAAAATTCTGGATTTAGACCAATCGATAGAGTGTTAATTTTCCACGCCTAGTCTAAAAATGTAACTGTGAACGAGCAATTTATTTCCTTATTTACCGAGTTTTTCTGGTATTACGGTAAAACAGGTAATAGTGGATATTTGTTCTATCCTGCCCCATCGTAATGTTAATTAGTTTTAAATAAGGATGAAAATTTCCTTTGCTTATTTAAACCTATATCGATTTCAGTTGAACTTCTTCCATCAGTGACTTTTTAACAAGTTTTCTGAGACGAGGGCACTTTCACAGTGTATTTCTAGCATTCTCGTAAAAAAGAAGAAGAAAAGAAGAAGTCACTTAGTTAGAAAAATATTTCTCTCGAGCAACGCTCTTCTGCAGAAGGTTGCGCACAATTGTTACACATTATAATAAGTACACAACGTAACAAGTCCTCCCGAAGTACAACAGCTAAGGCGCCCCCATCGCTGCGCCGTTCTTCCCACCTCGAAGGAGACGCGAAGCACGAGAGACAATAGCCCATTTAACCTGCCCTCCACACGCACGTGTATATATATATATATAGATACCAGCACTCCTCGTATAGAAGATAAAATTCTCCATCCGCCCTCTGTTCCTCTCCTCTACTTCCACTATACAGCCATTAGCGGCGGAACAAGACAAGACGCCCGATGTTGCGCGGATAAAAGCAGGAAGTCGAAGGGGACGAAAAGAATAGTCCAGAACAGATATTTGGTTTATCTACCTGTGCATAACGCGCGTACGCTCGCGACGCTCGCCCCCTCAATCGGGACGCGCCATAGGTCGGCCACACCGCGCTGCCTGCTCCTTGATATACCACACCCCCCCCCCCACCTCCTGGGCACCGCGTCGATATTCAATTTCCGCCCGTCAAGATGCAAATTCGAATGCGTCCGAGAACCCTGGCGCCGCCGTTGCGCCGCGCCATGATAAGTTATGGGCCGCGAGCGGTGGTACGAAGGCCCCGGTATTGGATACGCGCGACCGGTTTCTTAATTATACGCGAGCGCGGGAGCTCGCGCGCAGCGGGCGCGTCGTTATTGAATTTGAAACGGTCGAACCGATGATTTCGCCGAGGCGAACGGAGTCGTTTTCCTCGATAGAGTACGGCTTATTAAAGGGGCGCGGGGGGGGGGTTCAGAAGTTGTCTTCCTTCCGATAATTTCGAGCGATCCGAATTGTTTATGACGATGGAAGAACGACAAACTCGAAGCGTACGTATCGAGATTAATTATCGCCGATGCGATCGGGTCAGCGAGTCTGTACAGACCTTGCAACCAATTGAACGTCTGATTAAGTTTCGGTAAAGGATTGTTCGTGAGAATACGGCCGCATTCTGGAACGTATTAAAAAAACAAACGTATTTTGAGTGAAAAAGTTTTGCAATACTTTATAAACGACGCGTCGTAGAGGCAGGAGACTCGCGTTTCGTTTACTTGTCCCAACGAATGAGAAAGGTGTGGCGATAATACGAGGGCCGGAACATTTATTTAAATAATTGTCCAACTGAAATCTGCACACGAGGCACCGTCGGGAAGTAATTTTTCGCTTACTTCTATGTGGAAACAAATAGAAACTTATTCACGCTATTCATCCCTCAATTTACCATGAAAGATAGATCTAAACTTAAACTGTTAAACCGACACTTGGATGGATAGATATATAGATAAACTTAAATTATTATCCAAATACTTTAAGAGACTTTCATTTATTCGAACTCCTAATTCAATTATGCTAATTCCTACCTCGAGCCTTATTAATCTTATCGAGTAGCTATATATATGGATGAGGTATAGAAATCGTAATATAAATTATAGTTTTCGAATTTAATAATTGACCGTTTTTACGACAAATTAACATGCATCAACTATAAGAGGGATTAAAGAAAGTTGCATTTTTATGCGATCGTGAAATACTAATTAGTATCATAAAGTTAATTATTAGTCATTGTGCGTAAATAATTCAAATTCAAATTACATATAAAATACAAGATAATACAAATTATAATTCAAAGCGACTGATTTTTGGTAAGAAAGACGAATGTGATTGAAAAATTGACGCTCAGTTAGCTCCAGCTAAAGGTGGTTAAATAAATCCCTAGTAATTTTGTTGTAATATCTATTGTTAATAAAAGTCCAGACAGGTCGAGAGAATATAGATGTAAACACCTTCTGCCGTGCGCGAGCGAATTCGCTCTCTCTCTCTCTCTCTCTCTCTCTTCGTGCCCTCGCGCCTCGACGCACTAGCCCGCACTTTTCGTAAGTCTCGTGCACTGCCCACAGGCCCGATCCTCCCCCGCCCTCCCCCTTTCCGCAAACGTTCGACGCCGAGCTCGACGCGCGCATCGATCCGTTAAGTTATACAAGCCGTACAGTTTGTCCGGCTCGGCGGGTCTTACATTATTTACGCGAATTTGAATTCACGCCGGGAAGATATCGGCCCTGTATTATTAATGCGTTTCCGAGGCGACGGAATTATATATAGCTACACGTATAACCCATTAAACCAAAGACGACGCGCGCCCGGGAGCGCCGATAATAGTCTCTTTCTTTTTCTCTTTCTTCTTCGTCTGCTTCGTTGGCGAGCGGTGCGGTAATATTTTTCACCGAGCCGTTTACTTTTTTCGCTCCTCGGGACACCGGGCGAGATTGTAACGAATGTCGCGGTACGTCGCGGCGCTTATACGGACTTTTACAGTTACTTCTTTATCCGCTAAAGACCTTAGCTTGAGACTTTAATGCAACGGGAATTAATCATATATAATGTAGGCTCGAAACAAAGTTTCGAGTAAAAGCTCGCTTCGTTTTCGGAGAATTTAGAGTTGAGAAATGTTTGATAAATATATAATTAATGGTAAAGTATCGGAGAAAGTTAAAATTTATGAATTTAATCCGCAGCCAAATTGCGAATTTATAATCTTCCACTAAAGGAAAACTCTCTCCATCTTTATAAACATTAAAAGGCTGGTATGTTTGTATATTTCACTATATACGTAAATATTTGACGTCATAATTAATCCCACAAATCTGTTTTTTTTTTTTTTTTTTTTTTTTGATCAATTAAAACATTATGCATATATCGACAATGACTATACAAAACATATTTATAATGCAAATTTATTCCTTATTCCGACAGGATTGAGTAATATTTTAACTGTAATAAAACAAAATCACAAATATATATGTATGGTATAAAAATTAATGGTGAATTTAAATATGACTTTTACTACTGCCTATATTTCATTCGACCTTATATTAACGTCGGCATTTGCCGTATTAAACTTTGCGCGTCGGTCCGCGACCTGTATATACTTTATCGTTTAAGCGGGCGCGCCATCAGCGTAAATTGCATAAACGCGTGTATATATATATATATATATATATATATATATATATATATGTAGGAAATGCGGGAAAATATGAATAATGGAGGGAAAATTTTCGAGTTTAAGCGGCTACTTGTCGCGCGCGTGCCCGGTTAATACGCGCTCTCGCGCGGCTTTCCCATTGGAGCGCGGGCGCAACTTTATCACCGACGTTTGCCGCCGTTACCATTTACACACACATATATATATATATATATATATATATATATATATATATTATATATACAGGTAAGAGTCTCATTTCGAATTGTTTGAGTAGCGGACAATTTGATTGAACATGTATTAATACTACAATACTTTGTCTACCAAATGGTTCGCTAGTGGACATTGAGCTCGATATATGTGTACGTCTCCGCAAAAGGACTTCTAATCCACTAAGAATATAATAAAAAATAAATATCTACGTGCAGCGAACGTCCAGTGATCGAAACGCACCGATCGCCGCCTACTTTCCATTTGCATTCTTATATAAGGGGTCAGTGATCTAATTGTGACAAACCCCGCGGCGACTCCGCGCATTCATGTTTATAAATATAAGAAAAATGTCTTGGGACGAGCAAAAAAAAAACAAAGAAAGAGAGGGAGAAAATGATATTGAACTTCTTCCGCACGCGCGACTTTTGCATATATAGAGACGCGCGCGCGCGGGCACATCAAGCCCCGCACCCGCAATCCAAGCGGACGCGCAAAAGGCAGAGAAGCGAAGAATCCGGTGTGTTTGGCGGAAGGGGGTCGCGGGGAGGAGGGGGCTGTCGAAAAATATTTCCGCCGCGAGCATCGACGCGCCGAGGCAAATATTTGACAGGACGTGCCGCGCCGGTGCTTTCTATATATATATATATATATATACAGACGACCGAGCGTGCTACGTCTTTCGGTCGGGCCAAATCCGTCAACGGAAAATGAGCTTTTATTGCGAAAGCGCGCAAGGGAGAGAGAGAGAGAGAGAGAGAGAGAGAGAGAGAGAGAGAGAGAACTTCACCCTTATTCGCAAACAGACATCCCCTTATCAATTTGAGATTCTTTCAGAACCGACTCCTCACCCGGCCCTCTTTCCTTTTGCCCGAATTGTCTCGGGAGCGCAATTATTATACGCCTGATGCGGATAAACGACGATGTTTATTAGATGCCTGCGGTGATTTTACGAGCGGCTGAGTCGAGCGGCTGCAGGGAATCGGAGAGGGTGCGATGGACCGAAGGCCGCAGCAACTCGAAGACTTGGAACTCCATGTAATTTAACAAAAAAATCGGTCATCTCGTCTATATTTCTGCCAATATATAATAATCGTATTTAATGTCTTAATGGTATCTTAATTCAGATTATGGAATGTAGTGTTTGTACTGAAAATTCACGGTAGATAAATAATGCGTAGTTCATCTACAAACAATTTTAATGAATTAGAATACTTGCTTACTCAATTTACAATTGTATTTATGTTTATTTGGACAACGATATTTTTAAATCTAAGGCGACCTTAATTCATGAGATTCGGCAGTGAAAAGCGAGAGAGAGCTACCAGAACGAGCTTATTTTTTACATTGATAGATCGCAGGCAGCACGTACCTAATTCGGTAATTGTAATCCTTAAGTACCAGGAAATAAATTTAAATGCCTTAATTCGCTTACATAATTAAATTTTCAACGAGCTCTAGTTAGCTGTAAACCTATATATTTACCTTGAAATGTAACGCAGACTTGCATTATTCAAATTAATCCTTAAAATCGGAAAGTAAAACATTAAATTCATTCGATGTACAAAAAGTAATAATTCGACGGTCTTCTGACCGAACTCCTCGCATTATTCTTTGAAACGGTTGCGAGCTCTCGGTCACAAGAGAACCTGGATTATGTAGAATCGCACGGGCTTCGAGCTGTTTTCTTCAGTCGACCAAAAGGCGCATCGGGATCTCGGAGAAAAAGCTTGTAATACGATAGCGAATCGTCATTACCCGCCTTTCGTCCCTTCTCACCTTCGCATTCACTGGAGATAAATGGAAAGCTCCTCGGATCCCAGGGCTCGTTTCTCTTTCTCCTTACGCTGGATAGAACGGTGGAGGCGAGGGGTACGTCACGGCTCGCGAGGAAGAAAAAGAGAGAGAAAGATGACGTGTCCGCGGGCCCAATTGCAAGAAAGAGTTTCGGGGGTTGCAGAGAGTCGAACGCTGGAAGAAAAACAGCATTCCTGAGAAAGGAAATAAGGGAAGAGCAGTATTATTGTGCGAGCGCGCACGCACGCGTGTCTATATGTGTGTGTATGTGTATGCTTATCCTTTGTCTATATATAAAGTCTCCGAGAGGGGTGGGGAGCAGAGAGCACAGTGGCGGCCAATCGAATCTCTCGACCCGATTCCGCAATTACTTCGCTCAACTTGAAGTGCTTCGTGGCGTTAATGAGCTTTTCTTTCCGGCGCGTTGGCTATCGTCTCTTACGAGTTCGGCACGTATCATCGACCAATATTCCCCTCTCTTTTCCATTCGCAGGAAAGCTCAAATCTTCTATAGCCTGTATATATTTGCGCTCTCGTTCTCGCGCCTTTATTTCACTTTCTTTGTATAGGCACTATGTTCCAGTACTCTCTCTCCTCCCACTCTCTCTCTCTCTTTCACCGTTCCTCTCTATCCCTCCCTACCTTATTTCAATTGGTTTTTTCCTTTATCTATTTTTTGCTCGTTTGGCAAGTAGGTTGTTATACGATACGGCACAATATTGAATGCATCTGGATTTATTACGTGCATCGGAATGATACGTGTACAATTATTACATGGATAAAGGAGAATCAAATAAAATATCTCAATTTAGAATGAAACTAGTCACAGGTATAAGATGTTTAATTGGTTAATTGCAATCGGAGACCGGTAGACCAGACAAGAAATGCAGGTGATATTACTAATTTATTTCTATACGTAAAATCTGTATAATCCGGCATTAATTCTTACGAAGAATTTAGTCATATAATTTTAAGAATTTATTTCATCATTCGTATTGAAATAATTCGATTAATTCGACATAATGTATAATGTCACTGAAGAGATTTATGCGAAATTGAATAGAAAGCATATAAATGTACATGCAAAATATATCTTGCAACTACACCATCGCTAATCGAAACGGAGCCTTGCATATAATATAAGAATTCACTTAGGAAAAAAGAATTCACAGCGCGAAAACAACATCAAAAACATATGGAGGACGGTTAGCCGACAAGTCACCTCTCTCGTCATATCTGTAACTCTTGTGTTTTATCGCGCGCTATTTCTTTTCCCCTGTGCGCATCTAGCGCGCTCTTACATTTATTTCCTCCCTCTCCCCTCTCTCTCTCTCTCGCTTCCTCTCTGTTTCTCTTCGTGGACCAAAAGGACGAGGGCACCGAAGCGAAAGACCGGTAAAGAAGTAGCAAGTGCGAGCGAGAAAACACATACGCACATACGCGCGCGCGCGCGCACACTTATCTGCGCCTCGTAGAGGGAGCGACCTTTTCTAATTGTTTTAATGACTCGCCTCCACCCTGGCAGCTCCTTGGGAAATGCTCGGCGCAGTTTTCCACTCTTCTGGCTTCGTACGCTCCCTCTCTCCCTCTCTCCCTCTCCCTCTCTCTCTCTCTCTCTCTCTTTCTCCTTTCCTCTCTCTTTCTCTCACCCTCTTGACTCTTGTATATATACGTCGCAACTCTTTGTTCAAAGTTACGCGCGGACGTGTGTGTATAATATGTACGGAGCCTTGCGGCATCGACCTGCTCTCGGCCCGCTTCTTTTTCCTCTTATTTCCTCCTGTCTTTTTCCTTTTTCATTTCTCCTCGTTTATATTTTGATGTACCTTTGCCGCCGCTACTTCCGTCAGTTTTTTTTTTGAGTCCGAGCTCAGCTGCGCCGGACAGTAATTTTCAAATAAAAGTTGTCGCCTTTGGCCGAAAAAAGTTCAAATAAATGTAATTGCTTTTAAATTACACTTTAACCCCTTTTTTCATCAAGTGTTTTACCGGGTTTCGCGAAATTCGGTATTACACCGACAAAACTTAAGCGTATAGCCCGTAATATGCATATTTAAAAATATTTACATTTTAATATACGTAAATTTTTTAAAATACGAGAAAAAAATTAAAAATCGACAAATTCATATTCAACCTTTTTTTGCAAATAAAAAAAAAATAATTCCAACGCATTTGAAAGGTAGGCTGATTTACGAATCACGTACTATCCTTTAAAATGGTCTTGTCGACTTACGCTAAAAGCATTTCGAAAGTAGGACTAACTGATTCAGAAGCCGCTCTAAGTCTTGAAATATGAAAACTTGAACAATGGTTTACTTCAAAAGTGGAAGTAATCCTGGGTAATGTGATTACTATATTTTACATATTCTCTCAATAATTTTTTTATGACTTCATTCTTTTTTAAATGAAGTTGGATTATGAATTGGCCATCCAGAGAAAAGTATATAAATTTTCCTCGCACTTACTGGAAATTTAATGTAAAAACACATTGCCCAGTTCACAGAGATGATAATATTATTTAAAAACTTTTTAATTAATAAAAAAATTATCGTAAGTACATTCAGTTTGTTGGTCAGTTTACGAAATAAGATTTAAACTGAATTTTAAAAAATCGTTAAATATTCAGTTACTCATGAAACCGTATAGTTTTACTTGAAAATTGTATAGTTAGATATTAAAAAATATGTTAATTGATTGTTATATACGTAGAGAATTTTAATTATACTTTCTTTTTAAAATATTTCCATTAGACGGTGATATTATTTTATATCACAAAGTTCACATTTGTACGAATAATAATATTTTTTTATATAATTCATGAAGTTTATTATTTTTTAATGTTACAAATTTTATATTATGATCAATATAAAAATGCTGGACCACAATTAGCATTTATCTTTTAAATGCAGAGAACGAACTACCGAGTCCCTCCCTTCTTTTCTTTTCCTTCTACTTTACCTTCACTAAAACATTCTCTTATAAAATTAGTTTTTAAACTAAAGATTTTTCATAATGCTATAAAATATGTAAAATTTTCAATTGAATTCTGTTGAATCCATTAATTTAATCAGTACATAGTCACAATATCGGAAGTAATAGTATTTAAAATCTAAATTCCAATATTTTTTTTCCAAATTTATGTATAAATATAAACTAAAAGTAATCAATTTTCAAACTTTTTTTGTATAATGAAATCTTTTTCAAAATCTTCCGTTTCCATCTGAATATTTTGAGTTCCTATTGATAAAGAGGCTATATCGATCAATTAAAGTCCAATGCATACATATATGCATACATATATATACACATACATATCTATATAAGCAAATATTTCATTTAGAATCTAATTATTCGTTTTGTCAGAAATTACGTCAAATGAAATTAGTCTTTATCATACATTGGAATGTGTATTGTATACATTATCACTAAGCTAATCGAATCATATCATAAAATAGAATTTAATGGGATAATAAACACTAAACCTTTAAAGTTTAGAGTCTGAGGATGAACGGTAACGGTTCGAAACGTCGGACACCAAAGGTGAATTTAAATTTAAGGTGGTGGGGGCAGTCAGATTGTCCTTCACTAACATTTTAAATTTTATTGTATTATTTTCAATTTTTAATCGAATTTAGTTTTCGTAATAAGTTTTATTTCAGATTCTTCGATGGATAAACAAGGAGAGTCTGACTATAATTATATTAATATAGTAGATTATTATATGAAGACTGCAAGGCCGATAAAAATATTTATTAATTTAATTTTAAAAAATCGGCATAAGTACAATTTTTTATATTAGTTGATATAAATAAAATTTTGTTAAAACAAATAAATTCCATTAAGACAATAAAATAACAAACAAATTTAATTAATTCAACAAAGTCATTTAGGAGTTAAAACAAAATATATTCAGTAGTATATTGTCCATGAAAATATTTTATTAATATAACAAAAGATTTAACGAAAGTATTTATTAGAATAACAAATGAAAGATTTATTTTTTATTTAACTACAACTAACTATGTTATTGCTTTAATAAAATAATTAGTTCACATAACAAAATATTGAGTTAAATATATATTCATCATATCTAATTAGATAAAGTCATTAAACATTTAATTACAGTTAGTTGACAGTACAAACGATTTAGTTAACTAGAATGAAAACTAATATGAATAAAATATCTACTTGCAGTCAAACAGCTAAAGTTCCTTTCTTAAATACAAATAAAACTCTAGTCAAATATACTAAAGAATTAGTAGAAGTTGCCAAATATTTATTAGAGAAAAAAGGATTTTGATCTTCTAATTCAACTTAATTAATGTAACTTGTTTTTTGACAATTGTTGCAGATTTAATAATTAATTACTGTTATCTAATAATATATATTAGTTAAATATGTAATATGTAATGTAGTTCAGTATTAATCCTAAAGCTAGGGATACAACTATATTACATTGTAGGAATTTTTTTTATATTTTTTTGAAGATTTCGCATAAGTTCCACTTATTCGATGTTCACATCGCAAGTTTTTAATTAATATGTATAGTACACAGTAATCAAAATAGAAAGACTCTGCAGTTGTCACGAGTGCAGCAACAAAAATTGTAAGCTTAATTATAACTTCCCGCTTCCCATTGCCTTTCATGATCTATGTTTTCCGAAATAATTTTTGCCGTAATTATCAGATGGGCGCACTTCGTAGCTCACCTAACTTATTAACAAAACAGTAGACGTTTTATTACTTATATAATTATAATAAGAAATTGACTATAAATAAACTAATCACGCTGAGCGATGTAAAAGACTCAAGTGGTTCTAGTGGTCCACGCACGTATAACTGAAGGAAGAATTATTTACCAAAAGAAATAAAATTTTGCGAAATATTTTTTTTCTTACTGAATGCAAATTGTTTCTGCGCCTTTAGTTCGTTTCTAACGCACTACGAGAAGCTAATAAAAAGCAATATGAACATTTTCAATTTTGCTTTATATCTATCATTTCTTTTCTCCCTCGCCTATCGTGTTTCAATATTAAAATTTATCTACCTTTTAACCTTCGCAATTCCATTTTCAGTAATCAATTGATAATTTTTATCGCAGCCGGTAACTTAATATCGTCAAACAGTTTACTGATTTTCATTTATATTTTATATAGATTATAATTACGTATAAACTCGTGCAGAATTCGTTGCAATATACTATTATGATATTGTTGAATATACTTTCTTCAAATTCAATATCGTAATTCCATTCCCGTAGAATAAATGTCTAATCTCTTAAATAATTACAAATTTCCAATAATTTCATAGCTTCTTTTATAACTCCAAATATTTACCAACATCATTGAAAATATGTAAAAATAACAAGAATTAAGATGCATCGTTCGGCTTACTACTTATTTCGTTAAAAATAATTTTAATTAAGTACTCAATGTTCAGTGTCGATCATAGAAGCATGCGATTATAAATTTAATGGCAAAATACATTTATGTAAGAATAATTAAAATATTACGACTTGAGATTATTTCAATATTTCCGCAAATCAATATGATATTGAAATTAACCTGATCGATTTTTATAAATGAAAAATACTTTCTTCAGCAAATAAGCTAATATGACGCTTTCGTTTAATAGTATTCATTAGAATCATAGTTTAAAAAAAATATAATTAATAGAGTGTAATTGAGTTGTATTATTTATTATACTGAATATACTTACAGAAATTGGCTCTGGTATATGGATAGTGGTATTTGATCAAGATTGAGCGCTTTAATTGCAAAAATTTAAGATTTGACGCTTTCTGAGATTCGGACTTACAGATATTCGTTAAAAAATTTCGTTGACTAATTTAATCAGACTCTCTTAATCTGAACGAAATCGATCAACAATTTGTCAAAAGTTTCCTTGGTAGTATGAATAAAGAATATAGAATATTTATATATTTAATATAAAAAAAATTAAGAGATGCTTGTAGCGATTCATATCTTTTCTTTTGGGCTTCTGAAATTTTTTTTAATATTTACTTATAGTAAATTTATTTTTATTTTATGATTAAGGATCTATACGAAGATGGAGGATCGTATGAAGATGTGTGAATGGAGCTGATGAATAACTTTTTGCCCAATTGATATAAAAAAAATAACAGTAAATATATTCTTTAGAAAACATACATAATACAATAATACAATAACAAGAGCTGCTATTATTCTAAATGGATCGGTATTTCCTTATAGGCCTACTATAATAAAAATAAACTATAAAAGTGGAATTATAATTCCCCATTTAATTCTATATCGAAAATAATTAATATAATTAAGAATTTCACGATTATTTAGACGCCAGTTAATTCGTAAATACGATTAACTTGGCGGCTCGGCCTTCGCCCATTTGTGCTCTCTCGTTCTCCCTATCTGTCTCTCTCTCTCTCTCTCTCTCTCTCTCTCTCTCTGTATCTATTCATACGCGTTCTTGCTCATTTGAAAAATGTGTAAATATTTTAATGATACAATAAAACTATCTCTAAATAGAAAAGTACCAATGAAAGATAAAGTTCTAACTCATTTTTTATTTAGATGATTCAATAAAATATTTACCGAACAAGCTATTAAGTCATTTTACAAAATTAATTTATTCATCTTATTCTAAAGATTTTGGATGGAACTAAATATTTTATTAATTTAAAAGAGTATGTAAAATATTTTGTCAATTGAATAGAAGGATATTTAATTCGTATAAATCTTGAGCTGGACTAACTCCAATCAACTAGAAGAACCAACTACATATAGATAATTTATTCAAATATACCTCAATATTAGGATTCAGCACAAAATTTGTTGACTTAACAAACATTTTTCTTGATCTACAACATTTTGTTTCCATTGTATTACAATTTACAAGAAACTGAATTAAGCATCATAGATTTATTTAAATATCGAAGAAAATATAGAAACTGCTTTTTGAACTTTGATAACAATATAGGATCAAAAAGATTTAGAAAGAGACAGCAATATATCTGCAAGCCGTTTTTATTTAATAGAAAAAGCGTACAACGTCTCTCGAAAAGCATCCGCGTGGCTCTTTGTGGCTCTTCCGACCCCTGGATCAGTGATTCTCCCTCGGATATTTGAACTTTTTTTCATTCTATTTACCTAATATATAATAAAGATTTTGGGTCATGAATAACCTAAATTATTATAATTTTCATAATTATTGATATTTTTGAATTCAATAATCTACGCTCAAGCACATCAAAGTCCGTTAATCTAGGGTATCTTCTTCTCTTCTTTTTAAATGATTTTTATCTATTAACGTAAATTCTTTCACCTTTAATTACTTATTTCAGTTTCATCAACTGCCAGGAACTTTCAGCCATAATATTTCCTACAGAGGACATTCTGCCGATCTGGTTTTCGCGACGCGCAACCGAGAATACGGAGGCGCACGCGCAATAAATCAATCTCGTTCTGACCGTAGAAGAAGAAAAACCACTCCCCCCCTCTCCCCCATCTTTCCATCCGTTCTAGGTCTCGTCTCGATGCCCAGCGAGCTCGCTTCCACGACGCGTACGCCCGATAGAGCCGAAAAAATTTTTTCTCGGCTCGGAGGCAGAGGAGGCCCCCCGATTCCCTATCCCTCCGACAGGAGTTTCTTCCACCAGCAGCCCTCTCTTTCTCTCTCCTCCTCATTCTTGGGTTATACAGACGAGGTGAAAGCCAAGTGTATAGCAATACGCGCGCAGCAGTATCTCATACCAGCCGCAGGGGCGATATTCAAGTGCGACGGCCCGGAAGGAAGAGGAAGCGGCGCGCGCGCTCGCGGCGAAGAAACAAAACGCGTCTCGTTTACTGTGTGTAACCCAGAGTTGTTCGGTCGGTGCGGTGTAGATGTACACGGCCGCGATTGTCCGCGCGCGCGCGCGCGCGGAGGCTTTCACGGCCGACTGATTATGCGTGTAACTTACCGCCACGAACGCTGCCGCCGCCGTTGGCGCAGCTTCT
This sequence comes from Sycobia sp. Sy_11, assembly GCA_018907035.1. NCBI lineage: Eukaryota > Metazoa > Arthropoda > Insecta > Hymenoptera > Epichrysomallidae > Sycobia > Sycobia sp. Sy_11. The sequence goes on along the minus strand of JACCIC010000065.1, from coordinate 1,420,788 downwards.
TGCCATCTTCTTCTGGGGAGCGTCTGTTTTGATCTCGGTTTTGATCCTCCCCCCCTCTCTCTCTCTCTCTCTCTCTCTCTCTCTCTCTTCCTCTCCCTCCTCGGTTTTCCTTTCGCGTCGCTTGACGCATTCTTTCTCTCTCCCTCCCTCTGCCTCTCATACTATCTATGTATCGCAGCCCTCTTTGTGGCATCCCGAGCCCGGCGTACATCGGACGATTTGCTCTCGCGGCGGCGGCGGCCGCCGCGCGAGCCCGGGCCAAGTGGTGCGCGCGTGCTGGCTCATTGTTCCGGCTTTTTGTCCCGAATTTTTATGCTTAATTATGCGATTGCTCGGGACGGATAGATAGGGGAGACAAGGGGGTGGAAGGGAAAATTATTTTCGGCGAGGATTCGTTAAGACGAGCCACCGCTATCGAATTGCTTCTTTTGTCAGCCGTGGTGGGATATATATATATATATATATATATATATATATATACATACATATACATGTGTATATATAGCCCATCGGGTAGCTATACAAGGAGAGAGTAAAGGAGAGAGAGAAAGAGAGAGAGAGAGAGAGAGAGATCGATCTGTATAGGGGTTTCCTATTCTCTGCGATCGCTTCATTGTACCGCTTACATGGAAAGAAACGAGCCGTATGTTTGATCGCTGTTTGGACCGAAAGTTTCGATTCTCGAGGTATTAAGGATATTATTTGTCCGTGAATGGGGCCCGTTAAAGTTTTGTCGAAAAACTCCTATACGAACGCGGGGCTGAATGCCACGGAAGATTTACATTCGTGGAACGCCGGCGAATGTAACTCCTCGAACATTTCTTTGCTCTTTAAGAATGTGGGAAATAGTCAGAATTTTTTTTTCGATTTATACAAGTTTCGTGTTATATAAACCTCGACAATTCGTTCGATGTAAACTAGTAAACTATTGTGAGACGATTTTGCACCCATCGCAGAAAACGACAATGTATCTTTTCTTTGTTTGTTTTTGTTACAAGAGCTCTGGAATTTGTTCATTATGTGTACTCCGTAAATGTAAAGAACCGATTCATTTTTTTAACTTGTCACCGGAATGGAATGTCACAAGTTTAAAGCAATTTTCCACTCCATTAAATTTAGATTTCGCTATGTAAATTAAAGAACTACAAGAGCTTTCTTATACTAGTTTATAGATTTTTTAACCATTAAATAATTATAAATAATTTGATTATTTATAGAATATATATTTATTTGAAATTAGCTGTTTCCCTTGCAAAAGAATCAAAACGTATTAATTCTACTTATTTTTGATCTTTCCAAAAAATTGTAATATATATCCTTTTAATAGACTCATCGTTTGAGAAATAATTAATAAACATAAGTAAGAAACAGATTCAAATAGATTAGAAAAATTGTTTATATCATAGTCTTCAGCCAATAAGAAATGAACATATTTTGATATAGTGTTACAGTATTTTTCTCCACTTTATATTTTATCGAAATACTCGCGTGGGCAGTTAAATATTTCAATTATAAGTTTTTGCGATATTTATTCAAAATCACTTTATCACTGCATGTAACTCTTATACAATATTTAATCACTTCTATTTTTTTATTGCTGGAAGTTAATCGCTCATCAGCCTAAAATTAAATTTTCATCACATTGAAAATGAAAAAAGAACCTTCACAGATTTCAGTTATAATCAAAACAATTATCAGTTCAAGCTGATTAAAAATAATGTCGATTAATAGCAAAATGCAGTTTTTCGTTAGAAAGCGGTTCGATCGTTCTTTCATCGCAACACTGTAAATGCTTATCGCTGTAGTATTAGCGGCGAAGATGTCACCACTCCTGTTTATCATCCCATGTGGTTATCAGCGAGAGGGCGATTTCGCAAAGGCAACGCGATAACTGAATATCGTTCTGCACACGGTTATAGGCAATTCAAATCCCCGCAATCTCACCTTATCCCATCTATATCTTAGAAAATACTTTCGAAGCCCGTTGAAATCGCCGAATCGTCATTTGCTGAATTTTATCTCGATGTATATATATACACAGATTACCATGAAAAATCTTAAAAAATTCCCGATGCACGGCGAAGGACGAACGGAAAGACAGAGCGAGAGAGAGAGAGAGAGAGAGAGAGAGAGAGAGAGAGAGAGAGAGAGACAGAGAGACAGAGAGAGGAAGGGAAGGAGAGAGCGAGGGAGAATTCTCCCATCTCTATATTTCGCGGGTATATCAACCAATACAGGCTAGTAGGACGGGAGGCTGAGTGTATATGGATCCCGATGGATCCCTTGCATTCAGTTTCTCCTTCCTACTCTATTCCGCCGTATGTATATATATATATATATATATATATATATATATATATATATATATATATATATATGACACTATGCATTCCGCCACGACCATCAGCCCGCGTATGCGGTACGAGTGCTTTGGTCGACGAGGTTATAGCGAAGAGTGGTGGCGGGAAGATGGAGAGGGAGGAAGGAGGCGCTCTCGATGAGACCGCCAGCAATAATTCAGAAACGCCTGTACTTCGCGGAATTTAGCGTCGTACGCGGGGATAAACGCCGCGCTTCCTCTCCCATCTCGGCGAGCTCCGCTATAATATACAATATAGATTACGGTGTAATGGTAAAAAGCTCTAAAAGCTCGGAGGGAAATTTTTTTTCAAAGAGCCGACCACGGGCCTTTTTTATTTTTATACGAGGACTTTTCAGATTTCCGGCGTTTCACGATCGCTAAATAAAAAATTTAAATTGCTCGTTAAAGAACCCCTTGAATTTTTCATACATCGGACTGTAATTTGAATTCACGTGTCTGCGCTGAAGAATCTTATTAAAGTCCGTTGCATGCATGCGACTCTTTTGTTTAATTTAATATATATATATATATATATATATATATATATATATATATATATATATACACGAATATGCACTTTTCAAAGGAGATATTTTTAATCATCTCGCGATTTCGCTAGGAGGCGTGAGAAAGCACGGAAATTAATTAAATTTCAGACGCGGTTAGCATGCGCGAGATCGTTTGTAGACGCGGCGTAGTGATTCTTTTTTGTGGTAACGCAAACCCCACTCACAAGGAAGCCGAGATAAAAAGTTAACCACTGCGTTATTATTGCTTTATATAAATTCGTGCTGCATTGCTTAAAATCATTTTTTATCCACAGCACCCATCCAACCACGCGCGCGCGCACACACGCATGTCTGTATATAAATAATATTTATTATTAGATGCACGCATAGCGATAATGATGTTGTATATCGTCGCTGCCATACAGTGTTAAACTAATTTGCACAGTAGAAATATTTTCGAAGCGTCGGGGCTTGGGTGTAGTAATTAAATCTTGATATACTTATAATCACATTAAAATACTTTAATCTGGATACATACACTCGTTTCATGAATGCGAACCGACCTAAGCATCTTGCCGTTAATCCGACAGATATATATATATATATATAGTGATTACAGTTGTTTTATTATACTATATAACATCTATCGCCTATACGAATAAATGTAGATTTACAATTATATACTTTACCAGTGTACAGCAGGAAGCTAATATATAAATTTTTCTAAAATATAATTAATTGAAGCTGCTCCGACGAGTTCTCGAGACACGTGCATTATATATATATATATATATATATATATATATATATATATATATTCTAGTAACTATTTCGAACGAGGCGCGAGCTCACGAGGCAAAACGCATATAATATCTCTTCTCACGGCATAAAATTTATCAAAATTTTCAACACGCCCTTCGCTGTAAAATTACAAAATTTCTCAATGTGCAATCCTTGAGATGGCATGGAATATAGGCCCACACTCGCTCGCGCGCAAGCACGAGATTGACTTGAGTGACAAAGACAAAAAGAGAAAGCGAGAAGAGCCGTCTCGTTTTGGACAGTGCTCGAGGGAGCACGCGGACTTTCCTCTGCGCGCACATCCTCCCGCAGTGCCCGCGTATAATCTAGCGCGGTTTTTCCACCTGGCGGACATGTACAGCGGTGCATTCACTAGCTCTCTTTTATCTCTCTCTCTCTCTCTCTCTCTCTCTCTCTCTCTCTCTCTCTGTCTCTCATACTTTACGCCGCGACCCACCTACATCGTATAGCCGGCTTCCCCAGTTCTACCGCAAATAACGAGGGCTTGCCGGCCACGAGGATAATTCTTAAGCTGATATATATATATATACGTATATATATATATATATATATATATATATATATATATATATATATACACTATAAAAAGCGTGAACGTGTCCCAATTATTGCTGACTGCATAATGCTATTGGATTTTCATGTTTTTTGGCTACTGCCAAATTTATTCAAGCAAGACGCAGGGTTTAATCAGCGCTTTCCTGGCTTTTGCCCTATGTTCAACGCCAGAAAGTAATAAGAAGGGGTCTATAATACAGTATTATAGTTGATTTATCAAGTTTTAACAATGACTGGTAATTAGATTATCATTGTTGACATCCACAATACAATATCATAACAAGAGCAGCTACGACGTCGATGTCGACGATAACAATAAGAATAACAACGGCAACAACAACAATAATAATAATCAGAAACGTAGTAAATGATAACTACGTATATCAATATTTGTGAATCATTTGCCAATGTGAATTTAAGAGTGGTGCACTCTGTCAAAATGAATTAGTAAAAATATATATGTGGTCTTGCTTAGTAGTAAAGACGTTATTCACAGATTTGAATTTAGAAAGTATGATTAATACATAATTGTGCTTTATATAAATTTTAATCATATAAATTAATGAATATGAGCTAGTAGAATCAGTAAATAAGATTTGGAATCGTTAATCACCGATTGAAATACTGCGAAGTCAGTACTTAAATTTTCAATATATTTAGTTTAGATGTATAATTATTTATAGCTTCTCGTTCTTCGACATATTATTCTTGGCCTCGAATACCAAACGGCATAAGTTTTTGCTACTTGCTAACATCTGGCCTCGTGAACAGATCGAACTTCGGCACTGGTATCCTAGAATTACTGTTCCTCGGTAAAAAACTAATTGTTTCACAGTGAAAACCTAAGACACTCTAAAATCAATGAAAAATCCAGCGATCAAGTTTTATTGTGTAGAGTAATTATAGCTTTATACAGCCACATTAGCGTAACTCAAAATAATCATACCGTTTTCCAAGTAGCGCAAACGAATGTAAATTGCATACGATAATCCAGTTTTTAGCGAGGCCTCAAGAGGATTCCCGTTCGAACGGACGCTTTATCAATTTCAAGTATCCCTACAATTAAAATCAATACTATTCAGTATAAGAACACATATACATGTATATATATATATATATATATATATATATATATATATATATATATATATATATCCCCTCTTTCTCCTCGACCCTGTACTGCAAGCGAATCGTCCCCGATCAATTTGCGAGCTGTATCAAAGTGCGCCTCACACGTGCCCTGATAAATGTAGGATCTCTTTGGCTGGCCTCCCTCCCGCACGCCGCCCCTCGTCGTTGCTCCATTAGCCCGGCGCAAATTAATAATCGGGAGCCGAGGCGGCCCATACGTCCGCGTTGCCGAATTTTTCACCGACTTATCCGTGACGTGGAAGCTTGACATATCGGCGCCGCTGTATTTTGCCAGCCTCGTCCGCCCCTTCGGCCGACTCCCGTGCCCTTTGTCTACCACGCGCGCACATCCGTCGCCCGCTTCGCGCTTCCGTTGTATCCGCCTGGACGCGGACGCCGCGGCGACGATCGGCGGAGGCCAGAAGAAGGTCCACGGTGGCCCTCGCAGGCTCGCTCGCTTATACGCGCCTCGCCAGGCGCAGGATTAGAGCCGCTGTCTCGAATGTCGAAGGTAAGCTCCGCTCGTGATACCGGATTATTCTCGCTTGAAATATCGCGCGTGCGCGGATGACGGGGGAGCGGCGACGCGACGGTGCGGGAGAAGGGGGGAGGGAGAGAGAGAAAGAGACTGGCGTCTCTTTGCCCGGCAAAAAATTTATTCCTCTATTATGCGACTTTATCTCTAGTTCTTTATTTTACTTCGTGTAGCTTTATAAACGTCACGGGGGTGGGTGGGGGTCTTTATTTTTCGGCGTATTCGGGGGAGAAATTGCCTTTTTTTATATATTAAATTCATCCTGATGAATCTTTTGCGAGAACGGGTTTCAAAACCAAGTTGTGTAATAAACAAAATAATGAGAAAAAAATAAAAGATTGGATAAAGGCATAATGCGTAATAATAAATGTTATTTAAATACATTCTAATATATACATATACGTTAATATTTTTCTATTATTTTTCTATTATTACTAATCTACTTAATAATCGTTCAAAAAATAGAGAAATTTCAGAGTATTTTTATACGCGTAAAGATCAAAACAAAATTATGAAAAAATATTTCATAGCAGACCGTGTCTCTAAATCTATTAAAGTACAATAAGCAAATTATTGTTAGATCATAAAAAATATTAAATATATGATATTTAAAGAAAAAGATGTAAATCCAAGTTATAGAAATAACCTTTTTGATCTAATAAGTAACCATCTATATTCCCTTTTCTATTTTACCATCAATGAGAACTCTTGCACTCGAAACAATGTATAGTATACATGTACATAAATTAAACTCGTTCCACCAGTTCATATTCTCTTTCATCTTCACGCACTGAATTCAAGTCAACGCCTCTAATTATCGCGGCTCGACTATTCGACTCTGCCCATTTTTAAACAAATCAATAGAATCAATTGCCAGAGGAGACAGCCTAATGAGAAGGAGACGGGCGAAATCTAACGAGAAACTCCTGACATTCGAAACATTCTAATCACCGGTCGTAGGCTAGAGATACTCACACCCCTCTTTTTCTCTCTCTCTCTCTCTCTCTCTCTCTCTCTCTCTCTCTCTCTCTTTCTATCTCCCGGTCTTCTCCCAAGTAAAGCCATACTGGGCCAAAGAGCTTTCACCCGAGGGGTCGTGACGAACTTTTGGGTGTGCCTTAAAGATATACCTCGCTATCCTCCCCCATGTATAAGAGCATCATTTCGATACCGATCCTGCGGAGGAACTAGATCCTGCCCCCCCCCCCCTGAACCTCCACCTTCTTCTAATCCTCGGCGCGCAACCGAGCCAAACAAAGAAACGTAATCCGCGAGCAATTCCAGCGTGTAAGCGGTACGACGCGTAAGACAGGCGAATTGCACCCTTACTAAAGACTTTGCGATATATATATATATATATATATATATATATATATATATATATATATATAAATGAAGTCGCGCTTATTCGTCTTTGAAATTCCGGTGATTAATCTTTCCTTAACAAATGATGACAGTAATTACTCGTCGGCTTGTTCGTCGAATATATTAAAGTGGAGCTGTGCTCTCTACTAAAAGGCGCGCATAGGGAAGAATTTGCATAATCGAGTGCGGCCGTCTAATGAAGTATGTAATTGTTATTGAAGGGAATTTAATTTTTTTAAATTTTTGCCGCTTCTCTCCTTTTTCTGAACCATTATTGTCAGGATATTATTTTTTTAGGTTACGTAATTATTATATAAATTTTTCAACTTTGAGAAAACGTGTTTCATGCTATAGAAATAAAATTAACATGAACATTATTACGATGTAGACTAAAATAATAATATGATTTTCAATTTGATCTCTTTTTTTTAAACTATATTCCCTAACTTTATAAAATATAAGAACGTAAGTTATAATTTACAATCTGTCTAACGTTAAAAGCTCGAAATTAACTCATGTAATATAAATGAGAATCGAGCGTAATGCGCTATATTTCTTCAAGGGGTTTAATGTAATGTCAAATCGGACTCCAATGCGTGTCTTACATACACACACACACACACACATGGCATATAAGAATCTACGGTAAAGATATACAATGCCTATAGATATAAATTGCTGCTGTATTAGTGCCGTTGTGATTGGGCCGTGTGCAGAAGATGGGAGAGGAAACTTCCTGAAATTTCGAGAAGCGTAACCGTCGAGTATTCCCTGGTACATCTTCGAATTATAACTTATTAATTTAAATAAAAACTATTCTAGAAGCAAGAAATTTTTTTAAAATTAAATAGTGAATAATAAAAAGAAAATAAAAAAATTATGGTGATTGCAACTGACTGTATAGATAATCGAAAACATATTTAATATGAAAATAAATTAATATCGATGTTATCATACCCGGGCAGGTTCTTACAGCGTCAAAAATTATTCCCAAATTATAATTAAAATCCATTAACATTAGATTTTCCCCCTTTTCTTGCTGCGCAATGGAAGCTTAAGAGGTACGCTTCAGATTCTAATAAGCATCTCTTAATTGCCCATGCACCAGAATCTCTCGACACAAACCTATATATATATATACGTCCCCGCCTGCATCCTTATCTACACGCTGGAATCACCATGTCTTATCGGTTATTAAATCTCGCTTTTCGCGCTCGCGCGCGGCATTTCTTAACTAATCTATGCATTCGACGTTCCTCGGCATTTCCGCTGCGCCACGTATATTCATATATACGGACTTCGGGCTCGGTGCGAGCATTAACGGGGTGAAAAACGGTACTCGAGGCGGATCGCCAAGCCCAAAAGCCCGTCAAGCGCGGGCCATCGTTTTTGGCCGTGATCGATGCGTCCGCGCGACGTATCGTCTCGCTTCAGCATCGTGGATGTGTCGAAAATTTTACCCGTCCAGTCCCTCCCTGCCCCTTTGACGATGGTGCACGGGCGAAGGCAACACCGAATCCCCGACCTCCCGCGCATACGTCGGACACTTTTGACGCGTTAGCGTCGATCTGTCAACGGCGCTCGCGGGGCGACTAATTAAATAATAATATCGAGGATGGGGGGAGGAGGGGTGGAAACAGGGAAAGCCCCTTATCGGTCCCGAGGAGATCGATCAATTATTATCCGGGGGGAGAGGGTGGAGGAGGATTTGGCCAGGCCGTATATAATATCCGTGCATAATGCGCAGCGCGCGCCGCAGACGCGCCCCCGCGAGGCCATTATCGGCCCTCCTAATCTATCCCCGACGAGCGGCGCCGATCTCCAAGTCGAGGGCGGGGTTCGCCCCGTCGATCGAGATCTGGCGCATATGCATATATGCACACGTCTCTCGTCGCTTTCCCGTCGCGTTCTGACACAATTATAGATAAGAGAAGGTGCAGCCGCCGGCAGCTATAGGTATATGCGAGTTGCAGTCGAGCGATGAGCAAGGCGATAGGAGCTCTATGTGTCCGTTTGCCCGCGTATGGGGAGGAGGGTGCATTGAAAGCTCGGCGACAAATTTATCTATGTCAGTCGGTCGCTTATATTTTCACCTTATAATCACGCTTTACTTAGATCCAAACGAGCCGATTCTCCGTCCGATCAATTATACACATACGATATAAGTCTACGACGCCTCTTGTTTTTGAACCGTAGTTATTTTTTCTAAGCGTATCGGCGATTCGGATATTACTAAGGCTCCCCTCGATCTCGTTGCAGCTTCTCCATCGAGGCACATTTGCTTTGTTTACAAATAGAGCAGGTCCTATTCTCGTCCTATACGCCCTCGTCAATACCTTCTATCTTCTTATCAATATTGAAACGCACTTCTATCAGTTATATACAGCCAAGTGCACACGTCCATTATTGACGCAAAACTCATGCAATATATATATATAATATAATACGGTCTATTCATGCGTATAGATCGCGACAAACATCTATCACTCCTGTGTATCCACAGGCCATTGTCGACGCCGAGCCAACATGCATATATATATATATAGGGTGTTTAAAGAATAATTGATCACCAAAAATATTTGGTAATGAATGAGGAAACTCGTATATAAAAGTTACGTATGCATTTTGGAAAGTTGCAATTTGTTTTCGCGCTATGTGACGATGGTCATCAGTCAAGGAGTGAACGTTAATTCGGTTCTCGACCCAGTAACATGGACATTCAGAAGCGCAAAAACTATATTTAACTTTGCAAAATTTTTACCACCCCCCCCGTAAAAATTAATTAGTATCATCAAACAGTGGCAGGGAATCTCTTGATTTAACAAGTATCCGATCACGAATCTTGGCCGGATTCCGAACAGATATCATTAATTTTCCCGAACAGTTTCACATTATATTTCTAATAAAGAATTTGCTTAAATGGTCCCCAAATTTTTACGTGGAACATTTGTGTTCGATTTTCTCAGCTTTTTATGATTCCGCTCATGTGAACCAACATTTTTTAGACACTCTATATAAATATATATATACCAGATCTTCTCTGATGATGGCGGAGGAGCGGGCCCGATATCAAAGTTCGTGTATATGTATACGCGATAAAGTGATAAAGTGAACTTCCGAGCGAGATTCGTGCGGAACGTTTCCTTCTATGTTTCGCCTTATAACTGATTATCGGGGATGCCAGGCACTGCGCCTCGATGATAAGTCGTTCGGGTCTGCTTTTCCTTTCATACAGACCTTCTATATAATATAATATCTGCTCCGTATCTGTCACTGACAGCTAATCCAAATACATATATATATATATATATATATATATATATATATATATATATATATATATATATAAGATACCATTTTCAAAGCTCCACTTGCTCGACAGTTATACAATATGGCGAGTCTGCCCATTTCTATGCAGTTAATCGTATATCGTTATCTGATAACTTAATAAGCTTAAGATTGAAGATTCTATTGCAATTTTTCTTTCTTCAATTATCCCTCGCCAGCCGATCAAAACTCGCTTGTGTTGGGGTGCTGAGAATCAATAAATCATCGGATTATTCCATTATCACTATACGATTAAGGTAACGTAATAATTATATTTACTCGTATATATTATTTACAATTGTGCAAATTATTATAGATTTGAATTTTTTCATCGTGAAATCTGACTTTCAAGAATTCTCAAGATCAATTTTGATCGATTTGACTGATAGTGATATATTTCATAAATAGTTAATATATGTAATAAGTGTTTATAAATTGGAAGTCATTGAGTCCTTTGATTAACGAATATTATTTAGATTCGTGTACAATTTGAAGCAAGTCCGTCAAACTGTATAAATATGATAATACTTAAAAAAATCTATATTTTCATTTCAAATGAACACTTTCAGCAATATTTTCCTTTTAATACAGTACAATGAATTTGTTCGAATCTTTTCAAAGATATGAGACAGTCATTAACAAATGGTATACGATCACATAAAATACATAACGATTTAATATTGCTAATAATGGATTAATTGTAGGAAAGCTCTTTTGATTAAATTCGTAAAAATTGGTTTCGACAGTTCTTGAATGAAAAATAATTGAAATAACTCTTATATTATTCATTTTGAAGCATATTAGCAAAGCATGAAATATGTAAATTTGTAATACCAATTCTCACAGTGGCTCTGCTCAATGTAGCTACATTATTTCTGTAATGCTAGTTATTTTTAATCATACGGAATAATTTCTAGATTCTGCAAATTAACGAAGAGTTTTCAAATAAACTCAATTTTCGTTAGATATTTTCTAAAAAAGCCCCACGAGTATCAGAAAAAGCTGTTTGTGCATTTCTTTCTTGTTTATTTATATGGCCCTCGTCCTGTATTTTTGAAATGCTCATAGATATAAGTTAGAAGTTTAGTTTTTCTCGGTCGTTTCACTTGGTCTCTTTTCCAAATAAGACATTTATATATAAAAAATCTTAACAAATATTGGACACCTCGTTATATATTTTAGGCGATTTTTTTATTTAATTATGTTTTATGCCGATTAATCCAAAAAGACTTTTATAGTATTTACAAATGTTAATATTACAGTAAACTGTATATCATAAACTTCAAGAATTGTGTAAAAGCAATGAACTTATTGAAGTGAAAAAAAATACATTTTAGCCGATTAGAGTAATCGTAGTCGGTAGGGCGAGAATCATGATTCAGCTCGTTTTTATTCTTCCTTGCAAAAAGACGTATATTTCACTTGCGCCTTACACGGGCAAGTCGAACAAAAGGAACAGATGAGCTTTCTAAAGTTTTTATGGCAAGTTTAAGAAGCACTAAAGAAGATACGACGATAAATAAGATGAAGTAGAAAGATCGTATCTGAAATTTTAATAAGTAAGAAATACGACGAAGACCGAAGGTGGAGGATTTGCTATCGTACAATTGCTGAAGTTGGAAGTAAAAGAAGGAGGGCTGAACGTGAAACGTTGAAACTAGAATTATAATCATTTTTTACATGTATACTAAAGTTAACATTCATATCACATATATATGTACCTCTGAGTGTGGATGATACAATTTTAGAATAAAAACCGTAATGAAATAAAACTTTTATGCTTCTGGAGTATTAAAAATTTAGTACTAATCTTTTCGATAAATATATTTTTTTTTGGTATTTCGTTAAAAGTTCAATTACAATTGTAATTGAAAATGTACCAAAAAATAATACGTAAAATAAAGTTACAACGCGAATTAAATCACGATTCGCGAAATGATTAGTCGGGATAATTCGTTGAAGCAAATTCAACTAAATGGTTAAATTTAAATCAAATAATCCGAAGAAAAAGAAATTGCCACGTTTATTTAAAAATTTGAAAAAATAAATGGTTTTTCCAATAAACGAAATAAACATTTTGCGAGATAAAGTACACGAACCAAGCTTGTACAGCAATACGTATACATATATAAAAATAAAAAGGTCTACTCACTCTCTTTCTTTTGGCAGAGTAAAGTAAGAATATAATAATTAAAGACACGAAGCAATTTCACCATGAAAAAAAGTTTGGTCAAATCATCGGACAGGGGAAAGCAGATGAAAAAGACAGAAGATGCAGCATATCATCTTTGCATCTATATATGGCACAAGAGATCCGCGGGGGAGTTCTCGAATCAAGCGGCTCTTTCTTTTCTCTCTCTCTCTCTCTCTCTCTCTCTCTCTCTCGCCAGGCGCAAGAGACGGGTCGCTATATACTTCAAACAGGGGGGGGGGGGTCGCGCGACGTCGGTTGTAGTAGTGGGGGAGGACACGCCGACGAAGATTAATGAGGATATCCAGTGTGGATTATTTTATTATATATACGCGTGCTAGAATTTGTAGGCGGGATCGCAGGATTTTGCTGCAGGATCCGAAAGCTTTATATATATATATTATATGCATGGAGAGCTATACCTATAATATTGTCGAATGACAGCGCTGCGCAGTGTATATTGATATCCCTCCTTTTTAATTGCCGGGCTCCGCCGCGTCGCTAGATAATTTCTCTTTTAATTTTAAAATTTTTACCCTCTTTTTTATTTTTTTATGATTTCTTTTCGTTGTGGTTGTTACTAAAACTGACGGTATACGACGGAGCTCTCGCGTTAAAGTTGAAATTAGCAGAACGGAGAACTGGGCGGTTCGTGTAAGCCGTGCGCATTGTTAACTTTTACGAGAAGACGTATATATATATATATATACTGCGCGGAGTTACACCGCGAGTACAGTTGAAGAGGGCTGAATGTTTTAATAAGCGGAATTTTGTGTGTGCGGTTTCTGTAATTTCCTAATGAGGGTGGAATGAAATGTATATTGTTTGCAGAGTTTAGTAAAGGGGCTTAGAGAAGTAAAATTTAATGCCTATATATAAATTTCGCTAAATTGTTTAGACGAATTTAGATGCAGTTTCTACATATATAATTTTATTTCTTTCGTAAATTCAGTGCAAATTCAATAGTATATTTGATTTGAAACTGTACTGGAAATAGAAATTAGTCAAAATAAATAAATACATTGTTCACATACCGCATACAGTAAATAAATTAATTCTTTGCGTGGAATAAATATTCAATTGTTTCAAATAAATAATTATTTGAACGAATTTAGTTGATTGCAATACCTCGATATATCGGAGTAAACTAAATAAACAATTTATTCGCGACTGTTCACACGATCGTTTTATTTGATGAATTTTTTTACGCTTTAAAGTTATTCTGAAATAATCATTTCCTTGGGTCGAGCCTTTTAATTATAAGTGGTGGGAGCGTCACCTGCGCAGCGCTAACTACATACGATTAAATTACACCGTGTGGAATTAAGCGACCTCGAACTTCAGGACTGCTGACGACGATTCCTGTAACCGGCCGAGGGTAAACAGAAACAGCGAAAGAGAGAAAGAGCGGCGGAAGAGGGGGGGGGGGAGAAGCGCAATACACGAATTTCGCCGTCCCCTGATACATCGGATTCCACGTCGGCGCTCGCGCGAAATAAAGAGATCTCGCCCCTTGATCCGATGTCGCGGGCATTTTCGCGAAACGAAACCGCCGCGATAAGTCGCGCCACGCGTCCATTTAAGATTCGCGGTATAGGGCGCGCGCGGGCGGCTCGAGTGCGCAACTCGCATAAGCCGAAGCGCCTCGGCGAAGAGGCTCTCACGCCGCGACGGGAGAGTCCGTGGAAGCCCGAAGCGTGTATACGTTCCACATATACGTCTGGTTTTCCGGCAATGCTGACTTGAGTAAAGTACGCGTGGCGTAGGTGTCGCGCGAATTCGCGGCGTCGGCTGTTAACCGACGAGCGCCGAGCGCGCGAACGTGAGAAAGAGCACGCGTGCGCCTCGCGGGGCCGGGGGGGGGGGTGTTGGAGCGGGAACGAAGCTTCGCGAGAAGGATCGCCGCGCTCCGCGTATAGGCATATCTATATATGCATGCATGTACCGTTCGACCTATAGCGCGGCCAGTGTCGCGCCGTGCGCGATGATCATACGCGCGGCTTAACGAAGTCCCATATCGCGCAGCTCCTCTCAAAGGAGGAAGCTGCGTTATACCGTATTTATGTGCCCGCGGCTGCTCGTATTGGGCGACATTTACGTTGTAATTAGCGCCCCGGGCCGTATGCGGCAAGATAAACATACGCGCATATACGCGCAGATGGGCACGCAGGCACGAAAGTGACAGATCCTAACTGTTTACACGGCGCATCCCGAGATTAGAGGACGGTGGCGGCTCGGCACGGCCGTGGTAGCAGGCGCGAGTCGAGTATAATTTAACACTATATATATATGGTAGTCTACAGAGGGCCGATGGAGAAGCTAGCGATCCGCGCTTATATATATATACGATTTCACAGTTTTCTCGAAATCCACGCGCGCGCTTTTATTTTACATCTCGCGCCCGACCAAGTAACGTCCATAAACCACGAGAGTGCCTCAAATTTTCCGTGTGATTTTCTCACAGCTCGTAAAGAATTCGACCGCCCGGAACGATTTCCCGAGCCCCTTTTCCCGCGCAATTATACGCGTGCGCACGAGCACGCAGAGGTCTCGCCACGGACGCGAAGCGCGCGCTCACACACACACACACACACAGAATCACACGGAGCTATGCACGAGCAGCGAAGTAAGCAAATCCCCGCGCTCAATCAAGGCCCGAATATAATTATCCGAGCCCCCGTACAATCCCTCCTCCCCGGGCCACGGAACTGGACCGCGGCGATTCGGATTCAGCGCTTTCCCACACCGCTGCGCGGCTGCGCCATCTACACGTGCGCCCTAATACGCGTTTACGTCGAGGCGCTAATCGTCCCGCGCGTCCCACGCGCATATATATATATTTATATAGTCGGTAGTTGCGAGGGAGAGACAGAGGCGGACGGAGAGGAGCGGTTCGACGACGTGCCCGCCGCGGGCCATATGCGCGGGATCCGCTAATTTGCGAGTGGCGCACCGCGCGGCTGCTACCAAGCCGAGCAGGAGGAAGGGAGAGGCGTGAGAGCCACTGGGCGGCGCGGAGGCTCGATTTCGCGTCGAAGCCGAAGCGCGCACGGGCGAGGATTCCCGATGTGTCTTCATCATATGTAAATATATATATATATATATACGCGCGCACCCTACTCGCTCGCGCGGGCTTCGTTGTAACCTTCGTTCCCGCGTGCTTTCGCACGTTCGCTCTTCTCCTGCGTCGATTGCCCCCTCTCTCCGCCTTATTTACCGCCATACACGCGCGCGCGCGTACATGCATTACGTCTTTTCGCGTAGCTCACCGCGCATCGCGCCAAAATATATAAGCATTTTACACGTAGCTATACGCGTCGAGGCGCTCGCGTGGTACAACCGCCTCTGGAACCAATTCTGGTATTCGTCCTGCCCCATCTCCCCGCCCCCCCCCATTCCTCGTCGTACATCTCCTTCCTCGTCGCGCCTCTCGTTCCCGACGATGCATGCGCTCTGCGCGCGAATTATATGCGCAGCCGCTCGCCCGCGCATCGTGTCGGTCGAGTTTGCTGCTGCAACATCCAGGCTCGCAGCGGTGCCCCCCGCTCGTGCATCTTGGATAAATAAGTTGCCGAGTCGAATGTCGGCGGAGCTTTGTTACGGGCCGTATACACGGTATGGAGAATCCGCGCGTACGCGCAACTACACCAGTACGTATATGCTCAATGAAAGCCGAGCCATTATACATACGTATCTTTGGAGAAACCGAGTCGGGAAATAGTTCTGGCACCTGTTTCGCGCAATAACAGCTATAATTTGATACGCGAGCGTGCGCGCGAGGCGAGCGAAATTAACCTAATAGTTGCTTTTTTACAGCGTCGATTCGAATGTTAGAATCGAGATGTCTCGAGTCAGTTATTTAGAGGTTTCGCGATATTCTACAGTTTCCGATCGAATATACGGCGCTGTCTCGCTCTGCCGTATTTCTTAATACGAGACGAATGTCAAATATTGAGTAAAAGAACAACGGTCTTTTGTTTTTAAATCAATAATTTATAGCGGGAAAAAATATTCCGGGTGAATAAACGAGAGAAAAAATTAAAGCCGGGAGAATTCGAAAAAATTTTTATAATCCCGAGCCTTGGCGCTACACTCAGAGTTGAAATGGATAGTTTCCTAGGTGTATATAATACATAGAAGAGCTGGTAAAACTCGGGGCAAAAGGTCGGTAATATCATAGTGTACCCGCTAATGACACAGCTATAAGAACACCTTTTAGCGTAAGGAGTTGTTTGACGTTCTTATTCGAGTATCTCAGCACATATGTATACATTCTCATTTTCTCACTCTTACTCGGGTATCCTAACTTCTCGCTCTCGTCTTCGTATGTGTCTATATATGTGTCTATATATGTGTGTATATACATTATATATACAGCACAGAACGTCTCGCTATATAGCGCGCCTTAGCACCCGAGCGCAAGACAAACGGGCGGAGTATCATAAAGACTTTCAAACGCCCACGCCGCATTATGAAACGACAGTAAAGTATATAAGAACAGGGAGTGCTGTTGACGTCGGCGGCGGTGAAGCGGTCGTTGCGGCTATAGTACCATATAATAAGAATTTAATGTAAATATGGGCAAAAATGTGAATAATGTTGAATTAAAAGATTAGTTTTTAATTGCATTATCGTTGTAAATTTCCAGTCGAGATCTTCGTACATGGACCTTTATTCTGTTACTTACGTCTTATTTATTAAACTTTTTACTAGATTATTTTCATCGTATTACGTATTCTTTTATGTTCTTTAATTTTTATAGAATAAAAAGTGTGCAGTTGGGAAATACTAGGATAAATTTCACAAACATTTATTTTATTTTTTTACAGTTCTTTTGAATCTTTACATAATCATTCTCAGAGAAAATAACAAAATAAACTTTCTATGTTAATCTCTCAATTTTTATTAGAATAGCTTAAAAATCTAATCAACCAACGTTTAGAACCATAAATATATATCTATAATACTTATCCATGTTTTTTTAAACTTACAGTTTTTATAATATAAATAAAATTGCATCTAATATGCAGTGACCATACTATTAATTTAAAATGTAATTATTTATGTATTTATTTATATTTATATTTATTTATTTATTTATTAAATTTTAATTATTTTTAATTTTAATTTATTTTTAATTTTTTATCTAAATGTTCTCCTATAAATGGATTCAATACACAGCCATTCGATTGAACCATTATCGCCTCAAACGAAGATTGATAAATTATTTGTTTCCATCGAAGAGCATATATTTCTCTGAATAACATTATTTTATTATATATATCCAAGATATAGGATTTAGAAAGGTGAACATAAAAAACGTACAAATATTTTTATGTAAAAATTGGAAAATTTCTTGTGCTTAGTATATATACAGTTATGCACCATTCGTAAATAACTGGAACATTCTGTAATAATTTTGTATACCTTTGAAAATAATCTTTTACGATTAAAGCTGCACGGATACAGGTCGATCGAGCCACAAATATAGAGAGGGAATTCATGGGCTCCCGAATTTTGGCTGCCCCCAGCCCAAAAGTTCCAAGACGCGCTACCGTAGAGTATTTCTTCGTACACCCTTGACCTTCCTATACGTCAGAAACATCACTTTATTAAATTAGATGAAAAACATTCAAGAAAGTAAACATCAACGATATAATTAATAAAAAAACAGTTATTAAATAATTAACCTTTATTTTTTGGCTTCACGTAGAAAATCAGCCAAGTCATCGACTAAACGACCTTCCAAAAAAAGCAAATTTGAAATCCTGTTTAAGAGCACTTATCCCTTCGACGAGCTCATTGGTGCAGAGCGTCGGTCGAAATTTGCGTTCGTGAAAGGCGCCCCCGTTCGCCCCCTGACAAAGAAAACTCCCCCCCCCCCCCGAGCGAATTTGGACGCCCTGACTACACCAATCTACATCTAAATCCAAATCTAAAGCTCCCGCCTTCTGCCCCATCTCTCATTCTCTCTCTCTCCCCCTCTCTGTCACGCCTTAGGTAATCTCCCCGGCCGTATATACACAGATCTCGACAACGCCGATGTTCGCTGCGAGCCCACCGACTCCTATAGCTCCTTTTCGGGGAGATCTCCTACTCGAACCATCCCCGAGATCCCGAAGAGCTTATCCGGAACGCGGTCTCCGGTCCGCCGATATCGGCGGATCCTCGACGTCGACCTCGCGTATGTGTATCTTTATATATATATATATATATATATATATATATATATATATATATATATATATATATATATGTCTGTGAAGTTCCGATCCGTTGTGGCGTCGGCCGCGCAATAATCGAAGAGGCGCGAGGCTACGGTGAGGGAGGTATCGCACGTAGAGCTGATCCTGTACCGCAGCTCCGCGATTCGACACCTTCCAGAAGGTATTCGGCGCTTGCTCGTTCGGTAATCCTCCGCCCTTCTTTATTCTTCCTCGTTCTTTTTCTTTTACCACGTTTAACGTTCAGGTCTGGTCTAATTCCAAGATAAAAATCTTCAGAAATTTAATCGAATTTCGTATAAGGAAGAGCTATGTTGACTCAATATAACGGGATCGAGAAAGCTATGAATGAATATAGAGGATGAAAATTTTAAGCGCATTTCATTAGTATGCATTCCTAATATAATCCCTGCTTTAATTTCGAATAGAACTGAAGTATATAATTATGAATAATATAATATATATTCAAAAATAAAATTTCAAGATTGCTGCTAAATAAAATTGATACGAAGCTGCATTATTTCATAGAATAAACTGGTGAAAGTATTATTAGTATTTGATCGTGAAACTTCTACTAAACGGAATAAAGAATATTTATCAAAAAAATCCATTAAAGCTAGAAGTAAACGAAACCTTATATTGGATTGAAAGATCGATGTGTATCCCTGTCCACTTTGACAAACATTGTTCGAATCAAATCGATGAATTAACGCGAGCATATCGGCACAAAAAGTAAAACGGACCTCTCACGAGAATCTTTTCAAGCAGCACCTGCCCATTGAAATGAATATTGACATATCGGGTGTCGCTATAGTCTTCCAAGAAGGATATAGCTTACACTGCATCAGAAGTAGAAGAAGAAGCGGAATAAGAAGAAAGAGATTCCAAAGGATTCACTGACACTTTTCTGAAACCTGGCTTTTTCTCCCTCTTTTCTAAATGCGCACTCGCTCCGAGAGGGCTCATCCATAATACAATAATGCGCGCTTACGCTCTCTCTCTCTCTCTCTCTCTCTCTCTCCTTGTAGAAATTGCGCGATAACTCGCATACGCTAATAAATATTTTCCTGCAAATCTCGGTATAGAATCTATACGCACTCGAGATGCTCCTTAAATTGAAATTCCAACATAATGCGGGAGCGAGCTGTTTCTCTACCTTTCTTTCCTTATGCGTTAGCATCTGGCGCTTATACATATATCTGTATAATTGCGAAAAAAGAGCTGATGGGCGCAAACCGTGGAATTCTTATAACGCGCCGCGCTCGCCGAGCGATTAAGAGATAAATTTGCGCTCTGCCATATTATATATATATGAATATACATATATATATATATATATATATATATATATATATATATATATATATATATATGTATATATGTGTATATATATAGGAGCTCCGAGGAGATCAATACTACTCGGCTTCTCTCCCCCTCTATAAGCTCTGGAGAAGGCGACGCGGACGGTTGACGGCTGGCTGCGCCGCCAACAATGACCGAATTTAACGCTCAAACGAGGCGAATCCAGCGAGTATCCACTCGTCCTCCTCCCCCTCCTCCTCACCCTCGTCCCTCTCGCAGCGATCCCTCTCGTCGATCCTCTCCGATACATAGAGCCCGCGGCGCGGCGAATTGGTTCGAAAAGCATCAGCGAGGCGGAGAGGTCGGACGGTGGAAACAGCGGCCGCGCGCGGGCTTCGCCGGTGGGAGCGCGCGGCGGACCGAAGCCCTCCGCGTGCGCGGCCCGGCGTTGCGGCTCCCGCCGCAGCGGTGGAGGGCCGGGGCCGTGGGGCTGGAAAAAGAGACGGGACTCGGAAAAGACGGCGGCGGCGGACTCGAAGCCGGATTAGGCCGCACCCGGCGAGCTTTTCCGCGAGGGAAAGGGGCGCGCGGCCCGCGAGGCTTATCGGCTTCGGGACGTATTATGTATAGGCCTACCTAGCCAGCCCGTTGACATTTCGCGGTAAGATGGAGAGAGCCGGGAGAAGAGGGATGGACTGGAGCAGGCTTCGGCGGTTCGCCCACTGTTCGGGGACGATATATGACGAAAGGTTGCACATATATTGCACATAGGCTACAATTGTCAAACGTATCACTATACAACGTTTTTTACAATGTATCAAATGTTTGCGATCTTAGAACTCTCTGCTGTACTAGAAACTAGAGGTATGTTTTTAATGTACGAACTTTTTTTTACGCAGTTCCCTAAACCGTGCCATTTTGATTGGCAAGTATTTCTGAAACGAATTCACAGTCATGGAAAACTAATTGATATAAAGATATAATTTCGTGAAAATAGTAGAAAAAATTTAACCTACTTCCCGTTCAGTTACTACACAATCAATCAGGAAATTTTGTCATCTGTGAAAGTGTAATAATTGATTCAACGACTATTAATATTTAATTTTTAATATCAATAGCCACGAGAGGCAACGATAAATACTATATTTTATTTCTGATTGAATTATTATGTAATTAAAGTTTAATCAAAATTTCTAAATAAATCAATTGACGTAAAGCTTTATTTTTGTCGCCGAAGCACAGACATGACAACAAACACGATAACCACCACCACCTCAATTCGAATACACTCGTCGTGGACTTTATTTCGTTTTTCTATATTTATGTAATCGAAAAATATATGGATTTATCTTTTGGTATTCGAGATATCCATAGAGTTGATTTTTTATCCAGACTTGCCACTTGGACATTCATTACTTCATTATTTAATATATGACGATATTGCCAGAGGTGACATTGCGTTTTATTTCGTTAAGGTACGAAGTATATAATCGATATTTAACTTTATTATTTGACAATAATGAAAATAATTAATCTATAAATCCATCTTTGTATATAATTTTATCGCAAGCTATTACTTTACGATATTACATAAACAGCCTGCCTTTGTGTGCTGTATTTCATAAACGTTATCCTTAAATTAATTTAATTTAAAAATTTTTTTGTCATTTTTTTAAAGCATTCTATAATGTTTTCGAATAATTTTATTTCAACTTTATGGTTATTAGTTATATTCTATACGTAGTATCTACAAATAAATCCCTTTGTTTTATTAGCTCTGCCAGTAGCTTTTATCGATTTATTTCACAAACTATGATACTTGCATTGACATCTCACAAAATGATATAAAAAGATTTGGTGTCCTGTAGTGTATATACTTCTTGCTGTCGAACTGACAAAACTTGCCACGTTCTAAGACATTATGCTAAATGGGTAGAAATTTTTAGCAATGTTTGGCACTATTCGTAAAATCTGAACAAAATGAAGAATGCGTAATATTTCACAAATTTAGCAAAGTTTAACGAAATATAGTAAATCTTACCTAAATCTAACTATGCCTTGTTCTATGTTTGCATATTTCTCAGATTAAAAATTTGTGCAACTATTAGAAAATTCTGACAGATGCTAAACTTTACTAAAAGTTGTCGGGTTTATTTAAAATTTATAAGATTTGCTTGAATTTCTAAAAAAATTGCTAACATATTAACATTTCATAAATCCCTTTCATAAATTTAGATGTGCTGTAAATCTAGAATATGCTAAATTTTGATCAAATGAAAAAAAAATTCCCTACGAATGAAAATTTTACACATTGAGCAATATCTGTCCGCATTTACGATAGCCTGTCAACTTCAAATCGACAGCTACATGGTCGGTCGATAATAAATATTCCGAACTGTTCCAAATTTGCTTCATTTTATATGTTTCTCATATGATCAGATATTAAAAATATTTTAATTATTTAAGAATCAAATAATCGTGCAAAATAAGAGCCCGACATTACTATAAAATTAACACTTAGAAATTTTTGATGGTGGTTTTGGTTCATTCAGTACCTTCAATAAAATATGCAGTTGAGAAATTAATATTCTTTTACATATTTCTTTATATATTTAAATAGAATATTTTTTTATTTAAAATTAATAACTTCTTTTCCTGACTACGCGTATAGTGACAGAAATTTGCCAAGAAATGCTCGACGTTTCCACTTCTTCGAATTTTGGAAAAGTTTCAGAGTCGCTCTCTCCCACTTTTTGCACACGGCCCAATCCTTGCAGCGCCAGCAAAGAGACACAGACGGACACACAACATATGTGTATATCTGTGTGCGATGATGTGTATCTGTGTGTTTCTGTTTGCGAGCACACGCGCGGATGTGTTCGAAGATGCTCTGACATATAAGGATGCTGCGTCCGTGCTATACGGATCGGGCCGTGTGTAAAAAGTGGGAGAGGGCGCCTCTGAATCTTTTCCAAAATTCGAAGAAGTGCAACCGTCGATCATTTCTTGGTAAATCCGTGCAACTGCGCCTATGTCATATATATATATATATAAGTGTGTGCGTGCGCGAGCTTGTGTGCTTCTGTTTAAGAAACGCGCATGAAATTCGAAATCAGATTTACATTGAAGCACGCTAAAAATGACAGTTCACTCTTAACCCTTATTTATACGCGTTTTAATTTCGCGATTTTAACTTCTTTATTACTTTTTTTACATACATCTTTATATTGCTGAAATTGATTAAATGCAATTAACAAAAAGACATCGAAGTAAATTTTATATGATTATCAAATTTTCCTTCAAACATACGTTACATATTTCGTTTTTCGATAACTATCTGAATCTTTTCGTTGGAACTGCGGTGAAGCGGTAATGGGCTCTTGAAGATTAAAAGTAAACGGAGCATGATACCCGTGCACACAATGCCGAAAGATCTCGCCTTTATTCGACACGCAGAAGCCGACACGGCCCGGAAGTCGACACGAGCACGCGGCCAATATTTCTCGTGTGACCACCTTGTTGTATTATGTATGCACCCGCAGCCAAATTCTCACGAATAATATTGTAAGGAGGCACTCGAGCTCGCGAGTGAACTGCGCACTTCCCTCTGTAGGGGGGAGGGTCGGGGGTTGAGACCGCGGACATCTATATATATATATATATATATATATATACATATGCGCGCATTGACCGCCTTTGGCATCGCACTTTCGCCTCGATCGACCGCTATATCCTGCGGGTAAAATGGCCTTTAATACCTGCTGCACGCGCACCTATAGGTTATATATATATGCGAGATGAATAGACCACGAGAGTAATATTTTTATTCATTCTGCGAGAGGATCCAGTGCTCTCTCTCTCTCTCTCTCTCTCTCTCTCTCTCTCTCTCTCTCCGCCTCCTTTGCTCAGTCGCTCTCGGTATTTACGAGCACTACAGTAGTAACAGCGGTAGCACTGCATTGATATTCCGACCGCATTTCCGGTAAACTCTTCTCGAGCTCTCTCCCATTCTTCTTTACCTATCTCCCTTTCCATTCTACCTTCCATCTCCTTTCTCACTCTCCCTTTCTGCCTGAGTTGCTACTGGGTCTATACCGCCTTCGCCTCGGACGTTGTCCTATCTATGCCGAAATTTTTAATAATGAAAATAACTTAATACCTCTGCATTCATGTTAAAATATAAAAATTTTTAAAAGCATACGTTGTTAAAATATCTGATGCAGGATTTCAGAAATTAACATGTATTTAGAGTTTCTCATGCATGCGCTTAAAAATGGAGTTGTACGTGGTAATTGAAAAATTTAGTCGCATATAGATTATAAAAATTTACAAATAATTGGTGATATTTCCGTGAAGACTTTCGATATTAGCATCGAGGATGTTGTTATTGGTTCTTATACACCGACCGATTTAAGAGTATAGTTTTTGTTTAATTTCGAAGACTATGTAAGTGTCTGAGAATTCTGTAACTTTCATCATGTAAGTCTGTACAATTTTTTTCTGTGCAGAACAACTTATTTTTCAATTATATGAGAATTTCGCTAAAAGATTCTGAACTTTCAAATATGGACGCCGGCCTTTTTTCGTTGATCGCTATAAGATATTGTATTCTTTCGTCAAAGCGGAATTCGTAAAGCAATCAACTCATTTGCAGTATCGCGAGCGGCCCGAGCGAGATAACAAGGAGTCGTTACGTAAACTGTCTTAATCGTAAAACCGGAAGCAAGAAGAGTGGCAAGAAAAAGATGGGCATACACGGGGAGGAGGAAAAATGGAGGATTCCCGCGGTCGACGCGCCTACTTTTTTCGAGCTTCCCCGACCGGCCTCTTTTTCACGCGTCCCCGGCACGGGGCAACGAGCCCTGTAGTGGAAATATTCCGCTTGGCCCCGTGCAATTACGTGTATCTGTTTATATATATATATATATATATATATATATATATATATATATATATATATATAACGTGTCGGAGGAACCCACGAGAGAGCCAGGGGGGAAACCGATAATTCCTCTCACTCCTCTCTCTCTCTCTCTCTGCTCCTCGACATCGGCGCGCGACCGGAGGCGCTACTGCAGCAGCATCCTCACACACCGCGAATCCGCCGGGGCCTTTTTGCGCGTGTCGGACTACTCGTGTACTATACAGACACACAGGTACCTACATAGACTCATGCGCGCGCGCGCGCGCGATTGCCATTCCATTCCCGCGACTGTCGCAAGGCTGCGGCTCCGCGGCTATAGGGCGCCACGAGCGAAAGTGCGCAGGCGATCTTCCCGCGCTTACAAAGAGAAGACGAAAGCCCTAATGGGCTCTCGCCGCGGCTCTCCCGTTTTGTTTTCGCTCAAACTCATGGCCGATGGCCGATTATGCCCGCAAGATTGCGCGGTCTTCGGTGGCTTTGCTCGTTTTGTCTATTTTCTATTATGTATATAACGCCGCTCCTGCTGCTTGAGCAATTAATTAAGCCTTTGCCCAGAGAATTACTCCGCTCGATTTATACGTTTCGAGATTGCTGTGTAGATTAATCCAAATAGATGTACATATTTGGTTAGCTAAAAATCATTATTTTGGAGAGTATACGTATATAGAATAATAAATCAATAATGTTGATTGTTTAAAATCTAAACCTTTTATAATCGATTTTAACATAGGTTTATTGTTTGATAATTAATAATCAATGTTGTACATTATAGTTTACGTACATTTTAAATTATCGACGATGCAAATGCATTTAATTCGAACGTTTCCAATCATCTGATAAATTATCGCAATCCCTTTCGATATCCGACGTTGTTCCACGACTCCCTCGAATTAATTATCAAATTTATTATTTATAAGACTACCCGGAAGAATACCGGAGCGTTGGCGTGAAATTTGAAGAAGAAGAAATGCATCGATCCCTTCCACAGATGCTAGCCCAGCTCGGGCAACTCGTGCAAGAAAAAATGTAGAGCGCGTATATAAAAAAACAAAAGTAAAGCTCTGAATCGGAAAAAGGCGTCGTATACGCCGATGCGAGATGTTTGTGGAAATAAGATGGGCGGGAGAGTTGCGAGAAAGTCCACTGGGACAGTTTCAATACCGCCGACCACGCTGCCACAAGTACATCTAGCGTGTATTCGTTCACCGCTCGAGGGTTAGCGACGATGACGAGAGCGTCTGTCGTGGCGAAAATACGCGACGATCGCGTTGAAATTTGTATGTTTGGAACTTGTTGCCGCTACAAATCGATGAAAAAAATATCGTTCTAAAGATTTCAAGCAATAGCAATAAAATAGCCAAATTGCTCGACAAGTTAGCAGATCAACTGAAGACGAATTCCAAACCACTGAGAATATTTTGGATCAACGCAGTACGGATTCAGAATGCAAAGTAGAAAAACTTTTTGTTTTTGTTTTTTATTCTTTTTCAATTGTTAACAAAAATAATTTTTATATTAAATTTTTTACTCTCCATGATATGTTCGTAATTATACGAAGCAGCAGATATTAAAATTGTTCGAGTTGATCGTTATAGCTTTCTGTAACTTTGAGAAAATATTTTTAAGTTGGTTTTACGAATTGGATATTCTTATTTAAAGTTTAAAATATTCATTTTACTTGAGATAAATAACTGGACCTCAATGATTTAATAAATGTGTGGTAAATTTAGAAAGAAAGTGAAATATAGTATTTGTCTCGTATTTCTGAACCAATTTTTGAATTAATTTAGATTTTGTAGTAAAAGAAAAGAAAAGTAAGTTCAAATCGGGCTTATGACATCCCTGTCCTCATGGATCCGTCCTTGTTTGTAATAATGTTTACATTTTTTAAACCTATAATTGATTTCCTTAAAACCATGATTATCAACGATTATTTTGAATTTCCCTTCTAACTTTCATGTAGAAGAATTTGAACGTAATTCCTCACATTCATTTGTATGGAGCTGTATTTTCCGCACTTGACTTTGATAATAATTGCTTTCGTTTCATTAAAAATTTGTTTTGATTTCTTCAAGTAAGTCAAATATATATTCCATTCTTTGCGCCGGTATAGGGCGACGGCGCATTATTTCTCGCAGTGCGCGGATATATACGACGCTTATAATTATCGCCGGTACTGATTTTCTCCCCTTTATGTCAGGAGCTCGTTTTTCTCGCAGCTACATGCATATATATGCCTATATATAATACGTTCGATCGGCGCGATTTGGCCCCCTCCCCTCCCCGAATCTCGTTACATTCCGGGGGGCTTCTTTATTTATGCTTCCCGCGGGTCGGGCGGGGACAATATACACCCGGAATATCCGTGAATTTTTCATTTGCAGCGGGGTGCGAGTACGAGCGCCGAGCTTTAAACTGCCTATGAATTTTGATCGTCGCGGTGGACGATGCGTGTATACTGTACAGGGGCGGATAGACGGCGATTGATGGAATTATAGGCCCCGCCTCGTTCTCCGCGGCGTCTTTTCGGAATCGATCGAACGGTAACGAGAATCGCTATGCCCGCCCGCAAAGAAATCATGGGTATTCGCGTCGCAAGCCGGCGAGCGCGAGTTTGTTTCAGTTATACTGGCCACTGCTTTAGAATTAAAGTTGCAATAGTGTTTCGTGAATTTTAGTCGCGGCGTTGGGTTTCTCCAGCTTTCGGATTCTGTTTAATTAAGTTCTTTGATTATCTTCTGCGACATTTCTTTCCTGAATTCAATATCAATTTTGTAAAATAGCAAAAAGGGTCGAAACATTTTAGATACTTCAGATTTCACAATAAGCCTATTTTTCATTTTTTATTGAATACTTTGCCAAAACTATTGTATCAATTTTTGGATATTTCAAACTCTCAGTAAAGTAAATATTTAAATTTCAGATTTCTCTTCTAATTTTATTGTAAAAAATAACAAGAGATCTTTTTTTCTTAGTGTGCTCCGAAAGTATATGACTTGCTGTTTTAACATCTCTTTTGAATCATCAAAACTTGGTACTGCACATATAAATCTTTCATATTTTTTGAAAAGTTTTTCCTGGAATATCCTTTTCATTATCTACTTGTTTATGTTTTTTGAGAAGAGCTTACTTTATCTACCATTTGCACAAATGAAACATGCAAATAGCACTTAAAACGAATAAGAATTTTTTTTTTTTTAAATACATATAATACCTAAAAAAATATATATATATATATATATATATATATATATATATAAATTTTAAAAAAGCAGCTTTTTAGAAATTGTAAAAGGAGATAAAGAATCATAAAATCCATTGCATAAAATAAAAAGTACAATCCTTGAAACAGGAATTTTGAATAAAATAATCAATTGAATCTTCTAAAATTTATCTAAATTAGATGCGATTTAATAAAATTAAGTAATTTAATAACAATTTTTCGGCTATAATTATTAACCCGAATGAATAATTACGATTTCATTGTATCAATACAAACATGTTTTATTAAAACTATAGACATTTATAAGACCTATTTCTTGTTTTCAATAACTTCCTACAGTATTGAGACCTATTGAACCTAGGATATAAGTTAGCAGTTCAAGAATAAATATTATATATATATATATATATATATATATATATATATATATATATATATAGGGAGAGAGAGAGAGAGAGAGAGACAGACAGACGAAGTTAGTGTAATTATCAAGTTCAACCAGCTTCCACTTGCACTCTGCCGATTGCACAAGGAAACGCAATTTCCTTGCTAACCTCCAAACCCGATGGCTTTAATTGATTTTCTATGACTCAGCCGATGATCCTTTCGCTTCAAGTCCAACTCTATACTCTTCTGACGTCCTTTAAATCTTTGAACCGATAATGGAATTAGACAAGTCCTGGGTTCACCAGGAGTCACCGGGTGCCACTGCCGATCTCTGGCCTTCTCAACGCGACCAATAATATAGAGTCCGAGATCGTCCTCTAGCCGCTCACTCTCTCTCTCTCTCTCTCTCTCTCTCTCTCTCTCTCTCTCTCTCGCTTTCTCTGTCGGTGTTACTATATTTCTCCCTCTATCCCCGAGCATATAAGCATATATAGAGATCGATCCGACGCGTGCCGTCGGGCCGTTTTCCCAGCTGTGCATCGTACGCGCGTGTGCTAATGCGCGAGTATATTGCGCGACCCTCCCCCTCCCCCAACCCTCGCGGCCCCGATTATCTCGCTCGGTTTTATTGCCCTCGCAACACCCCTCCGCCCCGCGCCGCGCGATTAGTCCATTAACCGAGGCGCGCGTTCGCGGAATTCTAATTGGAATTTCGAGCTCCCGCGGTCGGGGGCGCAGCGGCGGGGGGCGTGGAGGGGGCGGCTAGCGGCGGGAGCGTGTCGCGTGGCCGCGGGGCCCGCGCGCACGCGCGCGATAGGATCGCCGCGAGCGTTACATAGCAGCGCCGCGCGGTCGCGCACGCGAGAACTCGGCCGCGCGCTGATACATATTTAATGACCACTCCGCCGCCCCCTCTCGCGCCCTGCGATCCCCGCAGGGGTCGAAATCGCGCCCTCGCGGCACGAGCGTCAACGCTTCTCGTTAGTTTCCGTCCGCGATAACCGCAGGGGTCTGCCCTCGCGGGCTTTACCCCTCGGCGGGCGCGGAGTGTTGGGGGCAAGAGAGAGAGAGAGAGAGAGAGAGAGAGAGGAGAGAGAGAGAGAGAGAGGGGAGAGACGATTCATTTTTCAGTAGCTTCATTTTTCAGAGGCTGTATTATATAATATATAAGGCCACTTTTATGGAGCTTCATTTGACACGTCCACGTCGTACGTTTTCGGCGATGGCATTAATTACAAAGGGTTACTTTTTTATTATATAGCTCGCCGCTGCGAATTACTTCCAGAGAAACCTTGTCCCGCTGGATCTGATATAAATTTTCCCCGGTATGCTGGCAGGACTTACTGGCCGCATACGATCACGAGAGGGAAAAAAGAGTTTAATTCACGCCCGGAATATTTTCTCGTTAGGACCAGAGGAATTCCAAACTTTCGGACCATTTTTAAAACTTAGACATTAATATTGAGAACATAACCTAATTTCTGAGAGAGCTCGTTGGAATTAAGTAGTTCGTCGCCTGTGGGACAAAGTCGCGGCTTTTCTTAGCGCCGCCGGCGTAGCGGGCGAGACTCTATTGAATTCCAAGCAAACGGCCCAATCACCGGCGGAATTCGCATCATTTCTCCGCTGCTTTGCGGATCAATAAAGAAGCAATCAATGAAAGTGCCTTTGCGAAAGCTACGACTGCCCCACCACCCTCCCCCTTCCCACGGGGAGAAGAGGAGGTAAAAGTATCACTGTAACCTCTCTAAAAAGAAAGGGCGATGGGGGAGGGGATGGAGATTGAATCTAGAGAACTCGGCTCGAGTCTTATCTAATCCTGCCCCCGGGTCATCCCTCTTTCCGTCCCTTTTCCTATTTTTCGACTTTGCGAGGACATTGCTATTTTCGCGAAATGCCATTACATAATCTGATGTCTCTCCACCCTGGCAACGAAATAACGGGAATGAAAGACGGATAAAAACGAATCTAGCAGTTTTCTCTCTATCGATTGTTATAGTTTTCGTATATTATACAAATCTGTTTTCAAAATTTTTATTTCTTCAAAGTCCAATACTTGCTTAGGTGAAAAAAGATCATACAATTTATGTTATTGAAAATAAAGTAACATTTTTTGTTATGATATTTAGCGATTTTTTCTCATTTATTTCATTGAGACAATATGATCATTTTCACTATAGCTGATGCTTGTAATCTATCAACTTTAACAAATCGATACGTAATTTATGTGTACCATTGTAAACTTTAATAGTTAGTTCATAAGCACCTTTCAATATAAGCATGTTCAATTTTTATCAAAGCTTATTTGCGCACTTCTTCTCGTATTTTTCAAAATAGAAAAAAGAAATTTCATAAAAAATACCGTTGGAAATACCGTTGGAAATACCAAAATGTTCTATAAAGTTAGCTTTTATATTAGCAAACTGTTTTCCCGAGCTTTAAAAATAACATACATATAGACAAGCTACTAGTTTCGAAGTTCTTAGTATCTTTTCAATTTTTCTTATTTATAAATTTAATAACTTTAACTACTTTTTCCAAATAAAAAATATATAGGACGTTACCTTCAATATTAATTTTTGTATTTGTGTATACTCTTTTTCCAACATACATAATAATAAATATAATAGACCTTAAAAGTTACATCTAAGAATGAAATAGGCTACCACTCCAAATGAGTATAATCATTAAAATTATTTTGACACTTGCTATTTAGATTAGTACTGTCTATATAACTGTAAGTAATTTTTATTTCGTACTGTTTGATATAAGTGACAAATTAAAAGCTATATCATACAGAGCAAGAGTCGAATATTTAACATGGGCATTGAAATGTGCGTTATCTTTAAAATATATTAAAGTTCAAGCTTCGGTTGCAAGTGTAAGCATATGAGCATACGTGTCACAAATTAACCATATCACATTCTTTGCTTATTACATGTAACATCATAAGCCTCAATCTTGCAATTTATGAGCAACTAATAATTCAGCAATAAAATTATTGATCCATTTAATTGGGGTAATTAAGTAAGCGGATTTTTTGCATCTCGCTATTTTTTCGTTTCATTCTGAACAACGATACTATATATCTTTCAGGGACTTGATTGCGGTTTATACGAGTGTCCTGTGTAATTATTTAAAATGTTTCAGTTGTTATTGATTAAATATTTAAATATATATATATATATATATGAATAATTATAAGGTTATATATTTTTCCTAATCTGCGAATGCCAAATTAATTATGATTTCTAGAAGTTAGGAATTCAATTAGGTACGTCTAATGTAACAGCAAACACTGAAACTGAATAATAAACGCATTGTGACGAAGATTCAAAATGCAGGGATGGCTCGTTATAACGTATATATATATATATATATATATATATATATATATATATATATATATTTATATATAGATAGATAGATAAATAGATATACATGCTTACGTACATTAATTAAAAAAAAATGATAGTAGTTTATATTAAGCGATAGTAGCCGTAGATAATAAAAGACTTTGTCCTTTCCTTGTCTGTCTGGAAATTTCAGCAAAAATAAATATTACAAAGTTCGACCGGAGTCGGGATTAAATGCATAAATCATAGACACAGCTAAATGTGAGTAAGCTTATACTACTGCGCGATATTCAGCTCTTGGAACCCGGGACATTTCTGTACGCTAAAATATGCACGAACCAGGACTGTATTTATATATATATATATATTAATTAGATAGGAGACAAATGATGTCAACAGCAACATGGTTGAAGGATTAAAATATTACGTATTTAAGCATTTCAGAAAAGGGACAGAGAGATACGTGAAAAGAAACAAAAAAGAATATTTGGTTAAGAAGATGGCATCTTTCATCCTTTCAAATATCGTTCGAACATTGAGGCATCATCATGTACAAACATTTTGTAAGAATACAACAAATAGATTATATAGTATGATAATAAACTTCAGTAAATCTAAAAGTCAAATGATTTTAAAAACTAAGCACTCGTTTTAATTGTTATTTAAAGCCGGAAAAGATACACTGCTGAATATATAAATCCGTAATCCTACAAAAATGTGCATAAATTCTATATATGTAAACGGAATAAGAAGAACACGAGGCAGAACATAATGTTTTACATTACGAATGGAAAAGTTACAAATGATTTAACTGAACAAAAGTAATTTTAACGATAAATACAACTAATATATTTATTGTATAAATTGTATATATGATAATACATTAAACTTTTAAATTATTGACTTTAAAGAATTAAAAATAATTTGTTACCTTTTTATAAACAACTGCTCTTCAATGATTATACAGTGAACATTTCAATAATATGTGATATAATCTTGATACGAATCGTTGTAATAAGAACATGAAAAATTATTAATTGCATAAATTCTTTCTAGGGATTCCGCCAAGTGATTGTGATTTGCTTCAATCCTTTTTATTATTGATATACGCTCTTGTTTTTTTAATTTGGACATGGTTCAGCTTACATATTGTAATGGCATTCGAAATATTTACATTCCTTCTTTTGACCCAGTTTCTTCGTCACTGCGATTCGCATATCAATGATGGTCAGTTAGAATAAACAATCAGTCGAACATTTGGTTTTCTCTTTTGCTCGATGATCAGCACGTTCGTTGCCTCCTATCTTACGTGCGAAGAGAGTGAAAGAAGTGCAATTATTTTGCTGCGCATATTTAATTCTATGAAATTTAAAATTTTTTTCTAATATCTTATATAAACGAATTGGTTATAATTAGTTAATAGTTGATTTTTTACGGCGTGCTAGATCAGAAAATCATAATGTTTTCATTTATTTAAGTTTACAAGAACTAGATTTCATGTATCATTAACGGCAGTGAAAATCATCATTCTGTAACTAACATACCTTTAAATAATTTAAAACCGTGTGAAAATACAGTCCAAGCCTACTGATTATGCTTTTTTTTTTATTCGATCGATACAAATGACTAATGCTTTTTCACATTTAGTTAACATCTCGGTTAAAAATAATTATTCTACGCGTGGTCTTAAAAGCTCTTGTATCAATTTCAAAATAAACTTCGTTATTTTCTTTTATGTTTTGCATTGAATGCACATCTTCGAATAGATGGGTTCTTAAATATCTTAATATACAAGTATTAGATAAAATTTTCAATAGGTTTCTTAGACACAGACATGTACTTTTCTTATATGGATATACAACGATCTAGCGAATGTCTGTGTTTGTATAGTTGTGCTTTTGGACGCGATAAATATATAAACTGAGGTAGACACATTTTGAGCATATATAGATTGCATATAATCACAGAAGTGTTTTCGAGTCATCTTTCTAACAATATTAGTAACAATTTATAATTTATCGATAATCCGTTCAGAATATCGCAATCGATATAGTCGATGTCAAGTGAAGAGCTTTTCCCGTCTTGAAGTGTAATGTATTAAATTGACTTAATTGGAAGTCATTCGTTCGAATTCGAAACAATTATTTTTTTAATACATTTGTTTCTAGTTGTGTTTCAGGCATACATTTCATTGCCGTGGAAGTTCATTGAAACAGCGAATTATTTAAAATTTTCCCTTTTATTTAAGTAAAGGATCTTAGCGCAATCGAAGATCGATCATGTTGCCGGGTGTTTATATTGTTAGAGGAAAAGGGAGAGGGGTGTCAGGATTCACAAATAACACTCTGTTTGAAGTTAAAGTGAAATATAATAAGTATATTCTAGATACAACTTACACGTAGGTGGTTTACAAAATAAACGAATACAAGATATTATTCGTTACACACGACAAAATACTGCGCACTCGCGCCTCGATCCTTACGTGATCGTTGTCACAACTATTCTGCCTGCAACTGTGCTTATTCTTAACTTAATACCTTGGGTACGCGCACTTGTCCGAACCTGCTTAATGACCTTTTTGCCCCTCGATATTTCGGACACTCTGTCTGCTTCAGATGGAACATTTCTACACACTCGCGTACCGTTATATGTCGTTAATATATATAATACTAATATCTAACAATATTTATATTGTTTTTTGTTGTTTGAAATATTTATATTGATAAGTGAAGTGATGTAACATTAACGTGTGGGCCCGTTGTGCGCTATTGATGAAACGTTTCTGCGAGCCTTTTTTTTTGTTTGTCGACGAACGTAAAATTGTTGCCGGAAAGGAAGAATAACAACAATTCTTTTTCTTAATTGGGAATAAGTAGTCATACTAGAATTAATAAGTATAATAATTGAATTACCTTATTTTTAATATCATTTACTGCCGTTTTATTTATTAAGTATGTACAGTTACAAATGTTATTACCTAAAAGTTTTCGCGACTTCCCGTATATCGTTATACACTCTTAGTATATTTTATTCGGTATATTAATAGCCATCGATGATTATTCCTTCCTTTATACGAATAAACATGGTTTGAGCTCTGTTTGCAAGTATTGTGTTATCAATAATATTGAAATATTGGCGTTTGTTTGTGTTAAGTATAGAACGAAAAAGAATTGTAAAGAGTTAGAGAAGCAGCCTTCATAATTAAGACTATTATATAGTCGCTGCACCACGCAGCCAAAATCCTGCTGATTTATTCAAACAGTTATGTACTTAATCATTATAATAATACTTATTTCTGCACTAGACTCTTACTACGTTACATTGCTACAATTTAAAATACAAAATTGTCTATATTAATAAGAACGGTTCTCCGCGCAGCCTGTCGAGACGAGAGCACAGATATTTATGAGATGCAGCATAAGTAATCATCGAATAACGAGCAAAAGAGATAACATATATTGACTATTTATTACGTATAATAATTCCGACTAGAAAATACATTTGTAAAATGAACTGTTAACGGATAACACGATATTTTGAATATTTATCATTTTACAATATCTGTACTTGAGAAACTATCGAATTTCTTGTTAAAGTAAACTTGTTAAAGTTTCTTTTACAAGTTGGAATATTATTTCTTTTGAAAATTTCATCTCATTATTGGCCAAAAGAATCGCGGTATTTCAATAGACTTAATTAATAAGGCACGCTATTTGTACCATAACATAAGTGCAATAAACATTTTCATAACCAAGGTTTTCGTAATATTTGGTATACACGAGTGGGTTGATATCTGGTAGCACCATAAAATATTAGCTGCATGCCTAACTTTAGCCAGAGTTCGTGATTTATTTGTTGCTACTAGTCGCGGACGATGTTGGAATAATCCATCTCGCCCAAAATAACAGAAAAGTGTAAAAAAATAAACATACTCTTTCCTTTCCCTCGACCTACAAGAGCTACGTGCAAACTGCACAAAAGGGCGGATTTTTTCCCAACTTTTGCCAGACCTCGGCTTCCCCTACTCATTCCATCAACTTTGCGCGTGTTAAAAATTAAAAATTTTCGCCCCCTCCCCTCTTCGATATTTTCCAACAACTAACGAGTCGAACTTTTCCGTCGGCTGTTCTACACTCCGTCGTGATAGTGCTTCTTTTTTTTTTACAACCAAGGCGCATCATCGATCGACAAACCTCGTAATATTTGGTTTCGCAAAAAGCCCCGTTTCGGGGAAATCTAGAGACAAACGCTTCGCCCACTATTCGCGGGATAGGGAGGCGTGGACAAATTTAATTTTCCCGTCCGTCGCTCCCAAGGCGCGCAGGCCCGCGGGCCGCTTTCATTTTGCGCTCGGGCTCGGAGCCGCGTCGCGGCGGCGTGCAACTTACGCGGACGCGTCATTCTCTAATATAGAATTGCCGCCACCGAGTTGTCAAGCGCGGGCGCGGTAGCCCTCGTCTTCCACGGTCACTGACGCTGCTACTGTTACGGACGGGCTCGTGGACGGGCAACTAAATCGCGAACTGGCTGTGATATACATATATATACATATATATATATATATATGCGAGCGTTATATTAAAGTTTCTTTCGGTACTTCGTTTCGCGTTTCGCGTCTCTGTCTGCCGCTGCTCTCAGGCCCTCGCAATTATTTCACAATTATAAATTGAGGGGAAGAGGTTGGCTATGAAAGTCGTTCTTCGGTGCAAAGATGGAAATACAAGCTGTATTGAAAGCTGGCCTCGGGAATCCTTTTGAAAATTCGTGGTGACATTTTCTCTTTGTATATATACAGAGTAATACAGTATTACATTTACGTATGTATATATTTCGTGGATAGAGCATTTTAACTAATAGAATATTTGAAATGCCTCGTATATTCCGTTTTGCTTAATCCTTCCTTCTTTAAAGCGGAGAGAATTCTCGACAAACTCGTTTACGTTATTATTACAAACAAGATAACATTGCTGACCATTTAATTAGTTTTAGGTTTTAATAGAAAATGTTTTCGTACATGTCTATTAACATGCATTTGAGATAGAAGCAGACAATTCAATAAAAAGTGAAGAAAAGCAGACGTTTTTGGACGTGTCGATGTAAAAAATTATTCGAGCAATCAAGTTTTTATATTTATCAAAAAATCTATTTTCAATAACAGCGGCTATATTTATTTGAATAGAAATTATGAATTCCATTTATATGACGAGTAAGCTCCGTATCTTGACAGAATAAAAATGTCAAGACTTCGATACAGATACACGAAGGTATATCAAAGACCTTTTGTCCTTCGATTTTTCTTTCACTCCGCTGAACGGACTACGTACAATATATTATACATAGGTATAGAGAGAAACCCACAAATGCACAACGCCCGGCTCAAAGGGTGAAAGAGGGATGGATGCGGGTAAGTTTGAAAATTTAATCTATTTTAATGGAAGAGGAAGCACAATTAAGTAAACACTAAGTATCGGGCACAAAAGACAAATATCGCCCCTGACAGGAGGTAAGAGAAGAGGGAGGGGCAGGGGAGAGAGGTACCGGCAGGCGTGTAATCCCTTCTTTCACCTCGGCTCAGCTCGCTTCAACGAATATCCCCCTCCTCCCCGCAGCGTCTCTGACCCACCTATACGCTCCTCTCCTCGCGCGACAGCCGGCCGCATTGAAGCTTCGTTACGTCGAGGCCCCCTCGCCGCTCGCCGGATCCCGGCCTCTTTCTCCCGCGCCTTCGGTTTTCGCGAAAACTGGAAACGGAGCGGCGGAGCCGCGGACAAGAGCCAGGGGGAAGGGGGGGGGGGAGGGAATCGACCGGACGCGCTCCCCGGGCCCCTCGCTACGACCCCGCCGCGCTCGCGAACGCACGGCACAAAGGCCGAATTAAACCGAGGGCGGCTCGGCAGCGGCGCCGCATTTTTATCCTTCCTGCTTTTTTCCGACGGCCGCGCCGCGCGGCGTCGGCTCTCGCTCGTGGGACGCGATTGTGCGCGCGCGCATGAATAAGTTACGGACGAGCGCGGGGCTCTCTTCCCTTCCGCTCCCGCGCGGCCCTGCCGCCGATGCGTGTCCCGTATAATGCGAAGG
This sequence comes from Sycobia sp. Sy_11, assembly GCA_018907035.1. Lineage (NCBI taxonomy): Eukaryota > Metazoa > Arthropoda > Insecta > Hymenoptera > Epichrysomallidae > Sycobia > Sycobia sp. Sy_11. The sequence goes on along the minus strand of JACCIC010000065.1, from coordinate 1,382,497 downwards.
AGGTCCGACGAGTGCGGGAGAGAGAGAGAGAGAGAGAGAGAGAGAGAGAGAGAGAGAGACGCGGAGCCTAAGCGAAACGCTCCCTCGGGGCAGATGAGCCTCGGGCAAAGGTATAAATATTTCTATCGGCCGGCTCCCGCTCCCGCGATACAATGGGAGGCTCTTCGGAAAAAGGCACGGCGTCTTTTCTGCTCCGCGTCGTTCGGCCGATCCGCCGCGCGCTGCGCCCGCGATTTCAAGGGGTTAGATCCGTGCACGTGCATCTCGCTCGCTCCTTCTCGTTCTCTCTCCCTCTCGTCTCGGATTCGTCTTCGCGTACGGGAGAATACATTACGGGGCAAGAGTAAAGGAGGGCGCGGGAACGAGGGAATATCGCGCGGCGTCGGGGGCGCGCCTCTCGTTAGGGCTTTCTATAAACACGGCGGCGCGCGTATCGCCCTCGACCCCCAACCCTTCTGCGTCGAATGCGTGCGTCGACGTCGTTAGCCGCAAGCTGACACCGAGGAAAAGAAAGCCAAACCGTAAATTTCGAAAACTTTTAAACACGCGCTCACCTACGGTCTTTATACATATGTACGTATGCATCCTTTTCCCAAGCATTTTCCTCCGGCTTCCGACGGGGGATTGGATTCTTTCTTTACGGTTGTCATTTCGCTTGCCATCCTCGGAACGGAGCTCCTCGATTCATTGTCGGGCCTTCATTTTTTCCGCCCTCTCCTTCCGCCCGTTGCGGAGAAACTTTTTCGCCGGTGCTCGCGGATCCCGAAAGTCTCGAGCAGCTCGAACTCCGCGCCGAATCCGTGAAAAGTTAGTTGCCAACAATGGAGAATACGTATCCAGTATTGTGATGCCATAGATTATGTAGGTTGGGCCAAAACAAATATTATAGTAATCGACCCTTTGTAAGATTCACGTTGTGAAAATATTTTAAATAAGTTTTACAAAAATAGGAGTTGCGTTAATGTTTTCATAGGCATTTAAAGCTAAAATTATACATAAAGTCGAAAATAAGTCAAAAACGAAAAGTAGGTTTTAAATAAATAAATAACATAGAGCGAGTATTATGGCCTGACGAGTTAAGTACATAACAAAATAAACGTCGAAATCAACCGTGTTATTCATTATGTCGCAAAGGATTATAATGTTTTTCTAACTGACTGAACTTGATTTCTAGTTCATATTTCGTCGATTCGTTGATCTCGATCGTACCAGATGAACGATTTCCTATTATTTATTATCAATGAATCATCTGTTGTAAACAATTGAGGAAGCATTGTGTATTGAGTAAGCGATCAATTTTTGAGAGATCGAAACGAAAAACTAATTGATTTAACATTCAGCCGGTAGTTAACTTTCCGCATCATAGAAACAGGTAAAACAGTTTTACTTTTATTTTAAAAATATAATCAGATGCACAGCAACCCATTCATTATCGCTTAAAAGATCAAATTTGAATAAAATTTTTTTCACAACTTTTAAGGATCGAAAAATGATGCGTCATTGTTCAAAATTCAATAAAATGACTTGGTTCAGCATGATTCGAGACTAGTATTAATTTCTATACTCAACTGAAAATTAACGGCAAAATCAAACTAAAATTAACGATAAACTGTGCCACGGGGTTCTTTTACAATGTCAAAGTTTTTACCCCTATGTTTTTTCCTTTGTAATTTCGAATTTGGAATTGTGCAGGGAATATGAATACTAATGGAGACAGATAGGTTCATAATGTTATTTTTTTGTATTATATTTTACCTAGTTGCAGAGCGGGAGCAAGTAGCTGAAAAGGACAATATTAACTTTCTACTATGCTTTCTTAAAAATGTATTGTGCTGCAATTTTTTAAAATAAATAACTACAATAAAAAATGTATAAATATCCCATTAAAAGCGCAATAATGACTAGAACCCTGGTTACTGATTATTGGATAGAAATCAACCGTATTAAAATTTATTAGCTTTCTTAGATAATTAATTGGTTTACATACTTAATTTTGCATCAACGTTGTCTGTTATTTTGAACTAAAAATATTTTCTTACTCGTAGACTCGCTGTAGATATAAATACGATGTAACTAAATATTAGAATTCTTCGTGGATTAAATTAAATCATTGGATTAAATACAAATACACAAATGCAACTTTCCAAACGTCGGTTGAAATTTTGAACAGATAGGGATCGTTCTGTCAAACAATAGTTACTCTTGCTGATTAACAGTTTCCTCCATCAAATATTGATAAACCAACAAATCCGACGAACGATTCCTTTCTCGTCGACAGCGACCGAATAAATCTATACCAACGAGTTCGAGTCAATTTTTTTTTTCAGTCCAACGATCGCGTTTGCTTTTCAATGATTTCTCGACGCTATCATTCAACCGAATCAAAGCAATGACAGTTACCCGCTTCGGACAAACGACAGTGACGAGAGAGAGAGAGAGAGAGAGAGAGAGAGAGAGAGAGAGGGGGGGGCGAATATATATAATATATAGGGGAAGCGGCCGTATAGCAGTAGCAGCGGCGAGAGCAGCAGCGAAAAAGAGGCTGGAAAACGAAAATTTGAATTGAATACCGCGGGGGATCTAGAAAAACAAAAGAACCGCGAATCCGGCAAAAAGTCCGGCTCTGGATCAAAGAAGCCCTCCCGGCTCTGTATAACGACGCCGACGCGATTTCTCCCCCCTCCCCTTCCTCCCTCTCGCACACGTGCGCGCGCTGCAGCGTCGGAGCGCCGACCGAGCGAAAGTCCTCCCGAACAAAGACTCGTTTATCTCGAATTGAGCGCCGGCACGGATTCCCGTCCCCGTCCTCCCTCTCGTTCGCTCTCTCTCTCTCTCTCTCTCTCTCTCTTTCCATTTCTCCCCCGCTGCCCCGTCCTTTCCTCGCGTCAACTCTGCTCTCGCGGGAGAGGGACGAGACGGGCGGAATAAGCCGGGAGCTGCCCGGAGAGGACCTTCGCAGCCGCGCTTCCCGCGCGCTCGTAAAAGTCACGGTCTGATTTGCGCTCGGCTACGACGACGACGACGACTCGCGCGCGACGGGGCGGCGGCTCTGGCTCGGCGCCAGGGCCAGGCGTTTTCGGTAATTTGCTATTGACGTTTAACGATATAGTGCCCCCTCTCTTCCCACCGCCGAGAGAATCGAGTTAAGCGCCGGGCTTTAATATGCGCTCTTTTTTGCGCCGTCTATGTCGCGGCTTCGATATCGATGGGAGCCGGGGGAGGGGTGGAGGATATTCGGTCGCGGTAAAGAAGGCACGATCCTGAACCGTGGCCCGAGATTTACTCGGCGACGATCAGATATTCACGGGAATTAAGAATAACGGATCCTGAGTCACGTACTAATTAAAGGACGCGCCACTCGCTGGCTCGGAGCAGTTCAGAATGCTCGATTAATTGGATAAGTTTAAACGATCGTTTATATATTAATTTAACCGAGGGAATAGGAGTTAAAAGCCAAACAAACCGGCAACAGTCGTAAAACCGACTTTGAATCACTTGCAACCTGTTACTGTAACAATAAAACTTTTATGCGCTTTTGTTCTGGCAAAGAAAGATAAACTCTCTCGCCCGCACGGGCATACATCGCGCGCGCATACACTTTGCCGACGACATTAAAGTGTTTCCTAAATTTTACACTTCTCCTAGTCGTGCGCATATAGAAATACAAAGTCGAGCTCTCGTAATTTATTTTAACTTTGGAATACGGGGCATTGTGACTACACGAAGTATCAAAATTATGGGAACGAGCCCGAGTTTAGATAGTCGAATCTAAAAGCGAACCATCGTTTTTGCACGAGTAGTCGGTCGCCGCCGTCTTCGGCAGAATCGAGCATCGATCAAAGTATCTCCAATTCGTTCTCCCGTCGGCTTCCCGGCTATTTAACCCGAATCATTTTTCAACGAACCGCGGACACCACGGGTGCCCTCGCTCTGCGAAATGGCATTATAAAGTTGGCGAACCCCCCTCCACTCCCCCGCGGGGGTTGGAGCAGCCGCAAACAAGTTAAATTTAACGAAACACCCCGTTCAATTTCAAGAGCCAGCATTGCCCCCGCGTATTGTCCCAAGTTCGACAGCCACTCCAAAGTGTATGTATATACACCGAAGTTTCAAGATATCCGCTTGATAAAGTAGCTTTTATTACACGCGTATATACATATATACATATAAAACGAGCTGTAACAAAATGTTTCTATTTTCGCTGTTTTCTCCGAGCGACCTCCCTCGCCCTGCCCCGGTGTCTCTCCACGAAGCGCCAATAATTAGTGTTGGAAAACTAGGACGCTTAAACTGCAGCGGCCAATGCGACGCGGCTCTGTGCACGCTTTGAAACTTTGCCGCGCATCCATTGTCTCTGAACGTAGCGCGAGGTATCGGCTAATCGGAAATCTCGAAACTTTTCTTTGGCTGTTTCCGGTAAGTTTTCAATTCATTCGACGATCGTTTTTTGCTTGTTTGTTTTTTCTTTTTTTTTTTTTTTAATGTTTGAATGATTGTATATGTAGGCATCTTACTATGCATAGAGTTAGTTTGAAATGTTCGGCGATTGCTATTATTTATTGTCCGTGTTGCAAGTATATGCGATAGAAGAATATGTCGAAATATTCTGCCAGGATCTAGTGTGTCAAAAAAGGTGATTAATGGGAAAAAAGACTTAAAGAAAGAGTTTAAAAACATGGACGAGGCAAATACGTCGATTCGATGAATCGAGCGGTTGTCAGATTGACATTTTCTAAGGATTGTATATTGATTTTTTGCGCAGTTGTTTTTTTATGTTAAATTGAGCGACAGTGATTAGAAACCAGGATGGTCTAACTGTCATTATATCATTATGATTAGATCATTTCATAAAGACTGAACGATTGATAAATATATTTTTGAAACGAAATCTCATTCTCTTGCAAATATTAAGAGATATAAGGAGATGAACCCATCAATATTCAAGAAAATATTGGGGAAATTTATCGTTATTTTTTTTCCTTTTTAGATATTTTTATTGCGCTCTTAATTTTAAAACAATAACTAGTATCTAAAATTTATACATATGTATATATATGTATATGTGTGTGTGTGTGCTAGCGCGCGCGCACGCGCGCGTGTGTGTGTGTGTGTGTGTGTGTGTGTGTGTGTAAAACACTGGAAGACTTCGGCGGCGGTGGAAAAAACAAAAAATAAAAATAAAAATTTAATTTTCCCCATTGAAAAACTGCTCGAAGCGCAAAGTATTCTTTTCAAGATAAACTTCAAGATCCCTTTCAGTGCTTCCCGACAAAAGAAATTCTTCCTCTAAATAAACGCCGCCGCTCGAAAACTGCCCCTTTCAGAGGGCTGAAGGGTTGACGCGCGCGAAACAAAGAGCGACGCGCGAACTTATATAGGACGAGGAATCCTCCCTCGTTCCCTTTCCAATAACTCCGTTTAACGCGCCCCCATTTAACCGAAACGCTATTATAAGCCCGGAGTCGCTCGGCGCAGCCCCCGTACTCGGTCGCGCGTCCGCGCAGCGGCTGACCCAGACTCGCTCGTCTGCCCGCATTTTCTCGGCGTCTTTATCCGAGCAGCCGATCCCTCCACCCCTCCGCCCCTCGTCCTTTTGCTCTGGACGCGTGACGAGAGAGGAGAGGACAGAACAGGACGGGACCGAGCGACCGCGACTGCTCGCGAGCGGTGGCGGCGATACGGCCCGGCGCGTCCGTCGCTCGCGTCGCGTGCAGGGTGCGGAGACGCGGGCAAGGGGCAGGCATGAAAGCGCCATTCCGCGCGGAAGAGCTCGACCTACGTATAAATATATATATATATATATATATATATAGAAGTAATACCTCGGTACTCGGCGAGTACCCTAGCGATAGGGAAGGCAGAAAGGGAAGCGCAGAAATGAAGCTGTTTGCCCCTCTTCGATACGGTGAACTGACTCGCAATGAGTGTGCAATACATAAGTGCTAGAAACAATGCTACGATTGTGAAAGAAACTTGCCGAGACGCGACTGCGTCTTTCTTTTCGTAATTAAAAATAATTACAGACGATATTCTCCTCATGCCCGGGCTTTCTATTAATTACTGATTTTTATCAGGATTCGTTATTAAAATTCTATCTGTCCTCTTCTACATCATTTTCTTCTAGATAAATTAATCTTCCTCTAAGCGATCAATAATAACAATACCGATCTTTACATTGGCAGAGATTTATTAAAAGATAATCGAGGTAGAAATCTGAGCATTTTTCATGCCCCGAAAACCAGGTCGTGGCAAGTTTTAATATCCAAAAAATATATTTAAGTAAACATATGATCAATACTTTATAAGAGAGTTCGCAACCACGATTACTTTAAAAGAACGATCTTCAAATCGACTTAGAAAAAATTAGTTTCATAGGTAATTCAATGTTCACCAATTCTAGTCCACGAGCTGAAAAAGATAGCGAAAAAATAGTTAAACATCTCTTGTTAAATATTTTTCATTGTCCTAAATACGTTCAGAATAATTTGGATGCGAAATTTGGCTAAAGTAATGATGGACTATTGGTGAATTGAGTACTAAAAGGATGAACGATTCTTGCTATAAAAATATTCTTGATTTCTCTACCAGGAACGCATTGGAACGATTGAAATTTAAAAGCATTTTACCGTGTAAATTGTTCTTTTTCGTCGAAAGCGTTAAATTGTTGTTTCACGATATTAAAGCGGAGAAAAGATTACTCAAGCGCACTTTATATCGAACATTAAAGTGGAAATGTTCAAATCGTGCATATAATACGAAACTTTAGTCTTTATGAAAATAATATACCTAAAAGCTTCTGTGCTTTACGCGCGCGCCGAGCTTTATGCAGTTACGCGCGAGGAGAAAGGGGGATCGCGAGTTACATCTCCCTCAGCGCCAGCCGAAGGGCGCGCGACGGCAGGACCGACGTGCGCGCATTGTACCGAGACGCCGAGTGTCCCACCCCGCTCGGCCTCGCTCAAAAATTACTCCCCGCGATTACGACGCCACGCGCAAAAAGTCGAGCATACGAGAGTGTACAAGAGGCGAGAGCTCTAGCCAGCGAGGGGAAAACAATGTCTTTTACAGGCCCCTCCCCTCAGCGAATACCCAAACAGCGAGCGAAAGTGAACTTTTTCAGAAAACAAGAAGAAGAAGAAAACAAGAGCAACGACCAAACCCTCGGGGGAGGGGGGGGGCGACGAGTCCTTCTCTCCCCCGTGCATTTTCGAAGCCACCGGATTCCGCCGCCTCGCGCCGCGCACTTCTGGGCAGAGGGGAAATAACGAAGATTTTTTTCGCCCCCTCTCGCCTCGATGCAGTTTCTCCCGCATCGGCCCGCGGCAGTGGCATTGTCATGGCGACGTGCCGGGGCCTCGCGCTCCTCTCTTCCCTCCCTCCCGCCCTCCCCCCCGTCCTGCCGCCGCGCAGCACCCCGCCTCGCAGTTTCTCCCTCGCGCTCTCGCGCAGTACACAAAGGGACGCAATAATGGGGCCGCGCGCGCAAGGAGCGCGGGTGCATGCACGAGTCCTTCTCGCCCCGCCTCGGCCGCGGCTGCGAAGGAGCGGCAGGGCTCCTGGCTGCGGATGCGGGGGGGGGGGCGCGAAGAGCGAGGGAGGAAAGGGAATTAGGGCGCTCGAGGGCTCGAGTTCCGTGGGCGCCCGCGGACGGCTCTCTTGCCCTCGCGTGTACGCATTCTCTACGTGTAATGTGTCGACGGAGGGGATCCGACGACGAGTGCAGGGTTTTCGGATGTCAATGCCTGCCTAGACACAGCGCCAGGCCGGGAGTCCCTCGATGCCGTGCGCGCGACCCTCTTCCCCCGAGGGGAGTCCGCGCTTTTGTGCGCGCGCTCGCCGAGCTGGCGATTGTGAGACGACGGCGATCGTCGTCATCGCGGGCTTCGTCGTCGTGCTTTACTCGGTCCTCGTTTTTTGTCCGAGGGCAACCGAATGTGTGAAGAAAAAATGCGTTCGATCGATTTGAATTCGTGCGAAATTTCAAGCGTAACGTATTTATGTGTCTGCCGACGGTGTATACTTATAATTGAGATTGACCAAGTTTGGCGGGGCAATAAAATGAATATTTTTATAATACGTTTTATAGACAGGCTGGCCACAGTCTGTATAACACCAGAAATCAAAGACAAGAATTATTTTACACTTTTTGGCAGAAGTAAAAATTTGGAATAGGGGGCAACTATCGCATTTATGCCGGTAAAGCCATAATTCATTGCGTTACAATAAAGATAAAAATGCGTAAAAGTACGTAGTAAAAGATAACTTTGTAAATTTTGAATTGAACCTTGTAAGATTTTCCGTAATTGATATCTTTAATTTATAAATGATAATGGTTTAGAAAGATGTCTTCGTAGACAATCAGGTAATTAAATTACGCGTCTTTACGAATGTATAAAATATTGCATTACTGTTAATTAAAATAAAAGTCAATAGTTATAAAAGTTTTATTTATTTAAAACGAATAGCAGGATATTTATTTGAATATTTGTATAATTCTAAAAATTTATCTTGTAATAATGATCACAAATTGTCTCATTGCAAACTGAAATTGATAAAAAGCAGATTATAATCAGTATCCCTGTTGCCAGGTGAGCTTCATGAACTTTCTATTACGAGTATTGATAGTCACTTATTACAAGATATACCTTATACTGAATTTATTACCGAATTTGATGAAAAAAAAACAGATAAAGTATAATAAAAACATTTTTATAATCAGATAATTAATTATTATAATTGTGACAGAATGCCAATTCAATACTATTATTATTATGTATTTATCACAGATAATGTAGAATCAATTAAAAAATGTTAATTACAATAACGAATAGAATATCTATATTAGCAATTTATTCAGAAAATAAGTAAAATTCTAAGATACAAACCAAAAAGAATAAAATAGAATCCTAAGTCTAAGACGTTAGTACAGCTTGCCCCAGTACACGATTGCTACGATTAGAAATATTAATATTTAAACTTCCCCGCATAATGACCAGAAATCAAATTTGCAAGATATGTTCGAATGTCATCGAATAATAAATAAATCGGTCCTCTGTATAAATTTTCATTTTTATACACGGATGTTTTGATTTATTATGGAAAATGAAAGATTTGTAGAAGCTCCTGATATATATCTCCTTCCATACACTTTGGGATTTCCAGAACATCTAACTTTACTGCTATTGGGGACGAGGCAGTTTTCAAAACTCATTGTTTCCTAAGCGAAACTCTTCCTTCAATGCAACGATAAATAGAGCGAAAAGCGGCTCCTCTCGTTGCAGGCGTTAGTTGCATTGCGTACATATATATATATATATATATATATATATATATATATATATATACACTATTCGCGTCTGCGAAGCACATTATAGCGTACCCGACTTTATATGTGCCTACGTGTATGTATATACACGAGATCGAGAGTGTGAGCGCGAGAGAGACGAGGAGAAAAAAGTACGGATGAGGAGGTGGAACGGGAGGGGGCGAATGGCCACCGCCGTCGCATGCGCTTTATATATATATATATATATATATATATATATATATATATATAGAGAGAGAGAGAGAGAGAGAGAGAGAGAGAGAGAGATGTGCAGGCGCGTGTGTTTGTGTCGTACGACCCATGGGGACATTCACAGGCAGAGGATTTTCTCTCCCTTTCCTTCCTCTATTTCTACGAGCCGCTAGAGCTCGGCAACACACATACGTATCCGTTACATAAAAGACGAGAGCACGAGAGAGGGAACGAGAAATAGAGGGGAGGGGGAGAAGAGAGGAGCAGGTGTGCCAACATAGCTTGCGCTAATCCCTAAACTCTCTCCCTTATATCCCGCCTGGCATCGAGCGCGCGGCATTCACGAAAAATTCGCTGGACGTATATGGACGAGGAGCAAAACGAACTTTTCGAGCTCTAATCTGAGCTGCTTTTTTTTATTACTTTTATTTGTGTCCGGATTTCTATCCGCCATATATATATATTATATCGTTCTACACTGGCAACCGACGGACACGAATGCTGCGCCGTCGCGCATTTTGATGCTAAAATATTATGTACCGTTGATGTATGAGAATCAAGGGAGGATTTTTCAATAAACTAAATTTTTTTTTAAATTTTATAATAAAATGAATGTCGAGGCAGAAAAAAGGTGAAACCGACAGAATACGATTGAAATCGATGGTTGAAACAAACAAGAATAAAAGTTGCCAAAATAACAAAAAAATAATAAAAGTGCTCCATTTTCAGCTCTTTTATCTAATGCACTCGCACTGGGCAAGAGATAATTTCGTTGTTTTTGTTTTTTAAATGAGCAATTTCGAAAAAAATACGCGACATTGAACGTTCTTTCGCATTGCCGACTCTCTGTTCCCGTGCGAAGATCAACTTCTATATATCCAAATACTCGTGGTAGGCATAAAATTAGAACCTCAGTCTTGTCCATACCCGAAAACTATAGCGAGATAAATAAAATTCGGTGGCTTTCCGAGCGCTCCCGAGTTTATTTACGAAACGGCGCCAAATCAATTTGGCCATCGCATCGGGGCGAATAGCCGGCGTTGTCGTGGTGCTCGGTAAAACGTGCCGGGCGTTCCGCAATCGACGATGCCGAACATTCAAAGGCTTCTTCGGCTATTAGTGCGCGATCGCTCGCGTAATTGTTATACTCCTTTCTTGGCGCTTTTTTTTTTTTAAATAATAATACTTTTTTCGGTGGAACGTGATAAAAATGTCGATAAAGAAATACAATCTAGGAACGAATGCGCATGAGATACTAAATTAATACACCGTATATCTGCATTTTTCAGGCACCTAACTATATCCTCGTCGCTCCAGAAAAAAACACTCTTAGAAATTCGAACAGGCACGCGGTGTCAGTTGGGTTAAATTAAATAAACAAAAAAAAAAAAAAAAAAAGTAGAGGAAAAAAATTCGTTGGCAAAAAAGTCGATATTCACAGTCTTTCTGTCTATATCCATAAATTCATTTAAAGCGGACTACTTCGATTGATCGAATACATTGTCCAGCTTCCCTCGTCGTCCCGGGATAAAATCGCATTATACGCCGCGCTTTAACGTTATAAATAGCGCGCGGGCACGCTGCTCGCCAATAAATAAGTGATAAACTTGAATCGAGCCGAGTCCGCCGGTGTAGATATGAGCCGCGCACTCTCTCTCTTTCTCTCTCTCTCTCTATCTCTATTTCTTGCGCCTCTTGCATTATGCAATCTGCGCGCGCTGCGCGGCAGGAAGTCCCGAGCCACGCCGTAAGCCCGCCGACACGGGCTCGATTTCGTTAGTCTCCAGGTTGTACGGTCGATGGAAATTTTGAGCGAAATAAAAATAATAAAAAAAATAATAATAATAATAACAAAATCCGAGCATTCCCTTTGCGCGTATGTACGCGAGAGCAATTGCTACGCGCTCGCGCGCGGAGCCTTTGAGGGCGAAACCGCAGTGGCACACACGATGTTTAATATAATGCCGGCGAGGAAATATGCATTGAGAAATTGAACGTGGCGCGTTCCTCCGCATCGTCTTTTCGATATTATGCGTGTACACGCTTATATATTATAATTCCCGTCGATTTGCGGAAGCTACGCCGGCATTTTTGTTTCCGTTTCTTTCTGCCCGCCGCGTCGCTCGAGGGCGTTTACAATGCGTGATGCTCGACGTTTATTACGTGGGAGGGAGGGGTGCGGCGTATACCTATACACATTTATATATATATATATATATATATATATATATATATATATATATATATAGCGCACCGCGCGAAAGGAGAGGACGTTAAATGGAATGGACAAAGCACGCGAGAATAAAAGTGGTATATCGATAGGTACGCGGCGCGTCCGGACCACGTATATATATATATATATATATATATATATTATATATATATATATATATTGGGATAACGCAATTTAATGACATATATTATATATATATATATATATATATATATATATATATATATATGTGTGAAAACCACGGCTGAAGTTATATCCGTGACAGACATTGGCGTATATGCTATAGCTATACCGCATAAATGCTTCTATAAAGCATGGGCGGAATAATAATGGTAATAATAATAAGGCCAATAACAATACAATAATCATTATTATACGCAACCAACGACATAGAATCATACTCAAGATATTTTCAGGGCACAAAAACGATATAGGATTCGAATCGTGGAATGTATATTCGTAATTTTGTGGGAAGTTTTGAAATAATATGTATGGTGTATACGGGATGTCCCAAAAATTATTTTTTACAGTAGCGCAGCGGTAATAAGTAGGGCGTGTCGAATAAAAAGATCGTAAGCGTTTTGGAAAGTTACAAATAATTTTTGCGCTACCCGTACATGTTCATCGACAAATGAGTGAACTTAATTCGGCTCTCGATCTGCTGAGTTGTATCGAGACACTCGATTACGAGTCGAATTAACGTTCACCCATTGGTCGACGAAGATCGACGCGTGACGCAAAAGTTATATGCAGCTTCTCCAAATTTATACCACCTTTGTATTCGATTTTATCTGCTTATTACCGATCCGTCAATGTGAACAATCGTATTTGGACCGCTTTGTATAAATATCGACGAAAGTTAAACTAACGTCATTAAAATTTCGAAATGTTTCTGTAAATAACTCATTTTTAGATACATTGTTCTTAAATGACTCGTACAATTCTTGAAAAATGATCAAAATAGTGGTATACTATAGTTACTGTAATAATTGCGGTAACTTTGATAACTTACGAAAACAAACATTGACTTTAAAAGGTCTGTCCAGAACTCTAGACAGCTCGTAAGAGAATAGTTTTCGATCATTGTTGCAATTTTGATTTCCACACGTCAGAATCTTCCCTTCCAAATTTTCGCGTATAATGAACGAATCGTTGTGTTTCGTCGCTGTTAGGTTAAAAACGACCGACGAAATATTTAATCGAATTTTCAATGAAATATTCGAGCGATCTTGTGTAACGTAACCTCCCTTGGGTACTTGCGAGAGATAGGTTGCGGTTGCAGATAGAAGGAGATGAGACACAGGGTGAGGGGAGGAGGGTAGGATGGAAGAGCGTAGCTTCCGCAAAGGTGTATACCGAGGAAGGCAACGAGAGTGTATCGACAAAGGAGATATCGAGGTCATCCCTTATTGCGGCGAGTCTCACTGGCAGGAGAAACCGACGAGATAACTTATCAGTCGGGAGAGACTTCGCCGCGGACTTTCTCTCTCGGTGTACCCCCCCCCGCACCTGCCCACCCGCCCTCCCGTGGATTGGCTTAAAGGAGCTTCCGCCGCTGCCGGGCTATTTCAAGTCCTTCGTATTAGCCCTTCGCGAGGCCGATGAAGCGCGTGGGATCGTTGCACCAGCCAGTGTACGTATATATCTACGTTGTACAGGGCGATGCGTACGCAGAGTGCGAGCGAGAGAGACTGCAGCGGGGAGAATGAGGAGGGATCGCTTTGCCATTACCTCGTAAAGTGCACGCTATTCGTCTTTGAAGAACATGGCCGTGTGTATGTGTATCTATACGAGAGAAAGAGAGAGGTACACTATAGAGAGAGACATACCATATATACTATACACAGCTATACAGCTATATATATATATATATATATATATATATATATATATATATATATATATATATAATGCTCGGCTTGGCTATATATATTTCGATGACTGTCTTTCTCGCTCACTCTCTTTCACTCTTCATTCCCCCTTGCCTCTAACTTTTGAAGCGCGAGATTACGCTCGTTCTTTTTAGAACCACGTCTATACAGTCCATATATATATAACGACGTATATATAACAATTTTATGCGTTTAGAGGATGTACTTCGAATTACTGGCACGGCCGACACTTACTTATAGGGGGGAGGGGGGTCGAGAGGCCAGAAGTTAGCCATAGAGCCACGTTTCAAGAATATGAGTTAGGGAGACTTTACTGACTTCTCTCCCATTTCGAAAACTATAAGTATTATGTACTTTAATGGTATCGGTATACGATACTCGGTATATTTCAAATTAATAGAGTTCTTTGTAAGCCAATGGCAAATCGCTGAGTTCGTATATATAGATACATATATAGTCATAAAAGAACCACAGAATAAAAGCTAGTTAGCAATATCAAATTAGTGCCCTTATCCGCTTTTAATTAATGGCCTATGAAAGATATATCAAATTTACAAATTTCTTTTTTGCGACTTCTAAAGTACTTGAAAATATATTTTTCTTATTAAGCAACAATAAATTAAACACAAGCTGTATATTTCCTTCAACTGGTTTTTATGTAAATAGTGTTGTTTGAAAACAATGTATTTAATAGTATATGTATTAAATATATATAATAGTAAACGTAAGAACGTACATCCATTTATTATATGTACGTAAAGTTTTATTAAAAAATAATATTTATAGATAAAAAAATTATATTATTTTTCGATTAATCTTGATGGTCAATAAAAATACAATAAAAAAGATATACAATTATATTGTATAAAAGATCTGTTATGTTATTAAAGTTTATGTTATAAAAGATTTAATATATATTATAAGTATAGCACAATATTTATTTTAAATTTTTTAAAAATAATTTTCATTTAAAAAATATAATAATACTATTTTGCAAACTTTGACTATTACAAGTGTACTTAACATTCCAGAATACCTAACTACGTACAAATTTTCAGTAAAATTGAATTTGTGGAAAAATCGGTTTTGCCAGCTATTCAATTTAGCTATATAAATGTTACACTGATAAATATCATTAACGATGGGATAGTATATTAGATTTTTTAAATTATTTAAATTCTTGAAAAAATACACGATAGACATTAGAAAATATATTTCCAGAAGAAAAGAAATTTTTTTTTAAAGCACTACAGATCTCGAAATATTCGAAAAAATTTTCTCGCATACTTCTTGTAAAGTAAAGTATTGACATTTGGTTTAATCGCCTAAAGGACGGGTCGATATAAAGATTTGCCCTATGAAAGCTCTCAAATATCTTTAAAAAGACCAAAAAGTTTTTTAGAGATTCAGTTACACATATTCTACTGTCAGATAATACAGAATATTTGGAGACTCAAATAACGCTGACGCTTGATGAAATTCCTAAAACCACCTACGTATATAGTACGTACAATGAAAAAAAAAATTCTTAACTAGTTGAACTTTTTGAAATCCATCGTTGACACTTGCGTTGCTAATGAAAATTCATGGGGCGGATGACCGCTCGTCGGCCTGTCACGGCCATCGCGATGCCAGCGACCGAGAATAAAATAAAACTGTATACGTACCGCACACGTATGCGACATAAACGAGACGACATTCGAACAGTGTACTGTATATGTGGCAGATCGGACAAACCGCGATAAAGAGTGACGATGATGCAGCTCTGTCGCGTCTACTCGGCGGGCGTGCGACACCGTCTTGTGCTATCGTACGGAGAAAATGTAGAGGGCAAAGCGTATTGGTAATACACATCGCGGGACGACCTCAGTGCTAGCAAACGCGTCTTGGCTCGGTACACCGGAGCGACCATTCTGAATTCGCCGCGCCATGTGTACATATATATATATACATATAACCGCAGCGTCGGACCGTAACCTCCTCCGTCTGCTTGCCTCCCTCCCCCCTCCCGCTGGGGAGGGTGCGCAGGAATTTACGATTATAGCGACCGCACACGACACGCGGATTATCGCCCGCGATAAGGAAGGGATTCCCGGTAGTATAATAAGAGGTTTTTTTTTCTCCACCACCTAAAAGTACACTGGCGACGATTGCGCGCGACAACATCTCTCTGCCGCAGCGCATCTCCGAAGTTTTGTAGCGTAGTTTAGTCGTCGTTGTCGTCCTCGTTGTCCTCGTCGTCGATTCCTTATATATGTATATATATATATATATATATATATATATATATATATATTATATATATATATATATATATATATACACATATATATACATACACGCCCGACATGTGCGTTCTGTCGTTTGTGTATATATATTCACCACACACGTGGTGAAGTCGAAGGATTTAATGCTTTTTATGCATTTCAAATCCTGTCCATTTTAAGTGTTTTCAAATATAAACCGTATAGAAGGATGTGTGTGCGCGTGTATGCTCGTGCGCGGATGTATCGCGCGGTATTAGCGTTAGAAAATATAAGAAAGCACGTAACGAGGCCGTCAGAACGGAAGAGGCGGTCGGGCGCGGATGGATATATATATATATATATATATATATATATATATATAATATATTTATGGGAGGGGGTGTTGGAACGACCCATAAAAGATTGAGATGAGAGAAGGAGGCGCTCGGGCGCGAGACCAGCCGGCTCATATCTTATAACAAAAGGCCGACCGGGGCAATTTGCAATAATAGTATCGCCTCGATATATATTATAGTCTCGCGCCGCTCGGCGGCCCACATCGTCGGGTTTTCGCTCCGCCGGTCGCGCGCGGCGGCGGCGGCGCACCGTTCGGCATCGATGCGATGGGAAAATTAGCGGAGTCTAACGAGACGAGCTCGCGCTCTGTCCCAAGGAATTATTATGGCCGCGACCGTTACGTACAAAGACACAGAGCGACGCGGTAAGAATGGTACTTTTTTCCGGATCTACCACGTATACGATATATAATCGCCGCTTCGCGGTTTACGGTCTTGGGCGAAGATGTGCTACTTTGTCGGTGTCAATAACGACGACAATCATCGAACGAATTGACAAGTTCGACACGATTTAATTTGCGAACGTGGCGCGGTAACGTTGCTCTGAATAGGACACATTGTCCGTGGCGAGTTTTAATAAATCGATAATGTGTGCTTCGAACGCTTTGACCATTCCCAAAAGAATTTCTACGTTTTCTTAACGTAATTTACACAGTTGTACGCCGGACGAGAATATAAGTTAAAAGAACGAACGAGCAAACATTATTATATTCAGCGGGGCGAATAATTGTCGTCTTCGTAATAGCAGGAGAGAACAATTTATTGTCAAATACATTTCTTCTTCTCCGCCTCTCTCGCTCTCTCCCTCTCCTCTCTCTCTCTCTCTCTCTCTCTCTTTATATATATATATATATGTGTGTGTGTGTGTGTGTTTTATTAAGCCTCGTGCGCGCTCGTTCGCTCGCGCGGGCACCGACAAATCATTGTCTCACATCTGCACGCGGCAAAATCAATATTTGCCCGGGCCGAATTCGCGCGCTACGGCCGCGTATGTCTGCGTGTATGCGCGCGCGAGCGAGCGCCCTTCCAACCCCCTATAGAGCCCCCTTCCCTCGTATCAATTCCACTAACTTTCGTTTCAAAACCATTTTTCTCTTTTTCCTATATAAATGTATGTCTATATACGCATATATATATATATATATATATATATATATATATATATATATATATATATATATATAATACATATACGATGATTTCCATTTCGCTCGTTGGAAAGATAAGTTTAATTGATGGATAATATTAGTCATGCCACAGTATATATTATAAACTGTTGCTTTTTTATTCGGGAGAAATGGAATCGAGTTTTGAATTGATTTGTTTTCTAGATAAGAATGTAGAAAATAAAGTAAAAGAAAATAATAAGAGTATATACACGTGAAAATAATTGAGTACTGTATAACTGCAGCTTCATTATAATTGTATAATTCAAGCATTTATAAATGAAAATGAAAAATATGCGTCTTTATTGTATAGTTTTTATTATTTTGTATAATTAACGGAGAGAAATACGCTAATAATCGTACGTTTAAGGCATCAATTTTATACATTGCAGTAACTTTATCGATATTTCGTACAAGTATCGGAAGTTTCGAAAGTGAAAGAAATACGTATGAATCGATTTCGTGTTTATAGTCGACTCATTCGATTTACTGCTGTGTATCTATAAACAAAGTACGCTGCCCTTTGCCTTTTACAATTGAGTTAAAAAAACAGCAGGAAGATCTAGCCTGCTCCAACAAAGGGCCGCCGCGAAGATACTTCTCGGTGGGAGCCGATTAATTTTCTCCCCATTGTGCCGAGCATAATTTCCTAACACCCGAATAATTCGTGCGGCGGTGCACACGCCCCCCGAGCTGTTGAATTCTCATATATACATCTGCACGGGGTCGCGGGAGGATACAACGGCAGGCTCGACGGCGGGGCATTTTGTATATAATATGTACGTAAGAAGCGTAATAAAAAAGAAACCTCGGAATCCCGGGAGCCGCGTAAAATATATACGAGGTTGGTTAGCTCGCGCTCGTGCATCGGTGCCTGTATGTAACGATGCCCGCAGACCGCAGGATGCCCCAGGTATATACGCGTAAGACACGCTCGCGCTCCGCGTGGAGGCGCAAGACGCCCCTCTTACGCGTATATATACGTGTATAATCGTACGTAGGTAGGTATCGGTATACAAGTTCAATGCTCCATCCGAGCGCGCGAGATTAAGCTGGCGCGACTAATGCTGCCAGCTCGCGCTTAGATTCGGGGGAGCGCGGTATTATAAAAAAAAAAAAGATGCGGCCTCGAAAAGAAAACGAGGCGAACGATGCGCGCGTGCGCGCCTGTGTGTGTAAACGCGTATAGGGCAGAGAGAGAGCCGCGTAGATGATGCGGGGATAAGGAGGGGGGAGGGGGGATTAATCGCCCAGAGAGCGTAACTCCTCGGGGTCCCGGGAACGAGAAAGAAAGAGATAGTGAAGGGGGGAGGTGGTGGCCCAGGTTCCGGCTGCTTTTTTTCGTGACCAATGTACGGGAAAATTGTCTATATAACGCGCGAGCACCGTTTAAATATGCAGCAAAGCCACGGATACACAATACCCCGGCGAATCCGTGCGGGGGTAATTTTATTCTTTTGATACACACACACACACACACAACACACACACACGCGCGCACACAAGTATGCGGCAACACACACATATGCGTGTGAGAGTACATTTTTTTTAATACGTTTATGGACCAAAAACGATTGTTATTTTTCATAGGATTCGTAATTTTCTTGAATAAACAAAAGAAAGCTGTTACATTTTTTTAGACATACATTATCGTAACTTGTCGATATAGCATAGTCTTACAATATAGAGCTTAATTTCATACTGATTAACTATTTTATATTAGTAGTTACATTCACAAACACTCCCATAGAGTATCTTCGGTATTATTTTGTCATAAAAATTTTGGGAGCAAAAAAACTTGACAATTTAGAGCGTGTAAGTGAATATACATATGTATGTATGAATTCAAAACTTAAATGTAGATTGTGCTACTATCGTCGATGAGAAGAACTAAGGTAAAATATTTACATTAGTAAAGCTTGAGAGTTACTTGATATAAAGAAAATTCCATTATGCATTTTTTGCACTCTTAACTCTATCAAACGAATTTTCATGTTTCATTTATTCTACTTGTTTGTTTTTATAGCAAAATTAATATCATTGAAAGAGTATTTTTAAGAACTTCACTTTTATAAGAGGTGTTCATATGCTAATTAACGTTTTTATTGTATCCTGAATCTGCTAAAATTCAAAGATTGCAAACATTTATGAAGAATGGATAAAAATAGTAAATATTCGAAGCGACAGGAAAACAGTTTAGAAACAGTTATGTTTCGAAACAAAATCTGAATATTAAAATTATTAAGAGCAATATAAATCGATTAAAAACATTATTTTTACTTAAATTCTTTTTTATTATATTATGTATTTATAACGAAGATGTAAAGAAAACAATCATATCAGATTTAGTTTGTTTTGCAATTGGCTATGGAATTAAAAAATACAGGCATCGCATTTTAATAAGTATTTTGAAACACAAAAACACGAATTTTTGTATTTAAAATAAAAGATCCCTCAATTTGAACCCTGAACTATCCGTATATATAAGTTGGACATTTTTGTTTTAATTCAGTGGCGCCCTCGTACGCGCGCCGGAAGTTGTCCCTCGCTAATACGTAACTCCTTGATTGCATAAAGCGCTGCTCTGCGGCGCTCGTTTTGCCGAAGGTACGGGGCGCGCTCGACAGAGCCCTGAATTTTTCGACTCCCCCATGATATTTGCCCCGGCTCTGATTGGGACGGGCGGGGCTGGCGCGGCGGGAAAAATGCCCCGCGTCGTCGAATCCCCGGCGCTTTTTTATACGCCCGGATCATTATACCGCGAACGCGCGCGCTCGCGCTGCGGGGCGGCGATCGTTGTGACACGGAGCGCGCGGGCACGCGCGATCAAACGGAAGTCGGAATTCCGTCGCGATGTGTAACAAAGCGACGGTTTGACGAGTGCAAAAGCAGTTTTTCACCCTCCTCATTTCTGTACGCGGCAGCAAAAACTGCGAGGGACATTTTTTGAATTAATTGTCCCACATCTGTATAGAGGGATAATTCTTTAAGTTTCATATTTCTATCGGACAATGCCGTATAACTATAGAAGGAAAATGTTTTCATACGTTTAATAATATATCTGGAATAAATTACCAGATACCTTATCATTACTAACGGTATAAATCTAAGCATCTGGTAAAATGTTTACTTGGACTAGCTGCACATTACCCTATTTTCGCATAAGGATCGTGTACTTTTTAAGTAGGTACATACTTACATACTTATATACTTATTGAATCGATGATTTATCATTTGTAGAATATTTCATCGAATGCAAATTCTAGATGTGGACGTCGAAGTGTTCGACGGTAGCGCTCCTCTGAAGTTCGGGGTAACATCTATGTGTAACAGCGTAGATTTGTGTAACAACGGAGATTTTCAAGATTATATATATATATATATATATATATATATATATATATATATATATATAACACGCGCATTAGGTTTTTTTGGATTTATATTAGAGCGCACGCGCGATAGTTATATCCTTATAAAAAGGAATGCTCGACGGTTATATTTCTCGGAATTTCGGGAGAACTCGCGAGCCTCTCCCCGACTGTTTGCGCACGGTCCGGTTCGTCACTGTTGCGCAAATACGTCATCCAGGTAGCTTCTGTGTAGCGTTCCTCTTGCACCGTCTTAACCCTCTCGGTATCGGCAGAATTATCATCGTGAAGTTTTAAACCTAGATTCGTATTAGAATTAGCACATTAGAATTAGAGCCGATTTATATTAAAGTACGCAACAGAGTAATTCGCCTCGCGATCGTTATATTACCACAGCTGAGCCATTTCTTCCCGTAATGGATATTTTTATATCGTTTATATTTAATACATATAGGTTTTTCAGAAAAAGACATTCATTAATTTTTTCTACATTATTATTATTTCAATAAACGTTATACTATAATTGTATTAATACATCCATAGAATTAACCCACCCTTTAGATATCCATATACAACATCTTTCACGCAAAAAGAACATTGTAGAAATTAAACTGCAGCTTGTGAAACATATAGCTTCGCGTCAATAATCAACTGTCCAAATGATTGTGAAAAATCCTACTGTTTCATTTTTAAACGAAATGTTTTAAATAGTATAACTCATCACTGGCGCAGAACTTGGTTTATTTACGACGTAAGACAGTTTACACTTGAACGAGGCTATGGAGGTAAAAGCCTCACGAGGAAACTAATCTAATTGTCTATACAGAGCTAGTACGAACTGATAGCTTGGATGAAAAAAAAATCACTTTTAATTAATTTAATGTCCTGATTTTGAGATTGAATCGATGTAAAACCGCGAAAGAAATTAAATAAATATTCAGATTGTGCCCCTCGATCAGACGGATTCGAAGGTCGTTAATCTACCGATAGTTGCGCCACATATTGCAGGAGAAAGAGGCGAGCGCGCGCCGAAACTATTTTTGCTCTCGTCCGGCGAAAGGATCGATAAGTACTCCGGAGCTTCACATAAAAAATTTCTCAACGAAAGGATTCCCGAACCCTTAGGTGCTTCCATTCTGTACGTAACACAGCGCCACCTCGGCCTCTGTTTACCTCGCCCACGCAGCTCAATACCAATATATATGCACGAACTATTCCTCATTATCCGGCGCGTCCATACCGCGAAGAAATTCCCCCAGCCGATCTCCTCCCCTCGCATAAGTACAGAATCTTGTAAGATACCGACCGTCTTTCTCCTTCTTCCGCGTGCGCGAGTCGTGCATACTGTACGCGCAGGGGGGGGGGTCAGTGCGGGCGCGCTCTCGGCGCGTCGTCCTCTTCCGCCTCTGCACCCGCTCCCCCTGCGCCCCCTTCAACGCGTTGCGTGCGAGCGCCCGCGCGAGTGACAGGTGCCCCCGCTGCACGCGGGGCCGACACGGAACTTCGCTTAGAGCACCGCGGCGCGACGAGAGATCGATCGCCCGCGGCCGTGTTTCGCGGAATCTCCGCGGCGGCGTTGGCTCGCGCTTTTGCATCTTTTTCTGCACCGATCTCGATGCGCGGCTCTCTCCGTATGTATGGACATATAGTACGCCTCGCCGCTTAGATTTTTCCCCGCGCCGAATATCACGAGGACCGTCGCCTCGAGCGCGCTATTTGCAATCGGAGGGGGCGAGGCGCGCCGCTGCTTCGTCGCCGCGCGCGTTACCCCAACGGGTGGTTCGGAGTAGGGAGAGCCGATCGATGTTTTTTATTCTCGACCCGTGGAGCGAGGGGATTATATCCCGTATGTACGTAGGTATACGTGCATGGCGAGCGCGCCGGAAACCAGATTCGAAGGTTCGAAGCGTGTCGCGCGCTCGCGCTCGTACTTTACGAGGTTATTACAAGCGTAATCTAGTACGGTCTATACGGCTGTCCCTATGTAGCCTGGGATAAATCCCGAAATATTTTCCAAACACCCCGCGACGGTTAAGTATAAAAAAGACTTTAGATCGAGGAAGAGCTTTGAAACGATGGGAAGATTACGTTGTCTCGTCGTCGTCGCCCCGCTAGAATTTCAAAAAATCAACAGGATTAACGAAATTACGTCAGTCCCGAGGACGCCGTTACCGAAATGTGTATCATGTATGCATGCCTCTGTCCAATTGCCCGGCGGAGCGAATTAAAAGCATTTCGATACTCCGCGGATTAATATATATATATATATAAGACGGATTTTTTGTCGCGCCCCGCTACAAATGATAAGGGGCAAAAGACTGTACTGTATACCGTAATCCCCGTTTGATGTGTAGGAAAAGGCTCGTGTCAAAATGCTTTTTAACGGTATATATAGCTAAAGTAATTTTTCTTGTAGACTCCCCCCGCTCTCGAGACTTTAGGGGAAACGCCTTAATTCGGATAATGTATCGTATTTTTCTCGGTTCAGCGTCTCCTTCTAAAGAACGCCCAAATTACTTATAATCGCACGGTATATGAACCTGTAATCTCGACACCATCGACGTTTTATCGAAAAGATATTTTTACACCGTTCAGAAATAATCTGAATTACTTTCAATGTCAAAATTGTATTATGATTTTTTAATAAACATATACGTGATTACGTTGTAATTCCATTTATAGTTATATTCATAGTGAATATATTAAATTATTAAAAACAATACGCACAATTTAAAATATACATTTTAAGCATAAGCGTAAATATTGCAGAGAATAACGCATTAAGTTTACTCCTTGCACAACAGCATTAGAAACTCTATGTAGGATTTCTTACAGATTTTTCAAATATCTCGAGCCATTTTTATTTTCCACCGTGGGTTCCGTACATATACGCAGATGCCTATATATATGCGTGTGTAGGTGTGTGTATATACACATCCTCCCACTCGATCTTCCTCCTCGCTTGCTCTACCTCATTTCCCCTCTCTTCCAGATACCAGAAATACCTCCATTTCACGAATTTAAATACAAGGAAAGCGCGCCAGCTACTCGGCAGAAGGGAAAAAAAGGAATATATCTAGGGGGAAAAATCTCTTCGTCGCGCTCACGTACACGTATACACCCGTCCGCGCGCATGCACCCGCGCCGCATCCCGGAGCATTATAAAGCGCGAAGATAAAAGGAGAACTCGTAGCGACGGTGCTGCTGCCGCCGCCGCCGCCGCCGCCGCAGCCTCCTTTGGCGCGCGTAACGAGGCGCGACGAATCTCTGTTAAAGCGCGACGCCGCGGCACGGCGTGCTAAAGGGGGCGCGGGCGAGGGGGGGGGGGGCGAGAGGGTGGAAAAATCCGATCGAAGAGCAGCGAGCCGGGAGTTTTTGCGATCGCACGTGCGCGCGAGCTGGCGCATTCCCGCCAGGAACATCTCTCCCCGGCGAGGAAGGTGGACGTCGACGACGAGGACGGGATTGAGCTCGTGCATAAGCGCGCGCGAGATTGCGTTGGTCCTCCTTTTAAAAGGGGCTTCTCCGATAGGATTTCAAGTGATTGCTTTATTGGAAAAAAGTTTCCATTAAGTTTTTCGAACTTCGGCGACTCATTTATTTTAGCGATTCTTATGTATCGGGTAAAAGTTTAAGTTTGTAAGATAACAGATGTCAAAAGACAAACATCGAAAGTCTCCATTCCTCGCGTACACGAAAAGCATATATTTCTATTTCATTTTTTTTACTTTTAATTTCATTTATATTTGTTTAGAAAGCACTTCGTACGTATTCTGAAATTGCCGTCACATATGAAATCACTAAAACGAATGCATTACAAAAATATCAAACAAATCGCTAGAAACTCGCTTCGAAAGGATAATGAATTTGTAAACCAAAATATAACACAATATATTCTTCGTCAAGTTTTGAAAGGTAAAAAAATCACAACCAGATTATTTTAGTGTATATACTGAAACCTCTTTCTTTCATGATCGAGTCTCGCCATTGCATTTTTTCAAACGATTATTGAACGTTATTTTAAACAATAAGTATAACCACATCTTTTCAAAATAATTAATTAATTAATTTTTATTAAAATTAAATTTATGGTACATTGAAATCCTCATACGTATGTACAAATATCGACAATAATGTATAGCACGTTTTAAAAAATTCCGAATCCATCTATAGTCAGAAATGATTGTATTAATCAGTCTTACGAGTCATCGATTACATTGTCAATCGTCTGTTCTATGATAATCAACAACTTCGGGAAAATTCATTTCAATATCTTTTTCTCCGAGCCATATCTAAAGTACATCAAGTATTCTAATGAATTCTGTTTTTTATTTAACGAGAACTTTTCTTGCATATTGCATGGAGAAATAATTTTCCTTTCATGAATTGCTCCAATGTGAACAGATTTTTTAAAAGAATAATAAGAGCTATTAAAATTTCCGATTTTTTCAATACATGAACGAAATATTCCATGTGCGTTACGAGGGCCAGTACAGAAAACGTATACCTTTCGTATCGCGTATACCTTTTAGCTTTAATCCCACTGTCCTCACGTAGCTTCCAAGTGTCATTTCACTTCCATCTTTCCTATTCATCAAAAATAGGCCACGTAGTTGGTGACTGGTCTCGTAACAAACAGGGCGAGTACCTGCTAAGTTTGACACAATAATGATAATATGACTCGATACGTGAGGTAAGATAAAATCAAAATTATCTATAAGATTGGAGACAAAAGTTTCACAATATATGTATATAGTGAATTTAAATATTTTTTATATTTTATTGTAAATACGATCCAAAGTCTGGGCACCGAAATCAAACACAATTATTTAGCACAGGAAACTGTTATAGTCACGAAAAATATAGTTTACCAATACACTATATTGTAATACTTAGAATATATAATGAGATGTCAGATTTTAAGTCTATTCGTAAACCTTCTACGTCTTATTTTAAACTTGGATCTGCTTTTTTTATTTTAACATTTAGTAGAATGACATTTTCATGTGACGATATCCATATAAAAAATTCATAAGCTTATATTTTTTATAATTGTGTTTGAATATTTAATTTTTGCGTTAAACCAATGCTGCTTGAGGAAAATGTCTTCAAATCGAATTTAATGCATTTACTCGCAACTTATTCGATCAATTTAATTTATTTAACCAGTTAATTATGAACAGCAATTCAAAGATAATCATAGTTTATTGTTAATGTATGTAAATACTGATATTTAACGTGTTTTGAATATATATAGTATTTCACTAATCTATCCTGTACTTTCTACGCAAGAGTGAAGTGTCTAAAGTAAGTTAAAGAAACTACGACACTGAGCAGTAAAGTGAAAATAATACCAGCAATTGCGTGAATGCATTAAGTAAGGACGTATATAAACTTTACAAACTATGTTTTCCTATAGTCTCTATGTTACTGAAATTATAGTACCAAAGTTTAACTTTACAGTTACATTACTGCTGACGCCATCCCATATAACTCAATAAAATACATGTATACCGTCGACTATTTCTAGTTTGCTCCATTTAATAGGAACAACAATATACATTGATTCTTACTTTCATTGCACGAAACTGCATCGTCTGGAGCTCGTTAAAGTATTTGAAACATTTTTGTTTTTTTTTTTTTTTTTAATCGAATGAGATTTTTGTCGAAAAATTCTATTATAAGAGTCACAGGAACAGCGGTATAAAATACTTTAGTTCAGAACTCCATTTCAAAAGCACACCGGGATACAATTAGTCCTTAAATACAATTAGATATAAAATATATGATTGTTCCCATGGCATTACACGTAGGAGAACCGGGAGATAGGAGGGATTATAAAGGCTCGACGACGTAAAAGAGGGCGAACGAGAGAGACGGAGGTGGAGGAGAACGGGAACGTGAAAGAGAGAAACGCGCATAGTAAAAGGTATAAAGCCCGAAGCGCTCACGTGCATGCATGCATGGGAGCGAGAGACGTATTAGAGATACAGAGCGAGAAGAAGAGAAGCCGTGCCATTTGGATTTCGAATGTAAATTGTCTACCCCCTCTTCGCCGCCGTATATATACCCGCGCGCCTCCTCGGTCGGGGGTTACGCGAGCACACCTGCGAATGAGAGAAAGAGGCGAAAGGGGTCGTGGGGGAAACGAGCTCGAATTATGCTGATTCCTCGTCCCTCTGCAATCGGTCTTCTCCCCCCCCCCCTCGCCCCACTCGCTCATTCTCTCTCTCTCTCTCTCTCTCTCTCTCTCTAACTATCTCTCTCCCTCTCCGTGGCTGCTTTATAGCCTGATTTTTGCGCGCTCGCTTGCTCGTCCGCGTTCGCGCGATCTACTCTCATCTTTTTCCTTTTATTCGTCGTTTACTAGGAAGCAAATTCCGTCGCTGACCCATTCGGAAATAACGGTACAAAATTCGATCTGCATAGAGAGGGCTTATTCAAAAATCCAAAGGATAGCAGAGAAGATTTCCGGTGACAAAATTGCGGCGAGGCAACATCTACATATATATAGACGGCGAAGATGCAGCCGAGCGATTATACCATATGCGCATCTGTAAATTCTGTCGATCGCGCGGAATGGCTCGCGCGACATATGGAACGCGTTCGTGTGAGAAGAAATTTTTAACGGAATTGCTGTATTTCAGTTACGGTAATTTGAATCACGAATCATCCAGACAATGTAGAAATGTATATAATTTAATCTCTCTATCGAATTTATCGAAATTACCGAAGCTGTACCTATCGCGCTTATTTTATTATGTACGAATTATTTTGTGCTAGGCAGAACTAAAATATAAACAAATTTAACTTTTTTACTTCCCACTCGCATACTCATATTCAATAACGAAAATTAACGACGAGCGGCCAATGGCCGTAAAAGTTTTACGAACCAACGAACGCATTTTATACGCCATTTTCCAATGTTCGCGTTTGACATTTGCAGAAATGACATATACACGTATATGTATGTACCTGAAATAACGGTCGACAAGAACGCCGCAGTATTTCGGTTTAATTTATATACCAGAAAAACTAAAAATAAATATCGTTTTAACGCTGATGCAATTCTCGCGCAAGCCCATTAAATTCGCACTAACGCGGTCGGTTCTTCCTGTTAATTTTTTCACAACATATTCTTCTCTATATTATATACGTCCGTCGGAGGTGCGTTATAACTTTCGGTTTACGAAGGACCGACCAAAAGGTGTTTGTGTACACACACACACACACACACAAAGGCAGATGCTATACCCGTTTGCGTGTTTTTTACAAATGAAGAAGCAGCTATGAAGGCCGCAGGAACGAGAATAAAAAGATAAGAAGCGGATGATGATCAATAAAGCCGATGAGAATAAAGTCGTCAATACTGCGGGCCTGCGCAAACTCCTCATTTTTTCTCCCCCACTCCTTTCCGCTTTTTTGCCTCGCTCCCTCCCGCCCCTCCACCCGCCCGTGCTCCGGCATCTCTGAGCGTTCCTCCTTCCGGACGCAGCTACACTCGCATCCTTTCAACCGTTCTTCCCGCGGTAACGAGAGGGCGAAATAAATGGCCGTGCCCGCGTACGTTACGCTTATATAAAGGTGGCACGTGCGCGCCTCGCCTTGCTCCCGTTCCGTTTCGTTTCGTTGCGCCCGGTTTGGTCCAATCGCTCGACGCCGCGTCGCGCACCGCTATAACAAAGGGGGTTGAAAGAAAAGAAAGAGAGGGGGGAGGAAAAGGCGAAAAAGGGCAAGAAAAGGATGCGCGAAATATATGGCGGAAGGAGGAGGAGGGTGAGGAGAGAGAGAGAGAGGGAGAGGGAGAGAACGAGGGATGTAGTAGAAGGGAGGGGGAAGGGAAGAAGATGGCGAGAGAAAATGAGAAATGGCGCGTTGTAGTCGGTACGGGACGGCGAAGGATAACATGCTGGGGCAGTGATATATAATGCCTTAAAAAAATTGCGCGTATCCGTTGGATTTGTTTGGATTCTCCGGGAGAGATTTCCGCGAGGCATTATATTTCCATGTAAATTTACAATCCGCGAAAATTTGCCTCTTCCTCCCAAATTGAAATATGCCCCGGGGCACTTTTCTTTACACCTGCGTTAACGCAAAGGGATTTTATTGGCAAAAAAATTACCAATTTTTTCCCCTCCCCCCCTCCTTTTATACACAATAGCCGCGCGAAAAGCGCTATTACTTTTATACAGGCTCGCGCGCCCGTACGTTACAAAAACCGTTACATTTTAAGCGCGATGTAACGAAATTTCGCCAGATTATTTGCAGGATAAAAGCGGGGAAGAAGAAAAGCACGGGGGAAAAAGTCCATTAACTATGTATACGTATAGCTTTTGCACGTAGCAGCCATCAGCGGCAAGTTCAGGGCGCATCCCGAGTGGCAATGAAATTCATCGCTGTACATAAGAGTCGGGAATTTTTTTCGCCCTCCCCTCCCACTTCGCGCCGGGATACCAAAACTTGGCTCCCCCCCCCCCCATCCGCCCACCACGATCCCAGCGCCGAGCTCGCGGCGCGCGCGCCCGCGCGGGTGCAAGAAAACTCGTTAGGACTCTGAAAAGTTCTTCTTGCGCGCGAGCGACACGGCCGAGAACGCGTAACTATATGTATAGATAGATATATATATATATACAGTCGATGTTTTTATTTATGGACAGGACCCGGGGATGTATATCGGTATAGATCTACTAGAACGAAATTACACTCCCAAGTTATTCATTATATTCCCCCCTTTTTTCCCAGAGCCCGTTGTCTGCTCTTCTATACGCGCATAATGCATATAATGTATATATACGTAGACGCTCGACCGACGCACGTTCGTTATTTTGGTCATTACGATTTCAGTGCGTATGTGTAATATCTCCGCGCTTCCCTTCTCTGATTGATCGCGCTTATTTGTTTCGTTTGAAGCGGCGGCGGGGGGAGGGGCCGGGGAGGGGCCGGGGAGGAGGAAAGAAATAAAGCGCGCAGGACGATAAGATTCTCAAAAAGTTGCGTGATAAATTTCTAGTTATTTGTTACGCGGCCGAGTTAATTATTGCGTTCGCTAGTTATCCTGATAAATTGACGAAAGCTGCGCGAAGCAAGATTGATTGCACCCAGTAATCTTATACAAAGTATTTGTAAAGTGTAGGAGGTGGTACAATTTTCGCCGTATGTTTTCGAATACATAATCAATTATAAAATTGTGTATCGTCACGAGAATGAATATTTTATTTCACCGTCTATCCCTCGTTTCGTTTACCAAATATTGAATTTTTAAAATTAATTTTAGTTTATTTCATTTTTTATGGGCACACGCGAAAGCAATATTACAATTTGATATTTAGTTACACTATTAGGTCAGCCAAATTTGATACAATTTCGGAAACGAGCACGCACAATTCACTGTCGCTTAACAGGAATTATTAAATTTCAATTCGAATCAATCATTCTAAAAATATTACAGAAATATATATGCAGCGTATTTTAATTTTCTTCTATGATTCATTATTCATTTCTCTTTCCTCTTACATTTGCTGTTAAAAATTGCTTGAATATTCAGTGGGCCTTCGTTACATTTTATCGTAGAAAATTAGTTGATTCTGTGACTGAAAAAAAATTCGTGCGTAATTACTGGAACTCGCTGAATTCTTACTTACTTATAGCTGCTTACAGTCTTATTTAGAAAGGAAAATCCATTTATTAAAGTACTAATCTCGGCGAATCTCGGCACGAGAACGCACCGCGAAAAATATACCTCATATGCTAATATCACCAGTTTCAATGTACAATGTTCATGATGAAAATAGTACGAGTACATGCAGATTCAGGAAGAATTGGTTTGGTAGTTCCAGGGATATATATTTATTAACTTACAGTTGCTTCGACTTTTGTCATTATCAAGGCAAACTAAAAATGGCCAAAGAATGTAATTTTTAGTTTATTTTATTGTTTATAAATTTATGAAACTGCTAGCTCTCAGTTAACAAATGAATATTTATGAAGCTTTCCAAGTCCCTTTTCTTCAATGTAAGTACTGGTACTATTTTAATTATTAATATTGCACTTGTTAAAGCTTACGTAGAAACAGTTTATATTAACAAATTAGAAATGTTTTTCATACCATATATTGATCCCGACTGGTTTCCTAATAAATACAGCTTCCTAATTAATTAGGAAGACTTCTCGTACTAGTTGAATTATTAGTATAATTATCTTTCACCAGGTGTCTATTGCATATTTCATTAATTAAAGCGCAATGTTTATAAATCAAACTTTTAATAGTCGCCAAGAGACCGAACTGCCCATTATCGCATCTGTAACGGATTTTTAATGCACAGGCATACGCGAAGAAAACTTTCGTTCGCTATTGAGTAAAGTTTTGTCGAATAATATTTTCAACGGTGTTCGGAACAAGTCTAAAATTAGAAATATAACGACGAAATAAACAATTTTTCTCAAACTGTCACATTCGTTTCATTCTTCCGCAACATTCATTGTTTCGACCGGCCGTTCTTTCGTGTTTTTGGGGAAAAGTCAAAATAGATGCGTGCAGCCGCAGCGATTTATGCACCTTACAAGTACTGTAGGCAAGTCAGCGTGACATCGACTCCTGAAATAACAAACATGAGGGAGAGAGAGAGAGAGAGAGAGAGAGAGAGACCAGGAGCACGTGTCCCTGAAGAACCGCGCGCGTCAGCATGTGAAACAGCCAGCCGGAGTCACATGGAGGCTCGAGGAGTCCCCGTCGTCGGCACACGTTATATTATAAATACCGCGCGCGCCCTAGCGCAAAGTGCATCCAGCCCGCGGCAGCGCAAAGAGCGCGAAAATCCCGCTGCGCGTGCAAACACGATTCTCCCAGCTGTTTGGCGGTTTTACATTATGTTCCGCGTGACCCATTGTGCGCGCGCACGCACAGCGGCGACCCTTCTTTTCTCCTCCGCATTGTCGCGCGCCTGCGTATACGTATATACAATATACATACATTGTCTATTCTACGCGCCTCCGCGCCCACCGCCGGTCCTCGATTTATATTATATCGCGGCGTCCGGCCGTTATTATTCGCAAGCCTCGCCGGCGGTCGCGCCGCGCCGGGGCGAGGGCGGGAGCGGAGGATTTCCGCGAGGGTTGGTCTGGCGGGGGCTCTGTTACCTCGGGGTCGCCGCCGAGCGTGTGTAGCCGGTGCTCCGGGGCAAGAGCGCCACTCGAGACCGTATATATGTGTCGCGCGGGCGGCGACAGCGGCGCTGATGTGCGGCTGGCCGCTTGTATGGGTCGTTGCTCCGTTGCCTCTCGGATGTGTATTGTGTTTGTGTGTGTGTGTGTGTGTGTGTGTGTGTGGATCGGTGTGCGAGCGAGCTAGCGAGCCGAGGCGAAAAACTTGAGCGGCGGCGTGACTTGAACTTTGCGAGAGGGCGGGGCACTGGGTTAATGAGGACTCAGCGTCGGGACTCTCGCGCGCACTTTTATGCCGCTGCCGTCGCCACGTGAAATCTTGGAATCGATGCTTTTAGCTTAAACGCCCAGGAAGGGTTTAAATGACTTTTTATACATACACGACGGCGCCGGGGCTTACGCCCTTTTAGGCTTGACGCTCATTTTCGTTTTATATATGGTATGCGGATAGGAATATCGGGCGTGATTAAAATTAACTTTTGGTCATTTTTCATATTAAATAATTTTTTATCAAACGAAAGCTAACGGAATCTTGTTATATTGATGGTTATATTGATGTTGATGGTTTAAGAAATTCTAATGAAATCTGCGCTTACTTGTAACAGCATTTGTTCCTATGTCCATATTTATCCCAATTTTATTATTTATTTTCCAATATCAAACGGAAATTTAATATTTATACTGTACTTTCAATCCGATATAAATGTAAAATTTAAATAAATATAATAAATCAATTCCAGCTCTAAAATTAAATAAAAAATAAAAATACCAAAGAATTCATAATATATTATGGATGAAATTTCGATAGTCAATAACAATTATAACCTAATTAAATCTCAAAATGTTCGACTTCCTAAATTTAGATAATTTATTTTTATAACCACTGATTTCTGCTTATATTCCGTATTAGTTTCGTTTTAAACCAAATTTGAAATACTTTTTTATATACTCATTGCAATATGGTAAATGTATATAGATAATTATATTATTAAACCAATTATCTTACTATATCTTGTCTTTAATATTTAGACAAGTTTCCGTTGTTTATGAAGTAGATTGTCTAATATATCAAATGTCTTTCAAATTTAATAAAACAAACTTTTACTTCATTTCAAAGGATTTTTCACTTTTTTCATTTTGTTTCAGGTAAGCAACAGCATTCCTGTAGCCATAAATTTGCGCGGTCAAATAAAACGTAAGTCCCATTGTCTCGACAAACTTAGTGTACAAAGCGTTTATTAAATAACAAAATGCATTATTTCTATTCATTAAATAACACAAAAAAAAAACAGAAAGAAAGAAAGAAAAATGTAATGTAAAATTTGAAAGGGAAATCATTACCGTATGCTAAATGTGCTCGTAAACGCGGAAAGCGGTAGGATTAGTCGCGAGTTGAAAGGAGCGAAATGAAAGAAACAGAGAGATTAACTCGCATTCAATGCGGCTCCCTAATTGCAGCGTCCATTTGAAATAAAAATATATAGAACTCGTTTTTCTACATCTGCAATCGTTACACCCCGTTAATTGCAGGCTCAAGGGTTGCAGAAGAGGGTTCGTGGCATCTATGCACGCACACGCGCCTACGTACAATATATGCTCAATCACACAGAAAAGGAAAGAGATATAAAAAGAAAGGAATATATATATATAGGAAAAGGAAAAAGGACGAGGAGAAAAACAGGCGACGCGCATATGCCCATTGTCAAAGTTCGGCATAATATTTTAGGTCTATATATAGCGTGTCAAGAAAAAAGCTGTCCCGAATCATAAACTACTATTGCTCGCTTGTCTCTATAAATTTCGAGCATTCAATATATACATATATATATACATATATATATATATATATATATATATATATATATATATATATATATATATATAAATGACAGGTATTCGAAATCCGAATTTCTAATGTACGTTCTATTCGTGGCATTTTCGATAGAGCGTTCTACCGACATGTCCATCCAAATTTCGAAATTCTAATTATCGTTATCATTTTCCTCAACGGCCCCGCCATATATTTAACATTTTGATTCCGATTCACCGCGCAATAATTTACAGAGCACTTGCACAATATTAAATTATAGCAATAATTATGTACAATATCGCCGGATAACTAATAGTGCTAACAGTTATCCTAAAAATGAATATCGCACTTTTTCAATAAGCGAACACCGCGACGGTAACTCCATCGAGCCTACGAGTATTGAACTAACCCCTATCCAATCCCCGTTGAGACGGCTGTGAAACGCGCTCCGTTCGATTCCCACTTGGTCCCGTACGTGGACGCGTTCGCGGGTTTTCGCACTTTATTCATAAATGTGCTTACGCGCATTGCACGCGTTATATACGCGTACCGGTCCGGGTCGATCTCGCGTACAATGGTGCCGTCGGCTATCTCGATATATTCGACGAGAATGCTCCCGACACACTTTTGGAACCGCCGTCGGGACGCTCGACCCGGTATACACGTATATAAACACATACGAATGTATATACGTATTTCGCCGGGGCGCGAGCGACGCGACGTCCCGCGCGAATATCGCGGAAGAGGCCGCGCGCCCTCTCGATCGTCGAGCCCGGCATCGCGTTCCCCTTCTCGATACACCCCGCACACATAGGCACACGCGCACGCTGCCGCGTACTCCCGATGCGCGCACGTAGTTATTTGCCATGTGCGCGCCGTGGCGCTCCGCACGCCCCCCGCGAAAGAGGTGGGCGGACGTTACGAGCCGAGACATATACAAGCGTCGGCCGTAATCAAGCTAATATGTCGCCCGCGGCGCTGACCAGACTTTCGCCCTCCCCCCGCCCGGTCTCCGGTCTCCCGATCGATAATTAGACGGCTTATGAGGGACGCGCGCGAGAACCGTGGCTCCAGCGAAGGTATACAGCGCCTGGCTGACATTGTTCGGGGATCGAGGATTAGGGGGTGTGAGTTGGAGGAGGGGGGGGGGCGTTGACGCCCGCAGGAAATACCGAATTGATCGCGCAGTCGCGAATGTTCGACGCACGCCTATATATGTGCGACGAGGAATCTTGTCGGGGATCAAAGGCGGCCCTCTGCATCCTGTACGACTATACAATTACACTATTTCAAGTTTTAACATTGGATGATACTTTATTTGAAAAATAAAAATTCTCTAAAATATATCACTAAAATATATCAATATCTGACATATTTCCGGTAAATATATCTGATTGAAGTGTTTCTTTATACGTGTATACCGCGTTATAAATTAACTGAAATTGAATAGTTCTTTAATTTAATATATATGCTGCACCAATTCATACAGACTGTAACTGAAAATTTCCTAATAATTAGTTATTAAATATTATCAGTTTCCAAATAAACACTACCAACTATAGTATATGTCTCGGCAGTTGAAGGAAGTTGATTTGAAAAAGTGAAAAAAAGGCAACTAGTAAAAAATAATTTTCATTTGTCATCAATTTTCAATGGTAGTATAACTTCAATGTTTAATGAAAGCTTATATTTTTTTTTTACCGACGTTCGCTCAGAGATTTTATAACGGCTTTCGATATTGCTGATAAAAATTATGTTACAGACAGTAACTGATAATTCAGCTACATGTAGTGACTGAAAAAATCTTATCTAAAAATATTGCAATTAAAAATATAGACGTGAATAATTGCGATATTCTAATATCGATATTAAATGTATATACATCTATGTAAAAAAACTGAGTAACTGAAAATTCAACAGTTTCCATAATTATCGCAAACGAAGTTCATTTTAAATTTTACAGTATAAGTAAAATTTTCTTTGTAGACTTATATTCTACCAATTTATATCATCAGTGTACAATTCGTCAGATTATACGATAAATTTCCAGTTTCTAGTTAATCCTGATCAATCTGAATTTTTGAGTGCACAAAATTCAATTACATTTGACTTAATGCGAAATCTGTTGCGTATCAAAGCATTAATTTTGTTTATTTTCTATATATACCGCGATATGTATTAAAATTTT
Organism: Sycobia sp. Sy_11; assembly: GCA_018907035.1. Taxonomy (NCBI): domain Eukaryota; kingdom Metazoa; phylum Arthropoda; class Insecta; order Hymenoptera; family Epichrysomallidae; genus Sycobia; species Sycobia sp. Sy_11. The sequence goes on along the minus strand of JACCIC010000065.1, from coordinate 1,346,558 downwards.
TATCTATCAGCTCGTGATAAGTAATTTGAAAAAGTAAAATGGAAAATGGGAATTACGAACTGGAATTTTAAAAACAAATCTTCACTATCGACTTATATTTTCTAAAACCTATTCCTTAGTTTTTATAAGATAGTAATAATAAATTTTTGTTTTTTTCAAACTTTTTAACATCCTCGCAAGATAATAATTGAATTACACGCGTATGAGAACGAAGGCCGTGGGGTTGAGCTATGAAAAAACTGTATATGTAAAAAACTCGTTAAAAATTATCCTTTGTTTAAAGCATTTCTTAAAAAGCGCTTAAAAGATATCTTTTGCATTCTTACAAGAACGCCGGTTATTAAAAGAGTATCCCAAAGTCCGTGAGCCAAAACTCAAACTCTTATATATAATCTATATATATATATATATATATATATATATATATATATATATATTGGCATAACGGCACTTTACGTGCGTACCAAAGGCGTATTGCATCGAAATAACGCGCTAAATATATAGATACAGAGGCGCTGCTGCGCGCTCGTTCGCCAGTATCGGTGAAATTAGTTTCATTAAACAGTGCTTGAAACTAGACGCAATTCGAGGGGAAATTATTGCTGTTTGAAAGTGAAAACTCGCTCGCGCAAGATGTTCAGCGATGCGGTATATATATATATATATATATATATATATATATATATATATATATATATATATAGAGAGAGAGAGAGAGGCGAGCGCGCAACGGTAACGAGAAGTAAAGCGGCGAGATTATACGGGGCAAGTTTTCCCCCGTGCCGAACGGGCGTGGGTCGTGCCTTGGCTTTGAAACTGATGCGACACGGTTCACGGCGAAGTTTATAAACAATATTTAATTTATTCAATGCGCGGGCTACGGTTTTTCGTTGAAATTTCCCAATTGATATCGTACTTATATATTATATGTAATGTACCGATCTTGTCAATGATCAAGGTTAATAAACAATTATACCGTCGCCGTCGAGAGATTGCAAATTTTAGTTGTTTTATTCGGAAGTAAAAAATTTCTTTAAATTTTTCATAATCAAAATTTACATTCTGCATTATATATATATGCATTCATTTATTTAATTATTATGCATATTTTAACATAATAAGTATAGATCATTTACGTACATATAAATAACAATATTTTTTCCCAATAAAATCCGAATATAAAAGAAACACCTGCCATTGAATTTTTGTGTCACAAAGACAAGCGAGGACGACTCGCGCACATATATTATAAAGTCCCCAGTTAATTTTAAGGAATACGATAGTAATCATATAGTTCTTTCACTCATTCTCTCTCTATACTCGTTTTGTAACCCCGTCTCAGTGTAAACATTGACATCCAGAGCGAGGTGCGCGCGTGTGTTTGTGTGTGTGTGTGTGTGTGTGTGTGTGACGCGCACGCAATTTGAATAATGACGATAATCGTGCTACCTTCCCGGACTAGCCCGCGGGATGAAAAAAAGGGAAAAATGCCAGGAATATGAAAGGAAATGTGAGAGAGAGAAAAAAGAGGTGGGGACACCGAGGTGTGATTAAATATTATATATACATATACATATACATATACATATACATATACATATATACATATATATATATATATATATATATATATATATATATATATATCGTATTCTCGAATACGCGCACCAATTTATCTGCGAACCTACCTCTTCCAGGGTTCGTGTGCCTGGTGTCCGTGCGTATATTTATACGTAACGACGGGCTATTATTGTTATCGGGTCTTCAAAATCTTTGTTCCCCACGCGATTCATCGCATCGTCGCGTTCGCGATTTTTTTCTCACTCTTCTTTTATTACTCCAGGGCTCTTTCTCGGCTCCTGCAGGCTCGAATTGTCTCGGTTTGTCTCGCTTTTTCCCCTTATACCACGATGATTGTACGCTGCTTCACGCCTCGTGAGTCTGGATTGTTCGCGAGATTGCTGTATGTATATATAGTAAATAAATTTAGTGCTTTACAGTTTCCATTCTTAAATAAAAGAGATGAAATAAAATTTATTTAATTTTAAGTAATTTTACGTAATACCAAATAAATTAATTAGAATACAATTGTACTCAAAACAATAGTCGTTATACACGTATGTTTTCTAACTATTCAGAGTAAGAAAAAAATAATAATTTACTGAAATTCGGAAAAAATCATGTCTAGTTGCAGTATGACAGTTGAAACGATATAATTGATAAGGTTTATTTATGCTATGATTCTCATTGTTATTATAAATAAAATGGCGTAGTCTTTTAGTATACCTAACATAAATAACTATGTATATTTCAATAAAATAAAACGATACACCCAAACAACTTTCAAATCAAATGACACGTTTATAATTAAAAAGATTTTAATTATTTTAAGAATTAATTTGTATGTATAAAATTATAAAATATGTTCGTGTAAGAAAATGTCTTTAAAATTTTCAAAATTCTTACTGATGTATTCTTCAATTATAGAATCACATTTGACTTTCATATACAACGAAAAACATTAAGTACCAATGCTATCGCGCAAACTGACATTTGAAATGCAACATCATTATGTAAAAAGTCCTAATCCGTTTTGGAATTCCCAAAATAACTTCATTCTTTCAATTTCTGTGAAAAAGAAAACAAAAAATCCTCCTCACAGCGAATCGTCGCGCACGTCGACGGCCATACTTTTTTTCGCATATATAACATATACCTATACATACGAGTGCAGCTCGCCTTATCAAACGAAATCTTCTCTCCCGGCCTACCGTGTTGCGGCCCGCATATCCTCCCCTTTTCCACTTCCATGATATCGCAATGGTTTCACTTGATGCGGTTGCTCCGCACCTCTTTCCACGCCAAAAGAGGAGGAGACGTCCGCTCCCGCGACTTTGCGGCTTCGCCAGGTGCGTGCGGAAAAGAGAGAGCGAGAGAGAGAGAGAGAGAGAGAGAGAGAGAGAGAGAGAGAGAGAGAGAGAGAGTAGGGGACTGGAACGCGTAAATGGGTCCGGGCGCGAACGTGTGCATATGTATCTATACGCGTGCATACGCACGTGGACGCCATTGTCTACATATATATAGCAGCTCGCGCCGATTAAAATTCATATATATATATATATATATATATATATATATATATATATATATATAGAGAGAGAGAGAGAGAGAGAGAGAGAGACGGGATGGTCGAACCCCTGAGGCGGCTTATTCCCTGTCCTCTTTTTTCATTCCGCGCCAGTCGCGACGGTTATTACTCCAACTTTTCGCGTGTGCAATTGTGCGATATATATATATATATATATATATATATATATATATACATGGTATAGCACGAACCAACGCGCAGACACCGCCGCGGGGGTTGGCGGGCTTTAGCTGCTTTAATATACTCATACAATGTGTATCGCGAATTCTCGAGTTTGAATTCATGCTCGCAGTTGTAATTATAGACGTGAATTTGTGCACCATAAGTGTACAAAATTGTGACTCCACGCATACACACACGCACGCACGCACGCACACACACACACACACACACACACACACAAGTATGCGGCAACTTAGAAAGAAGTACATTCAAAATAATAGACATATTTTCAGATTTTAAAAGAGTCTATTGGTAAAAATGCTTTGCTGGATTCAAGTATATAATTCATGGAAATCTTATTATAATATGGAAGCTGTTATTATATCTCTGTATGTATAATTGGAATCATTCATAAAAAGTGAATTTTGTCAAGAACCTTCCGATTCTAAGCATTGTTATGTCATAAGTAATTTAGAAAATGGTTTGATAATTATAATTTTTTTGAAAATAAAAAATTTCAAATATACTTATTAAATAAAACACGAACGTCCCTATCAATGAACTTAAACCAGCACAGTAGAGACTAATCCATTCGTAAATTAAGAAAGCCTGCAAATTACGCATAAATATGAGAAATGCGGACACAGATAGTTTAAAAAACAACCGCGCGCTTTCATTTAGCTTTATATAACCGCCCGAAAAAGGAGCCGAAAAGACTTATTATATTAATATATACGAAGCGCTGGCAAAATTGAAAATTCGTAATCATCCGCACACGGGCTCGAGTCTTATGTGCAGGAGCTTCTAATTAAAAAATTTGCATGTCCTCCCCCCGCCCCCTACAACCTCCCGCTCCGCACAGATCTAAGAAGATTAGAGGGAGGTGAGCAGGTGGCGGTCGGTCACGTATCATATATATATATATATATATATATATATATATAATAGTGGCCGAACTGTGCAAAAACAAAAGAAGATAAAAAAAGAGTACGAACAGGCGTCCCCCCGCGCATTTTCCCCCTTTCGTCCCGCGATGCGCTCGTCCAATCGCCGGCCAGGGGCTACGCGTCGCCATTTTAGCCCGCGAGGATCCAAGAGGCGTGGTTCGTGTTTCCCGTATGGTCTCGCACGCTCTCTCTCTCGCTCTATATGCCTACATATGCTCCGCTCGAGCGCGATCGCGTTGACGCTGCGCGACGCGCCAAAGCCGACGGATCTTATATGCGCTCGTCCGTCTTGGGAGTCCCCGGTGGGGATTGTGCGCGCCTGGGGCGCGGCACGCATTCCGCGCCCGCGCTGACGAAGGTCCGCCGATGCGATGCACTTATTCAAATTATACCTATGCTCCTTGGTGTAGATAATAGGCACGCGGGTACAAAAATGTAGACGTTAGGCTTTTTCTGAAGTGCAATTGCGAAATTATTAGCGAGTAAGTATATATGTGATGCAGGTTCTACAAGCGGACGGAGAAAATAAATAGAGTTAAAAGAAGTAAAAAGTCTTTATTACGTGTTATATTTTGAAATTCAAGCTTTTTCAAGTGCTTTGCCGAGAGGTTGTGCTACAGTCGTGCAATCTCATAATTAAATTTTCATGTAAACACGATGTATAAAATAATAAAATTTATATTAAAGTTACAATTTACAATTTATGTTAAAAATACAAAAAAAAGGAAAAAATATTAAACAAACTATTCTTTATGAGTCATAAGTACAAAGAATTCTTTTTCATAATTTCTTCTCTCTCTCTCTCTCTCTCTCTCTCTCTCTCTCTCTCTCTCTCTCTCTCTGTCGCTTTTTTGACGTTAAATAAGTATAATTTACAAACAGCGAAACGTGTCACTCACAGGAGCGTTTCTTCGTAACACGAGAAATGGTCGAAAAAAATCTGCATAAAAGGTCGGGAGATTCCAATTAAAGCTTTAATTCGAACAACAATTCTTATTGTACTTTTTTAAAAGTATATATGTATAATCCATATTCAGAAGAAATTAATGACACTGTAATATCTAAAAGCGCAACCTATTTGAGCAGCGCGATATTACATTCGCTTGCTGATATTATTATTTTTAGTATACGTCAAAAAAACTTGACCGAAATCCGCAATTTCCACGAATGCAAAAAACAAAAACATCAACAGACAAGCGAACTATCGTAAGAGAGATGTGATATCTCAACTTCTACTATACTTCTAAACGTATAAGAATCGATATAAGATGCCAAGTTCGTAGAAATTTATATACGATGTGTGAATCTATAAAAACAGAATAATGTTCCTTTCGTGCAATATATATATATATATATATATATATAAGTGTGGGGAGGGGGTACATTATAGACTTTCGACATCATCAAGAGCCTTATTTCGCAGTCTTTGCCATGCTTCCTCAATTGTAATGGAAACCAACTGGCCGGAGGGGAGGGGGTGAATGAAAAAGCGTCATAACGTATAAGCGGCAAGCTGGACTTTTTTAGGCGAAGCCCGTCTCCGAATACTCCTAATGGGCAACTTCTTGTTCAGCCCGATAGATCGCGTGCAACACATTACGCCGTGACAAAAAAGTTTAGCGGACGACTAGCGCGGATTTTTGCAGGATTTCTTATATTTCGCGAGACCGTAGTTTCCTCGCAAGATGCGTTGACGATAGATCCAATAGTCGAAGAATCGTTCAGATTAGATCGTTGCAACTTTAGCAAAACAATTCATTCAATTAAAAAGACACATTGATAATAATACACATTGATATTCTAAAAGTGGATATTATAAATATTAAGAATATACAAAATCAATACTCGCTGATAATTAAATTTTTATCAGTAATCGAAAAAAAAATTAAATTGCAAAAATGAAATAGTAAGTCCACGCTAATGAAGGAAAGAAAAGAATGTATAATTTTGGTTAAAGAAATCTTTCACGAAAAACAAAAGGTCTTTCACATATTCATCAACAGCTCGGCCGAATATCCCGTATAAATTGCTTGTACAATATAATGCAATGCGGTCAGAATCAAACTACGAAACAATGGTACGAGCGAAAATCACCTCTTCTTATACAAATACGAAGCGCACGCGGGGCGGCCGATCGATCGAGAGATCCCGAACGCCGCTCAAATCTGCTCGTCGCAAAAAGTCACCGCGGAAGAGAGAAAGAGAAAAAGAGAGAGGGGGGGAATGAGATAGATAGAGAGACAAAAAAGGCCCAGGGAGGCGCACCTGCACGGACGCCCATTACAAGCGAGATTAGCCAGGGCAAACAAAGCCGCATCAAGTCGCGCGCGCGAGCGCTCGCTCGTGGTCTAAGCAATCCTCTCCTCTCTCTCTATCTCTCTCTCGCTCTCTCTCTCTCTCTCTCTATATATATATATATATATATATATATATATATATATATATGTGTATATATTCTTTTCTCGCAAACCGCGCACGAACCACAGAAGGAAAAAGCCCGGGGGAGACGGGCCAAGGCAGAGACAGAGCCCCGGGATAATTGCATACCGATCGTCCATTCGAGATCGATCAGAGCAAGCAAGAGAGATGAACAGAGAGAACGAGAGGGAAGGAGACGAACCCGCGCGCGCCGAGCTCAGAATCGCCGATCGATCGGACGGCTCGCATTCGCATTAAGAGAAACGAGAATTCAGCCGCGACGTATACACGGCAAGACGCATAGGGGCGGGAGATGGGGTGGAGAGAGAAAGGGAAAGACTGTATGACGATGGTTGACGAGACGCGCGCGCGCGGGTGCTCGGCGGCGATCGTTATAAATCACGCCAGCGGCACCGAGACGACGCTATATATATCTATATATATGTACACGGGGACTCGGTTTTAATTTAAATAAATGCACTTTTGCATCCGCTGCTCGGCTGCGATCGTCCAGGGCGCCCGCGGCCAATTTAAGGGGAGGCGGGAGTCCTTGCGCCAGCTCGCCGCGCGACTCGGGCCTAGGCGCAGACGATTCTTTTTATCGCACCGCGGCGCCCACAGTCCGCTCGCGGTGTCCCTCTCCGCGTTCGTATTATTTTTTTTTGCCCCAGCCTGGCTCGCGAGCTCCAGCGCGTGGTGTCTATATATATATTATATAGTATTCCATGCGCGGAAAACGCGGGCGGATGCAGTCAGCGGCTGCGATGCTGCGGCCGGGCGCGCGCGTCTTTTTTGCGCGTCCAGTCTTCATATATATATTTTATATATAGAAAACGTGGTTCCAGTGGGAGTTTGCGGAGAGTAGAAAATTGGCCTCGGTGGCGAGGTTGATATTCGAATAACGGCGTGTTAAACTGCGGTTCGAGATAACAAGCTCGCTGGGCGGGAACGTGCTTCCTTACTTATAGGCAGTCCGTCCATTGTGACTAGGCCGGTAAAAAAGCACCCAGCTTCCTTCCATACTGCCCTTGAGAATCTCCATCTACAATTTATACAGTCTAGTTGGTTTGATTTTTCGTTTTATATCTTGACTCTTGAAGGTTAATGAAAAATTACAATATCGCGTTTTCTTTTGGAAGCTCAACGTAAACCCAAGTATAAAAGCTTCTTTGAGTAATTGATAACGAAATTTTTCGTTAAACCATTGTATATAATATGCAACATAATAGGAATATATTACTTTATAAATAATGGTCAGATGGCTTAGTATTCCTTCCAGCTTGGTATATATATATATATATTACATTATCCTTTGCTATGCAATCTTGAATAAATTTTATAAACACAACTATTTTTAGTTATATAATTTTTACAATATTTTTAGTAAGATAATCCATTTAAATTCAATTAAATCATCGACCATAAAGTATCGATAAATATTAAATAGTGAAGCAAATAAAATTAAAAGTATATAAAAAAGTACAAGGGTTACAACGTATCAAAAGTGTATCACATCCGTGTATATATAGAACATAATATTCATCAAAATTCTCGAAAAGGAGTTTATTTATTATAATACTACAAGAAGAATTGAGTTATGTTGATAATAGGCAATAAAAAAAGCGAGAAACAAAGTATACCCAGTAATGAATATTGCTGTACGAATGTTAACACTATTTACTTCGTGTAAGCTATTTATTTATACTTTATCTACGTGCGTGGTTTGAGGAGAAGAGAAACAGTGAGTCAAGAGATACATAAAAACGGTGAAAGAAAACGAGTCATATTTTGATAGAAACAAATATTAAATGGAGTTTTTGCTCACGTCGTAAATTCAAGAAATGCGCATTCACTGTTGTGCAAACATTATGCAAATATTTCAGCATGGAATCGATAGGCTATTGCTTCAGCTTTAAAATAAGATATATTAGACTAAGAAATTCGGAATAAAAACAAAATAAAAACAAATAGTGAACGCGGTGGGTAAAGCATGGGGCGTGCAGGAGGTGTCCTGTAGAAAATTCTAGGTCTAATCGATAACTCTATTTTACTTTATAATTTTCTGTGTGCTGGATTGATTTTTCGAGATTACCAGGCCCAAAAATTGGTCGTTTCCGAGATAAGGTCCATTTTTCTGAAAGTATAAAATATTAAGGTTCTAAAATGATAGGATATGCAATTCTTAGTTTATTTCTTATACTATTACTAAAGTTTTAAAGAAAACAATTTATATTAAACAGATCTTCATTGTACCATCAACTTAATGAAAAAATTAACTAATTATTACAAGGAAAAAATATCGTAGATATTCGGAATGAGACGACGTTGGACCCTAAAACATTGTATCGTTTGTTTTGGAGGTAATTGTTACCTCCCTAAGTCCGGACCAAATCCCTCATCCAAGCGTCCTCGTCTACCTTTGGACAGTTCTAAACCTAATTTAAAGTCAACTTGGAAAAGATATTCACATCGCTGCTGCTATATTTTCTGGCTATTTACTCAGAGCATGATTTAAAATCACTATTTTTATATTCAATAATACGAGAAATTAGTAAAGATAATAATGACTAATTGAAAAAAGATCGAGGTTAAAGCGTTCATTAAAAATAACATTGTTTTTGGAGCTCGTTAAAACCGCTAATAGCAATGGAATCGACGCATACATCTGACGAGGAAAATCTGTATAATCACCTTTGACTTACGTGTCAATTTAGAAACAAAGCGGGTTTCATCGCGGTCGCGTTCCAATCAGAACTATTTACCTGCAACAACCGACCGGCCGCCACCGTCCCAATCCACCCGAAACCTTTTGAAAATTCGAGTGACCCACGGAGGGCGTGGAACGGAGGGGGCTCGAAACAAAAGGAAGCGTCATCGAAGCACACCGCCGCCGTGTAATCGAAATCCTCTCCCCTCGCAAAAGCTCGAAACGAGAAACTCTGCATAGTTGAAAAAGCGCGCAGAAAGGAGCGAGAAGGATGTGGGGGGGGGGGGCCGCGGCCGACCGTGCCCTCTCAATTTCGCAAAACCAACACACACGGGACCGCGCGCTGACGCACAACGACCCCCGCCTCCCTCCACCCGCCTGCCCCACCAATGACCAAAAACAAAGGCCGCGCAAGTTTCGCCCGCATCCATTATTCCATTAAACGCCGGAGCGGCCGAAGGAGGGAGCGGTCGGGCCGCGGGAGAGGAAGGAAGCGAGAGGGAGAGAGAGAGAGAGAGAGAGAGAGAGAGAGAGCGAGTGGCGGAGAACTGCAGAGAGCGCAGACAGGCGCGATTGAATAAGTAATCGAAAGTGCACTCTTGCAATCTTCTCGCTGGCGCGCACGCGCGGGGCTGAGGCTCCGACAAATGTCGCGGAGCGCGCGCGTCTTCCCGTCCCCGAGCTCGTCGCGCGGTTCCTGCGTCGCTGCACTGCCAAGGATACAGCACACCCCCCCCCCGTTCCCCGGAAAAAGCCGCCTCTGCTACCGCCCGCCCCCTCCCTATCCGGCGGGGCCGTCGCGCGAGCTCGGGGGCCGACTGCTCTTTAACTTATTCATACGTATTACGGATGCATTATGCATTCTCGCCGCTGTACACGGAGACGCGCGCGGCTCACCGAGCGGTCCGCTCGAGGGGGCGAATACGCGCAGGAGGGAGCTGCGAGGATCCACCCCCTCCCCCGGCCGCGCCCCGCGCCTCCGTGCACCCGTCTACGTGCTCTATGCATTTTTCAGGCCTCCACGGGGCTCCGATGCAGCGCGATGCGCGCGCTCGCGGCCGTCCGCGACGTCCGACGGAAAGGCTGGGGACAATTTTGAATTCGGAATTGAATACCGACGGGGGGCGGGGGAGGGGGAGGGTCGAGCTTCACCGCCACCGCGCGCGAATCGCCCTGACGAGGCTTTATATTTTGTCGAATAGATCCGTCGATGGGTCGCGTGCGTAGCTTCGCCCTCACGCCTCCCCGCAACTTGTTGCGGTCTAGCGAGAGCGAGGAGTGCTTCTGTGAATCAGTTAGAAATTGCTAGCTGTGCAGTGGATGTACAATTTACCTATAGAGTGCCCTACATTTTCTGATCTTATATTATATATATATATATATATATATATATATATATATATATATATATATATATATATATATACACACACACACAATATACATGGAGAACAATATTCTAGTAAACATTACCCTACTGGCCAATAATTTCATCACAGACTGTAAAACTATATAAGATTGGCAGATTTTAAAAAAATTTACGAGATTAATATGTAAATTATCAAATTTTCGCTTCGATAATTTTCTGTTCATACGGTGAAGTTTTTAGTGTACTATATCGATCAAATTTAATTAACATGTTAGATTTCTCCGATCGAACGAATAATAGAATTTTTGTTTAAATATTACATAATATCTACACAATTCATCGTCACTTTTTTTACTTTACCTTGCACAGAGAAAATTTATATATATATATATATATATATATATATATATAAATAATAACATTAACCGAGAATAGACCGATTGTTTATTACTTTATAAAATTTACAAAAAAGAACTACTTTTATAAAAATTTCCAACCAATAAAATTATTATTAACTTTCCTCGTGCAATACTAAAAGTTTTCTTGGCAAATAAATCTCAATTTTGATAAAACTTTAACAAGATGATTTATAAGGTTTTTTTCTGTACTTAACCTAATTTCTCGTGAGGTAATAATAGATCGTTGTCGTAAATGTTGTAACAATTCCTAAAGTTTAATCTATGCGACAAATTTAGCTGAATGCGCTAAATTAGTATCAAATAGTAAATTTGCTCGTGAATGATTGTTTGACCAAGAAACGGTGCCCTACTTTGTAGTGTAACTTGTCACACACACGGGCGCGCATACGAAATATTTTTTCTTATATACACGCGAAGAGAAGATGCGTTAATAATACTTACGCATTACTTTGCAAATACGCTCGTAATATCAATTTAACAATCTACCAAAAGAACCGACGCACTCGACTCGATCGCAAAATTCATCCATTCGTTGCGCGAATGCAATCTTGTCCAACTATAAGTTCCGAGGCGTAATTAGTAGCATCTCCGTATCGTCGGGCCGTGAATTTTTAAAGCTTTCGACAATCTGCCAATTCGCGCCCTCTTCCATCGCAATTTGTCAGCTACACAAAAATGGCGATACCGGTGTTTTATGCCTGAGTGTATGCAGCGTCTTTGTCAATGCTCGCTGCTCCTTCTCCCTCGTTCCTTTCGTCAGATATAAAATATGGCGGAGATAAAGTTTACCGTCATTAACGACTAATTGCGCGGCAACTCTCTCCTTCGTTTTACCCCCCATCCTCTTAACCCCGGCCTCTCGTAATAAACACTCGGGCGATGCGGTGGCGATTGTGTTCGCGAATTCGCCGCTTCCGTTAATTACGCCAGTCAAGTTCGTTATAATATACAAAGCGAGAACGCGAAGCTCTCCAGGCGCGGGGCCTCTCGCGGATTTTCGCAAATTGCCCCGTCGGCGCCGCTCGGGCGCTCGTTAAAAAGCCGATTGCGCGACGCCCTTGCTGATTTTCATTATCGTCCCGCTCCTTTTGTAAATTATCGCCTTTGCATGACATGTATATTATTTGTGTGTGTGTGTGTGTGTGTGTCTGTGGATGTTATAAATAAATCTACCCAAATATCGATGGAGCGACCGAGCGCGACGAGAGCTTTATGCGCATTACGAAATCGTGCACCCCGCGCCAGAACTCTCCTCGCTCAGCGGCGACTCAACCGTGAGCTATTATGCGCACGAATTCGGGGCCCGGCCGAGCTCCCGCGCGCGCTCCAGACCCGTCACCCTCACTCCCACGGCGACGGCGCGCATTCTCGAAGAGCCCGATAGTAATCTGCAGCGCCCGGAAATTTATATTATAATTAATTGCTTTCTCCATGGGAGTCGCGGGCGGCCGCTCGAGAATCTCTCGATCTCACGACCTACGTTGGACCATTCTTGTCCTGAGGTCCCAACGTGTCAGCCTGGAATTTTTACCGTGATTCTCTAAGGACGAATGTAGCTGGTAAAATGCGGGGGAAAAGCAGTATTATAGGAATAGCTGCCTTTTCCAGTAAATTAAATTTTATAAATCTGTGTATTTAAATGCATGGGCTTTTATCGCTAGGACTTTTATCGATAGAAAAATATACTTATTGCTCTTTTAATTAGTGTATAATACGTTAATAAAACATTGGAATGAGATTGTCAAAAATTAAGTAATTTTTTCATATTATATATCTTTACTTTTTCATATATGTTTTCTTTATTTTTTGTTTGCTCAATAGAATTCAATTTTTTTATAAAAATTAAGTCGTTCTTTCGGCAATTTCGGCAAATACTAAAAGCAAGCATTAGCTGCATCCTCCCTCTCTGTTGTACAGTATTCTCATTCAAAAAGGATAAAGTTACACCAATAAACGGGAAAATGGTAGTTTTGAAGGGGGTTATCAAAAACAAAACATATTTGTGTCTGGCTGAATCATTTTTTGATAAAAAATACTTATAAGTTTCCGACACAGATGATAGACGGACAAATTAGAGGTTGTATTATAAGATCACCATGGCTATATATATTATCCTCAAATATTTCTTAGTATATATCGTGTCATGTATACGACAGCTATGCTACATTCTGGGGGGAAAATGGACAAACAGCATTTCTTATTGCCAGAAGTGGAGTCTCCGAGGTGATCTCGCTATAATGAAATACCCCCTACGGTAAGAGGCGTGGGGTCTTATACTGTAAAAAAAGAAAGCTAAGAAAGGTCGAGTTTCAAATCGTACTACGGAGACCTCGTGAAAAATTTAGGACCTACACTTCTATAGGATGCCCGTGCAGCCCTTTGTAAAGCAGTGGCGAATTTTGCACGCTTGCCGCCGTTTGTACATCCTGTATGGGTATGTAGAAAAACGTTATATCAATGCGCACGCCCGCGCACGTGTGCGTGAGTGTAATATCGACTGCTTAAGCCCGTTCGATATCTGAACATTGCACATACATATGGGTTTTTCTATGCGGAATTGGAATCGACAAAAACGTTGTCCGTGTCCTGTAGAGAGTGCTTCGTGTCAGAAAATGCACTATGTAGAGAAAAAAAAACTAACTGCCGGTGAATTGCTTTAGATATCGAACCGTATCGAACTTAACGTCACTCGAGACGCGAGCGAAAGCGGACGATCCTAGAGTAAATTTATCAATACATCGTATACAGAGTGTCGCGCTGCACGGGCGCCGAGCGCGCAAAACAGCCCAGCAGTGCCTCTTCCCGCCCTTCGCATTGACCTACACAAGCATAATAATTAAACGCTGGGCTCGTCGGACTCTTTGGCCCGGGCGTTAATTAACCGGGTAATTAGGCCCGACGTCGCGGCTAGTTCGCATCGACGCCCCGTCAAAGGTCTCGGCGGGCTGGACTTCTTTGAGGACCACCTATATATATATATACATACGCGACCGCGCTGGTACGGACGGGGACACGCACACTTGCATCGAGCTCGTTGGATTGGCATCTTCCTCTTTACGCAGCCCAGGATTACGGGTTAATACTTTGCTTCGCGCTTTAATAATTAGCTATTAATTATGTGCAGCTGCGAAGCCATTGCTCAACGCGCGCTCGGTTATAATTATAATCGACAGGTCTTGCGAGTGAGAGGAGAAACTGCGTTAATATGCTTATCGGTATAGAGGCGCGTTGCTTTACTTATTGGAGAATGATTTATTATATACAAAACGCAGTACATAGCGCATGATATAATGAAATAATCATCCGTATAAGAAATTTCAAGAAAACCGCATTACAGAAGTTTGATATATAAGTATCTATTTAAAAAATTCTGTACAAATTACATCCATACAGTTTTTTCACCTTTATTTCATAATTTAATCCTCTAAATTTAACAATAGAGAACTTGCATCTGTTACATAGATATTTTTTCAAAGTTTCAACGAATTGCATGAAAATATTAACGGACTTTTAAATAATTTATATCTGTAATTATTAATTATACACGTTACATACAAATGAAACCAACTTTTACATGGATATTAATATATATTATTGCAGACAGCTGCATTAGCCCATAATAAAAAAATTCAAAATACAATAAGCATCTGTTTTATTTTGAGAATTATAGAGCTGTGCCAACCAAATCTTAACATTACATTGCCCTATGAAAAATCGAATATATAAATCAAAATTTACAGAATTGGTCGTCGTGACATCAAAAGTGGATTAATTTGCTTGTTCATAATATAGGATTCATACGATTTTTTCTGAATTATGACTATAAAAAAGAATACTTGAATCAACAAAACTTACTGTTCATTATCAATCTGGAAATTTCTCAGGTATAATGACTATTAGCTTATTAAGGACTTTAATCAGATTATGCCAAGGAGTCAACATTTGTAAATTCAAAAATTTCGTTGATTCTTTATATACTTTGAAAATTTCGATTTTGACAATTTTCTTAATCAACTCATAGGAATCCTAAGTTACTGTGTGTAGAGGCACCATTTTTTTATTCTTCTCTATCCGATATTTTGTATCACACGCCCCAGTTACGTATTTACCTATTGAAATTCAGAACCCTTAAATGTATAATAAACAAATTTTCTAAATCTCATTGTTTTTACAAGTGAATATATTTAGTAATAATATCTGAAAAAGGTCTCTCATTCTGAAATCTTAAACTATTAAATTAATCTTATAAAAATCGATCATATATAACTATAATTTCAAAATAGTATTAGAAGAGGTTGGCATTTCTTATTAACCGCATTACAACAATTTAATTAGAAAATATATTTAAAAACTATTAATTAAATTGTAAGTTGAAAGTAATGTAATTAATCAAACCGAGAAAATTGCATTTTTCATGACTTTCTAACAGGTTATTAGAGCATAAACCCGAACTACGGAATAATTAGAACCGTACTGGTATAATTTATAATCTAAAACTTTCGAATTAACTTATGTTTTGATAAGCCGTCCAAATTAGCCATAATTATTCGAAATTAACCATAATATCAAGATTCTGTATGGGAAGCTTCGTGTACACATGAATGGTAATTATCTTTGGTCGCCTCGTTTTAAAATTTGAAAATGCGAATTGACAAATAGTTAACCGTTGTTAGAATTTTCAAAGGCAGTTTTTGCATAAACTCGTTCCGTGTAAATACTGTATAGCTAATCGCTTTTCTCGTTCTGGCCCAAGCTTTATTCCATGCTTATAGTGTTAAGTTTTCATTTGCCCGGCACGAGCTTAACGACTGTATATGCTAAGTAGATTTTACTGTCGTTTTTGTCTGCAAAAGTTCTATGGAATTATTAAAGGGGTGATTTCGACTGAATCACGAGTATTAAACCCTATATTGTTTTCCAACTATTGTAATTGTGGTGTGTTTTCACCTGGAACATTCAGCGTATATTTATGCTCCTAACGAAGATGAGCAAATTCCAAGTTTTCTATCGAAAACTAAGTTAAATTTCATATTTGCGCGCAAAAGTCTGGCGAAATTTCGTATTTTGCGTTGAAAATTCTAGAACAAGTGGTGTCTTAACTTTCATCGTTAAACGTGAATTATATTTCATTTTCGTAGTGAAATGAATTGTCCTACTTTTTACTGAAGATATCGATATAAAGTAAGGAAAAAAATATAGTCAGGATCAAACAATGACACAAAAAATAAAATAGTAACTTTAATAATGCTCCTGTAAAGAATATCCGATGCAAACATATGAGTAGTATCCGCTCGAAAAATTTCCATTAATTACTGTCTCGACTACTGTTTCCCTTGCGGACCAAGATTGAAATAGATTTGTATCAAAGATCTTTATCGTGACTTATTTTAAATTAACTTCCGTTACGGAATCATTAGCAACATGCACTGGTAACATTTTTTAATTATCTTTGGAATATCAGCGGTATTTTCGAATTGAAATATAACCATTTCCTGCTGGAAAAATTCTTACCGTTAGCCAATATAGTAGGAGATGAAGAGGGGGGGGGGTTCAATATATTTGTAGTAATATATACATTTTATTCGATCAATAAGAATTAAAGTTTCATTTTTATAGGACATACTCTTATTATTGTTGTTTCATTGATCATACTAAAAGTGGATTTTAAACTGGTTCTAGAAATTTATGCTATGCTCGATTCTGACTTACATCGTAAATATTAATTAGTACACAATATTGTAGTAGTCATGTACACTGTTAGAAAGTCTAACATGGATAATGAAGTAACGAGATTAGAATCACAATTATAAGATATGAATTCACAGTAATGCAACATGAGCGATTGCACAAGATGCTGAGCAGCTCTATATCGAATATGCATCTAAATTGTTTCCGTCTCCCTTGGTCTGTGGCGGACTCAATCTGTCACCAAGTGCCGCGCGTGGATATCATTTCAGCCCAAGACCCAATTTTCTAAGATTCAGATCGGTGGCACAAAACGAGCTTTGCGCTTACAAGATTAATGCTCTTCGCCCTCTAAAATGTTCGACACGTAGACTCGGCAATAAATTCAGAAAAATCTGTCCATCTCGTGTATTCAGGCATTAGACGCCACGGCGCAATTCGATCCGTTTCAAGAAAACTGCGACTTCGCGCGATACATCCGACCGAAATAGATTATTACATTAATCAAGTGGATATCGCATTTTCATCGTCCGATAAAAATAGCCGAGTTTCTATATGTTGCTCTCTCATCCAGGTCTAGTCGCGCACGAGGGCAAGGACCGGTCTACAGAGTGGGGGGGGGGGCGATTACAAAACTATGCCCGACCCGCTCGATATAACGAAGGTAAGCCTCGATGCCTTGGGTTGGAGTTCCTTCTTTTTATCCCGACTCAGCTCGTCGGGAACATTGTCCTGCGTCAGCAAGGAAACCGCGATAAGAATATTTTCGAGGAGAAGAGTCGGGCTCGCCCGGGCTTGCGGTTTTCAACTCCGATCGTGCGCATGCAGGCAGTGCAGACACGAATTGCGCTTACCGTTAAAATGTCCCGCCGCCTCGTTCTTTTAGTGAAACCTTTTAGAAGTATTTCAGAAAAATTAATAGGGCAGTCATTTTTTCATGAGAAAATTCAAACTTTTAGCATGTAACTGTTTTTCGTTCCGACAATATGATTATTTTAATAATATAAGTATATAAAAATCGTTCATATTATTTTTAAAACCCCATATACATAGTTCTACTAATTATAATAAAACGAACTTTTCGATAAGTAAGTTAATGACTCTGAAATAACTCTTATCCTTAATGAAGTACCACTTTCTAAGGAACTGAATCTTTTACCTGTTAAAATTGGAATAATTGAAAATAACATTTTCCTATAAGAACGCCTATATAATATATAAACTTTTAAATCTCGTTACATTCAATTTATTCTTTACATTCGATCTTTTACTTCAATATTATTTTGATTAAAGGTTTCGGATCACGATTAAAATTGCTGTTGATGAATGAATGAGTAAAATTGATAATCGAGTAGAAACAGCAATATAATCTAGTATTTTCAATAGCTTTAATCTAGACAAAGATGTAAACTTGTCTTAGAAAAATCTTTTTGTATTGATTGTATAATTCAAATTGTTGGAAGATAAAAATAAAATATCTCTTTTGATATATTTGAATGCACTTTAAGATGGACTTGTAACGAAAATATCTCAATTTTTTTTATTTATTTTTTATAACCACAGACGGATTTGAAATGTTTAAAAGATTTTTATTTGTAGACCGTTTCACGAATTGGCTTTAAGCTTTGTAAAAAATGAGAATGAATATAAACGTTTTATTCGTGGTTACTTATTAAAACCATATTAATATATATTAATATCTTTAGTTTAAATAAAATTAAATATTTTTATGAAGTTCGAAATGTAGGGTTTAGTCCCTTATAAATGAGTAAATAATTATTAAATCCGCAGACACAAACGTAATTACGCTGTTTACTAATTTTTAAATATTATTCTTACAAAGGTATGTAAAAAGAGGTGATTTCATGCAAAAAATTATTCTCTTAAGTAAGTTTCTCGAAAACTTTCTAATATAATTATATTCGACGATCGACCAAGATACGTGAAGTGCGAAAGTTAATAGGATTCATTAAAAATATCGTGAAACGATCATTTAAGAAGTCGAATTTTGTTTGATTTCATTAAGCGTTCGCTATTTTATTTCCCATACGCGACAGATTGTTTTTTCCCCTTTCGTAATAGCGCGAGTAAATTACACTTCAATCATAAAAGTTATTAAATCCGACCGATGATTCGAAAGCTATATACGAAAGCCCAAACGTAAATTGCAGGAATAGAAAAATTTCTCTAAATTACATTCGAGACGATACGACGGTCGGGAAAATTAATTTTCTCAAAACATACAACTGTCGTACAGCGTTCTCGATCTTGACAAAAATATTTTATGCAGTAATATGATATTGCAGAAGACTCTTTAGCGTTGCTGAATTGATCGAGAAAACATTTGACAAGCTCTGCCGAGTTTTCGTTTCAAATTTCAAGCTGGGTACATCTATCACACACACACGCCCACACACACGCTCACGCTCACAGAGACACATGTATACATATATATATATATATATATATATATATATATATATATATATATATATATATAATACACATATATATATATATACACATATGGGCTTGCGCACTTTGTTAGCGAATTCCTGAAAGTCCTTTTCTTCGTCGGCTTTTCTCCGTCAGAGTCGGCCGGGCTAAAGAGGCAACACTGCGGCAACAAGAACGCGCATTTTTCTTTTCCAGCGCGCGTGCACGGGCATGCACGCCACACACTCGCTCTCGCGCTCGGCGCCTCAATCGCAGGCGGAGAAAAGTATGCGAAAGAAAGCCCGTAGGAAAATCGTGAGTTTCCTTTGCGGTAACGAACGAGCGGCTCGCCCCCGCCCCCTGCCCCCACCGCCAACTTCCTCCGTGGCCTGGCCTCCCTTAGTTTTCCGGGGCTCAAGCTCCCCTCCCACCGAAGCTTTCTCCCTGGCGCGGAGGAAGAAAAAAGAGAGGCGAAGTGGCACTGTTGGACTACTGTTTTTCTTTGGCTCCTTCTTCTTCGTTCACCTCTCCCCTCCCCCCTCTCGGTTTTGATGCCGGTCTTTTCCTCGCTCTTTTCTTGCGGTCTATATATAGCGTTCGACTCGCGAGTTACTTTTAACTTTCCCGACGAGCGCGCGCTAGAGCCGTTCTTGTGCCCTACCTGTCTGCCCGGCTATAATACTTCGCATTGCAAATATATATATATACACCCATACGCGAAGGGGTGGAGAGAGAAAATGTGGGATAGCGTTAGTTTTCATTTTTTACCTCTCTCTCTCTCTCTCTCTCTCTCTCTCTCTCTCTCTCCATCAACTTGCATAACGAAAACGGGGCAGTGATTCCCTTCGGTGAAAAAAAAACAGAAGTGCAAGGAATGAAAAAAAAATTAGAAAAAGGACGACCAATTGAAACCTTCCCTCGAACCAGCAGGCGCTGAATCGTGAAAAACAGGAGGCAATAAATTAACAAAGAGCGCGAAGGTTAACCACAATTAAGTTTCGCTGTTATTGCTGTAAATATTTTTTCTCAATCTACCTGTATCGTTCGGTTACGCATTGCAGTCTTTCATTTTTTTTTCCATTCTCGCTTGCACGTATTACAATATAGAACTTCTGTGAAATTACATACAGATGTAGATATTTGAACTCTTTCTCTATTTAATTTTTAATTTCTCCGAAACTTTAAGCCCGCTAAATGGAGCGCTCAAGCGAACAAATTTTTTATTTAATTACATAGTTTTAACTTTACCGAGTACATAGAGTTCACGAAATAATCGTGAATTTTTTGCTTTATCACGAATCGATATCGAAGTTGCGTGAATCTTTATTGGAATCCTCGAATACAATGAATTCTTTTACGAGCGAATAAATTTGTTCGTGTATATGATTTTGAATTCTAGAATAAAGATATCAGTATCTAAATAAGTTCGAACTGAAAAAAATATCAATTTGGAGAACGCGCGAATTCCGGGAGCATCGCGGAGAGATGCAAAAGAAACGTACAAAAAAGGAGGCGAAAAAATAGAAAAGCGCGGTTGTGGGTAAAATCACTTTGAAGGTAAACGGGCGTTGCGCGATAAGCGTTTACCGGGCAGTTTCCCGTGCCATTTATCCGGGACGCAGGCTCGCGAGGCCGTTCCCGCGGCTACGGTTAAATTATTAATTCCCGGCGTTCTCCGGTTCCCTCTCTCGCAGGAGAGGCGATTCCTACGACTCCCCCTCCCCCACTGCTCTCTCGCTGTCCTCCTTCATCGCGCGCGTCGAGGCGCTTCTGCCGCTTTCTCTCCTTCAATTTTCTTTGGCTTCGCCCCGAGCTCGAGCGCTCGAGCCGCCGCCGTCGCCGTTGCCGGCACTACCGCGAGCTCCCGGTATTTTTTCCCTATACATAAAACATCCGACGGCGGCGAGGATGAGGGCGAAAAGGAAATGCATCGGAATTGGAAGTAACGTCGCAGTGCCACATAAATTCTCCTGCAGCTCGGGGAGAGTCGAGCGGGCGCGGGTGGGGAAAGGGGTCCCAGAAAGAGACAACGGCGACGTCAATCCTCGCGAGTTTTATCCCTCTTCTCTGCCCCCCCCCCGCCTCGACATCCCCGCTCGCCAGCCTTCCGGCTCGGAATTTGAAATGCAGATTCGAAAAACTTGGCGCGCTCCCGTCTAAATCTTGCTGCGCGCGGGATCTGTCCGATGCGAGCGCTCATCGGTAAAATCCGCGCTTTTTGCTCTTCCCCGCCCTCCCAACCGCCGAGGTCGTAAACTACGGACCACGCGTAGGTGGATGACGGGACGAGGGGGGGGGGGTCGATGAGGGACATTGTCTCCGCGAGCAAGCGGCTTCCTCGGCGGGTGCGAGAGCAGCGCGCTTCGACCCAGATTTTCCGTACGGGACGCTCGAATTTGTCGGCGAATGTAAAATTCCGACGTCTCTTACGATTTTGGAAAATATATGGGTTAACGATTTCTTTTTTTTTCGTCTCTCTCGGTAAACTAAAGTGGCCTCGCTGGAACGGGCAAACGCTGGCGATTAAATCAAAGAACCCCGTGCCTTAGAATTTTATTTGCCATGCCTTCGGATCTTTCATTCGACGAACGCAAAGAAAGTCCATCGCAGGTCTTCGGCTACGATTTCCGGGGGGAAATCTAGAAGTTTCCTTCTTCCCGAACAGAGAGCATTCGAAAACGGAAACTTCGGCGGAGGTTAGTCGCGCGCGAGCTTACGCGACCGTGCCGGTGCGTCCAGGAGTCGCCGCGGGGACGGAAAGAAGGCAGACCGTCGAACGACGGGCCGGACGAGCGCGCGCTGGCTGACAAATGAAATAATTTCGCCTTAACTTTCGCGTCGCCTCCGAATTTCCCACTCGTCTCATCCATAACGCGAGCGGGCGAGCAGGGGGCGCTTAAATAACGAGTCCTCCCCCGGGAGGACTTTCGCGCCGAACGACCCGCAAAAACTCTCGCGCCCGCGCGCCCCCGCTGATGCCCTTGCGTGCACCATACGCCTGTGTGCGCGCGCGCGCGCGCGAGAGAGAATGAGAACGAGAGCGAGAGCGAGAGCGAGAGGGCCGAGCAAGTGCAGCCCTGGGGCGGCTGTAGCCGTTGCTCGGCGACGAGTTTTTTTCGCGTCGAGGCGCTGGACCCTCGTCTTTTATTTTCGCCACGGCCCCGGCGCAATATTTATCAACGCTTCGCTTTTTCTTCGCATCCAGCTTCTCCCCCACTACCCGCGCCGCGTCTTGTTCGCGGCTTCGGCGCGGAACTTTGCCTGCGGGACATTCTTTCTCGGTCTCGTCCTCGCCGCGCGCGCTTATACATTTCTCTCGCGTTGGGCCGCCTCGCGGCGTGGAAGCGGGAGAGAGCGAGAGTGAGACGGCAGTTTTTTTTCTCTATATACATCTACCGCAGGTTTGCGAAGTAATTTAAGCGGTATTTTTTAGCAGATAATGCCGCTGTCTTTTGCCCTGCGTAGGCGATTTGTTAAGAAGACGGTATAATTTCACGGTTTCGCGTTGTCCGACTTAAAGATCCGAATATTTTTTAATTTTCTCCACAAAGAAAAATAAAGAGTCGGACGTGCAGTTAAAAAAATTATTTTGCTAAATAGTATAGAATCCAAACATAATGTAACTTACACAATCATTGTTTACGGGAACAGGTCCGGCCAACGCGACTCCACGGTACCGCATGGCAATGGGTCTGTGAACCTAAAGCTGCTGCGACAATAACGAACGGGACTGGGTATGTAGTAATCGAACAATCAGGCGCAAGCGCACGGCGGACGTGCGGCTCTGAAGCCACGTAACGAGCTCGGCCACGCCAGCTACCGGGGCGGCGAGAGCTCCGTCGTCGGCAAAAACGAGGAATTAAGCGATCCTCGCGTGCCGGGGATTCGCGAGCGATTCGGTAGCGCCGCGCCGTCGCCCCGTGGACGCGAAAAGCTTTCTCGCGGAGCGGGGAGCGCGCCACGCCGCGGCAATCGCGGGTGGTTCGGCCAAATATACAGCGCGTAAGTAGTCGTTAACGAGTACGAGCCGCCCGCCCGTCGAGCGCGCGACTCGCGGAGCTTAATTACGAGAACGAGCGCTCGCGCGACTATTTCGCGGTAACGAGCTTTCCATTAGCGCTATGCGCGGGCGACGACGCTGCCTCTCCCCCCGGTTACGTAGCGCGCCCGCCGCGTGCGCGTGCTCAGCGCGCGCGCCGCCTTCGGGGGCGCTTTTCTTTTCGGGAGCTCGGCCAAAAATGCCGCGCGGTCGGACAGCGGGAGGGAGGGGCGGGGGAAGGTCGACTCCGACGCGAGCGCACGCCGCGCCGTATTTATTGTTTTATTAGGCAATTACGGTCGGCGTTGGATGCTGTGCGTCGGCGCGGGGAGAGGACCTGTTGATTGCTCGCTTTTAAGACTTTTTTGATGAATACCTGGAAGTTACGGTATACGAATGCACGGACTATTCTGTGCTACAGACGCGCGCGCGCGCGCGGTCGCGCACGAGGCTGAATTGTTTCTCTCCTCGCTCTTATATATGTGTGCGTGTGTGTGTGTAGGCGCGCTCGTGTGTCTGTATACGCGTGTAAGCGTGGCGCCGAGGTATAGCTTTTGGAAGATAGTTTTTCGAACTTTTTCTTATTATGCCCTGCGCTTGTGAAAAGGGTTCGAGGATCCTTCTTTTTATAGATGGGCATAAACATTTATGGCTTATTTTTTAGTGCGGCATTTTTCAGATGAAATTGATAATTGAATTTTATTATAGTTCATTAGCCTGTAACGGGATAGCAGAGCTGGAATTACGTTGGAATCGATCTCACTTCAATGTTTAAATCAATAGAAATTTTCCGAATATTTATATACTGGGTGTCACATCTCAATTTACACACTGGAATATCTCGAAAACTATTCGTTTGAAAAAAAGATTCAAGAAAGATGACCCAGTTTTAAATAAACGGACGTGGCATCATCCTCAAAGGTTAAAGTTTCTTTTTTATTGCTATAGAAATCGTAGTGAAGATTTGAATTATATCGATTTATTTACGGATACACGTGGAATGAGAATAATTTTACAAATACTACTATTTCGATAATAAATTCAAGCCCTGCATGTATAGAAATTCTGTGGGCAGAGAAATAATAACCGCGATTAATACATGTCGGCCAGATTACCACAATCTAATTCTAATTTGGTATAAAATTGGTGCAGTAACTGGCTCAATAAACCGAGCAAAGCGCAAGACGATGAAAATTGGAATAAAGATATCGAACGCGTATTATGGTAAACTTGTCTTCGTACCATCAGCGTAGACTCGAATTAATAATGGAATTCAAAATTCAAAATTTCTAATTACCTCCATGTATTACAGTTCGTTATGTAAACATATATAAGGAGCAATTATGTTACAGAGCATTCTTACTTCAAAGAATGCAATTTGAGGACATAAGCAAAACATCTATGAATTAATTTTATTCAATCTTAGTAGGGATCAAACCTTGAGATCCAATTCAACGATTCGAATGGTCAAAAAACGATATTAGCAGTTTTCTGATTTAATATACATTCAGATATGTGTCGAGTCTTTTTAACATTTGCCTTTGGACCCATTTATATCCGATGAAAATATTTTTCGATAAAAACTGCGGATTTGAGAGGAGATACTTGAATATATGACTCATTTTCCTTACGTACTTTTAATATGATTATAAATGAGTTTTTAAGATACAATTTTATGCAATAATAATGATTCGTTTTGAATTTGACTCAGTTTCGGAGTCATTTATTGAGCTACTTATTTAATAATCCTTTCTTATTTCCAGAAATCTATTTTATTGAGTTAACTGTATACTTTTTAGATTTTTTTTTCAAATTAGGGCATGAATTTAAAATATTTGAGAACATACCTAAATGACGTATATTGAACGTATATACAATTGAACATATATATTTATATATATGAACGTATTTTGAAACATATTGAGACATTCTAATGTTCAAGAAGAAAGGGCTCTGTATGTCAAAAGTCTGACTAAATATTAAAATAGGAGCCCTCTGTTCAAAATGGCTTCAGTTATAGTCGATTAGCTGCTTGAACGCTCCGACAGGGATAGATTGTTCACTTAAGTTTATTTTTTAAGCGTTTGGTCTTAGAGATACTTTGGGGTGTTAGTTAACCCCATCAACAGTGTACCAGTACGATAAAATTACGAGGAGGTATGATTGAACGAATTATTTTATTACAGGGTACAGGAAAGATTGGAAGGACCTCCGCGGTGCGCCGCATCTCAGCTGCGAAGGGGGCGCGCTCGAAATTTGCAAACCATCGCCGTTAACCAAAGCGGATTAATGAACGAGCGCGCTTGAATATTCCAAGGGGGCCGCGAACCCGCGCCGCCAACCTGTTCCCCAACCGCTACACCGCATACTTCTCGGAGATTTCACCCGTGAATATTATATGTATGTGTGTGTGTGTGTGTGTGTGTGTGTGTGTGTGTGTGTGTGTGTGTGTATTCAGGCAGAAATATTCCCAAGGTGCTAAACACTGTTGTTTTCTTGCTGTATTTTACGTTTGTCAGGAGGCCAAAAAATATTGGACATATAAGTGGGAGTACATTCCGCACGGTAATTAGAATCGGAAACAAATCTCCCGCTCTCCCTCCTTGAAAGAAAATCAGCGGTTAGAGAGCCCGTTGGCGCGTCAGCTGAAACGTCGGATCATCCTCGCGGCCGCAGTAATAGTCGCAAGTCAGCTCGAGTCAGGCTCGAGTTCCTCTCGCGTTCTCTCCCTCCCTCTCTCTCTCTCTCTCTCTCTCTCTCTCTCTTCTCGGCTAGTCCGCGGCTCCCGGGAAGCATGGGGCAGAAGATTTCCTCGGATATGACCGAGTCAGCAGACACCCGCGTCTTGTCCTTTCTCGCGGACGTGCGCGCGGGACGTTAATTGGCGATTTCCTAGGACAGGGAGAGAGAGAGAGGGGGGAAAGGAGGATGGGATAAGACTGGCTCTCTCCCATGCCCTCTTTCTCGTCAGGTTCTGACGGATGGCGGGGTCCGATTAGTGTCAGGCCCGCGTCGATATTAGTTCGTTAACCCCCGCGCGACCGGGCGTTCTCGGCTTCCCATGCATATCCTCCTCGCGTCCGGTTCTTCTCCGCGCTGTCGGCTCGCTCGCTGACTCGCACACATGCGCGCGCACTCTCTCTCTCTCTCTCTCTCTCTGCCCCCTCTCTCTCTAATTGACGTTTATACGGGGGAGGCCGAGCGTTGCGCGACGGGTCCTCCGGCTCGTCTGAAATTTTCTACTCCGCGGCGGGCCCTCCGCTCCGAGAAGCAGCCCGGCCGCGTCGTCGCGTCATCTTCGGTAACGACGATCGTCCGAGGTGGACGAGTGGATCACCGTCGGACTCCGGGCTCTAATTGCCGGCCAAGCGCTCCGATCGACGACGGACAGGACCGTCGAGTGGATGGCTGGCGGGGGAGGGCGGGGGGGGGGCAGCGGACGACGCCGGTCTCGGCCGATTATTTCATGCAAATGTAATTTGGTTTGTCTTTCGTTTTGTCCGATGGAGCAGCGTCGAGAGAGGGAGAGAGATGACGGGGGGGGGATACGGCGCACTTTTTTATATACACATATAGACCTCGATTATGCTTTGCGCGCGCAGGTGCTGCTCTCCCTTTAATGATTGGTATTATTGGAGAGGAATTTAAAAATGTCGAGAAAATCGGGAGCCGGCCGTTCCCGAACAGATGCACGCCACCGCAACTTTTCTGTATTATTAAGAATAATATGCGAGCTCCGTACTCTGGCAAAGTTACTTACTTATAATAAACGCTGTATATATATACACCACATATCTCGATATCTCGCGGGAATTTGCGGAAAGAAAAAGGAAGATCTGACTATAAATCGTGGAGTATACGATCATTACGATAAATATAGGCGAGATGACGAAACTGAATGTTATAAATATGTGTTTCTATGCCTATGAGTTTATGCGGCGTTATATTTCGAGAAACGGCTCTTCCGGCTAACCGAAGAACGAGAAGAGATGTCTATCGGGCGCACGATAGCCGCGCATTCCGTTCGTCATCCTGGCAGAGATGAAAATGAAAAATTTCCGACGGCCGGACCACGGAGCGAGTAACGCAACGAGCGTCTAGGTCTACACGTCGGCGTTGTTCCGCGTTGTACGGATTCGTCCGCCCGTTTTATTTGCGGTCGCTTGGCCGGCCCGCCCGCGCTCCGCGCGGCGGCGATCGTAAAATTTGCCGCCGGAGAGAGGGCGGAGGAGGGGGGGGGTCGTTTAACGACTGACGATGCATAGACAAGGATATTTTCCCGCGCGGGCGCCTGGAATTTTCGCGGCTAATTTTGTAATAGGGAAGATTTGTTTCGCGTTTAAAGGACGATTTATGCGCGGCTTAAACGCTGACACGGTAAAAAAACGCCGATGCCGCGCTCGGGCGCCCGTCCTCTCTCTCATTCTTTACCCTCCTCGGCCATTCTTGACTTTTTTCCCCTGTTCCCGATTTTCTTTTGCTTTATAAAATCATTTTCCACAAATTAATTTACGACTTCGGGGTATTTTTATGGTTATGATGTATTATGTTGTAAATGGTACATTTTTCATGTACCTCAGTCGTCGTATATGAGCAAAATATCCGAGATTGGCTTTCTGTTGAATATCGAGAGTCTTCAAGTTTGGAGGCTTTGCGTCTTAAACATAAGAAAAAATTCATTTCGATCGAATGGCCTAATCTTCATTATTTATTTTATTTTCGTTTTCCCACATCTTTTAGACGAAACGTTTCAAATTCTTTCTTCGCGATAAATATTTGTAACCATTACTGCGGATTCTGTTGATGTACGTAGTTATGGAAAAAATCATAACAACGCGCAGAATTTTCACGAGCAAGTAAGTTAAGTCTGTCCAGTCCCCTCCAAGGAAGTTGATCGAAAAACTTCGTCTCGTGACAAAGTGTAATTCGGCTAATAAAGACAAAAGATGCGTTTACGCCGGGCGTGGCCGGAGAAAAAAAATGGGGAAAAAGCTCCACATCCCCGAGAACTCCATAAACTTCTACGACGATTTCTTCGCCCCAACCCCCGTTTTCTACAAAAGGAGTTTGCCATAACATTCACCCACGGCCCCATAGCTCATATTTGGAGAGTATTGTATTATATATATATATATATATATATATATATATTGCAGACAATTCACGCGGTAGCGATATCCGGGGCAGGTTTTCACGCGTTTTCTCCCTCCCGTGGGATAAGGATGCAACGGAGCAAGATATATATATATATATATATATATATATATATATATATATATATATATGGCATAAGAAACTTTCTCGCCGGTGTAGGAGAGTCTCTCGAAATTCCGGGCGCGCGCACGTCCGCGCGAATAACGGAGAGAGTGAACTGCTGCATACAGCGCACGGGTGCGCGGGAAGTCGCGCGCGTCCTGACTATATACACCACCTATATATGTACATATATATATATATATATATATATATATATATATATATATATTCGTTCGTCGAAAGCAATTCAAGAGCAATCGAGTGAACAGCGCGCCGCAAATCAAACCTCGGCACTCCCACCCCAACCCCCCCTCTCCCCTTTCCCTCCAGCGGCAGAACACTCGAAACTCGGGCCGGTGCGCTGCACTTCCTCCCTTCCGCCCAGCGCCCCGCGGCTCCATTCTCGGGCTCCTTCTGCGCGCGACCGCGCGGGCGCGGTGAGCTTTTTGCTGCCGCGCGCGCTCGCGCAAGATTTTCGGACCGCCCGTTTTGGCTGCTTTCGAGAATTTTTATTTGCTCTGACGCTCGCGGTACATACGGCGGCGCTCTTTGCCTCCGTTTCGCCGCGAGGGCAGAGGAGTAGGGGGGGGGGCGCTCGCAAGATTACACCGTCTCGCGCGTTGCCTTTTCTTTTTCAAGATCGGCTTTAACGAAAGAGGCGACTATGGCTGGAATAAAAAATGCGAGTCAAGAGGTTTTTTCTTTATTTTTCAAGCCGCGCATTATGTATGTATGTATGTATGCCGTAAAACGAGATATTTTTATGACTCGGGCGGTAAAGCCGCGTGCAGCTGGATATTGGGTGGGTCATTTAAATTCACACGTGTTTCTTAATCAGTTGGCCGTTATGATCGTTGTTTATTCCGCGAAAATAATTTGGAAAGACCTTTTTTCATAGTTTCTCGATATACTGACAAATTTATTTAATTGAGTTTGACTCGTCTCGCTCGGCGAGGAGAAAAACGAGTCAATATAAAATTTATGCCGCATATTACGCTATATTTCACAGCCTCGCGTATCCTGAATACGAATCAATAATACAATGAAAAGTCTCCTATGGCATGTGAATGTTTTCTCGTACAACTTAAAAAACAACGTAACGAAAACAACATTAAACAGAAAAATGAAGGAAATCAAAAAGCGTAAATGGAATCACCGAGCTCTCCAAAGGATTATTCGAGATTGTCGTCACAGATCATACAAATTGATCGAAACTTGGGAGGCAAAAAAAAAACGAAGTCGATTGCGAGACGCGCTTATATTGATTACTCTAATAGTAGGAGTCTTCCAATTTATTCAAATGCATATTAATCGGAAATAAATTTCATAAAAATGGAGTCCGACTGTTACTCGATATTTGTATTTAATTAAATCAATTTATGGAGCCAACATTTGACGTAGAAGAGCAATGCATCAACTGTATTGGAAGTATAATAATATACACTTGAATTGAAATTTTTGGATTGACTTTATCGTGCATATCCACAATTACTTATGCTTTTTAACGTTTCATACCTTTGCAATAGGAATTTTCTTTTAGTTCAACATCTATTGTTTATTTACATAAATTTTTATACCTTTAGATTTTTTGCACTCAAGTTTTATCATAATATATATCTTAAAACACTATCTTTACTTGTTTTTTAATTTACCATATTTTTTACATCTATTATTTCTGTATTCCGCAGTTCCCCGAAAAATTATATTAATTTAAAACTACTTCAACTTATTCAAAAATAAAGAAAACATTGTATTATTCAATATATTTCTAATCAGGTAATGAATCACAACTTCGTATTGATTGATTAGGTCCCATAAAAAACGAAGGACGCTGAGATCAATAATATTTTGATGCTTAAAATAATTCATTTCAAAAGGTTGTTGTTTTTTATAAATACTACTGATTGATTCTCAACGAAATTGACGGCATATCTGAATTTCTATGTTTTGTGGGGAAAACCATTTTCAAGGTCAATATAGGTGTGAGATTATAAATTATTATGCGAGTTATATTTCACGCTAACAAATTTGTTTAGCTTTAGTGGAATGAAATAACATTATTTATGAATAAATAACGATAAATGACGTCAGTGAGACTATATGGCCACAAAAATCTTTGCACTGCGTTTCGTTGACATACATTTCTGACCCGTGCGTTAAAAATTTTCAAGCCTCTATCTCTTCTGTAGAACACAATATGCAAAACTTAGATGTCAAAATTTCTTCTCAGAAAACGAAGCCAGTTAATAAAAGCGCGGTTAATGTAAAAGAAACCAAATTTACCGCTGTAGATAATAATGAAAATAACGAATACAGGAGTTGTTTGAGTTAAAATCCTATATCGCGCCATGAAACATTCAACAAAGCGCCCATGAACAAACGAAATTCCATCGAATGCCCCATAACAAACAGGTGTCGATACATCGCCCCGCGCATTTTCCAATCACGCGCGCATCCATCGCGGCCCTCCCGACGCGGACGCCTCGTAAAGCCGTCGCTTAATTTATATATACAGGAACGTCTACATCGCGGCGAGATTCAGCAAACAAAAGGTTAATTAAAACGGGCAGGCGGGCAGGCCCGCGGAGCGATCTAGGAGAGGCGGAAAAAAAGGAGGGAGGACAGAAATAAATTATCCCATTGGAGTCGTCGACGCGTCGGCATTAAACGCGAGTCTCTCGCACCCGCGGGCCGTGCGCATATACTGTACGCGCGTGTGTACGCATTCCTCGCGCGCGGAGAGGAAAAAAGTCGCGTCGGCCGGGCGGCGATGTGTGCGGCACTTCTGCCCCGTCCCTTGTCTTCCCCCTTTCAGCCGCACGCGCGGGGTGACGCGCGACAGCTGCTGATGCACCGAGAGCCGCGCGAGCGAGCAAGAGAGCGGGGGTCGGTCTATAGGGGGACGTCGGCGGTGGTGCCGGTGGCGAGGGGGAGAGCCCCCGGCGCGCCGCACGCATTTACAGCCTTGCGCCGCGCCGCTGGTAATTGAATCGATCGGCGATGGCGGTCCGTAGGGGCGAGCGAGGGGGGGGGGGAGAACAAGATAGATAGTCCGAGGGGAGAGGGGCAAAGTGGACGCATTTCCCGCGCACTCGGGGCTCGCCGCGTTGCTCTTCCGCGCTGCCTCTTGCTTATATTCCTATATTTCTCTAAATAATATAGGTACGTATGTCCGCGGACGGCCGCGGCTTTGGCGGAAAATCGATGGCCGTTAATCAGCGAAAAATGAGCTGCACAGGTGGATGTCTCGTAACGAACAGTACGAGGGGCGAGTTCGGTCATTGATGAAAATCCCGCTCTCGTTTCTCGATATAATCAACCGTGTACTCTTTACGCATCAACTCGATGCTTCTGTTACAGAGAACTTGTTAATGTAATATAAGCTGTTTCTGTATATTATTATTGAAAACTGTTTTTCGTCACGATAGCGATCGTTGTCTTGAAATTCAATATATTATATACATACACACACACACACAGACACACACGTTTATATATATATATATATATATATATATATATATATATATATATATGTATATATATATGTATATATGTAGATATAAAGTAGTTGAAATATATAGAGATATATACATGCAACAATTTGCATGGAAATATAGCCAGTATAAATTCTCTGCTGTCGTTACGGTTCGAATCGAAAATTCGTATTCAAATATATTCGGTATTTGTTTTGAATGCAAATGTTACCTTACATTATATAATTACATTTGTTATATATACCAGGCCCATATATATATACACATAAAATCAATGAAAATTAGTTTCTTCAAATTCAAATGAACATATTTCATGGCATTCATGACATTTATGAAGTAATTGCATTCATATAGGAATTTTTTTCGAATATCAGTTGAAAAGAATAATTATTTCCTTCGAGTATATACATATTCATCATATATCGGTTTGAAAGATTTCCAAATTCATATTATACTAACCTTTTTTTATTCAAAAATACGGAGCTATTACAAAAAAAGGCGACCGCCGCTTTTTTAATGACACGGTTTTGTTAATTAGGGAATCGGTTTCACCCATACGTTTTATAGTTCGTAAAAATAGCCGCGATTACCGTTTCTCGACTTACAATTTTCTTCCCAACAAATCAACAATTTAGAAGCCACGCGTAAATTATACACTATTTATATTCCTTAATGCATCACCTTGCCAGAACTATTTTATCTAGAAAATGTATCCAGAAATGTCTATTAGTATGTCTATATTATTTTACTTGATTCTACCAAGATCCGGAACCCGTTGCGACGGGCTCTCGGAAGATTTCATCATCTTGGATACCGACTCCGAACACTTCGAATCTCGCACCTTCCTCCGACACTTTTGCGCGATTTGTAAAAAAAAGAGAGAAAAAAAATGAAGAATCCTTGCCCAAAATTAGTCATCCGAGCGCTCCTTTACGAAAACAAAGAAAAGCCAGAGCCATTCCGAGCGATGAATATATAATATAAAGTGTGTATAATAAAAATAAAAAGCAAAAGAAAGAGGAAAGAAAAAACCGGTTTCGTACAGCTACTACATAGGAACGGGCCTCGCAGAGAGCGCCTCGAAATTTATATATTATACGTTGAGAGGGATCCGTAGCGCACCGGAGTCCTTTGAGGCAGCGATGTTTCCGTCAGGGGACGCCACGTTCTAGCAGCGAACTTTCGATTATAATGTTTTCCTAGGCCTCCTCGGTTTTGGGACCCGGTCCCCGCGGGTTCGTATAACCTGCGCTGCGGAGCGAGAGTCCTTTCGGTTATTTACAATCGGATCTCCGAGTCAGATCAGGTCGGATACTAGGCAATATATTTTTCTTTGCAACTTTTATGCAACCCGACTGCTTATCCGAGCCTCGTTTATATAAATAGAATTTTTTTATTTTTACAATAGTTAGTCGAGTTTCATATATTATGGAGCATTATAATAAATGGCTAAAGGAAAAACGTATATACACAACGTACTCATTATTATTTTAGTTTCTATATTGTTCTTTAGTCTTATTTACTTTATTCAAAGTTCGTATAAGTGTAAACACGTTATCTTCACACAGATGTTCTTACATCAAATATTAATAACTGAAATTTATTAAGGATTTTTTGGTATAGATTTTATAAATCTATTTAATAATAATTTGTATCATATGTAAGAGTTATACAATTTGTCAAGCATATAAACTTTTGAATTTAATTCGTACCAGAAAATGCA
Source organism: Sycobia sp. Sy_11 (assembly GCA_018907035.1). Lineage (NCBI taxonomy): Eukaryota > Metazoa > Arthropoda > Insecta > Hymenoptera > Epichrysomallidae > Sycobia > Sycobia sp. Sy_11. The sequence continues at coordinate 1,312,752 of JACCIC010000065.1, read as the reverse complement.
GTTTTATCTACAAGTAATAAAACTCTACAATTCATTTTTCATACTTTTATTACTTATGTTTAAAATTTTCATTCTTTTGACCTTATATTAAATATACTAATTGGTATAGTGAATTTTATTCCTACTACTTTACACACTACATCTCATGTATAAGATAATTATAAGCAAGCAATATGCGAGAAATAGATAAAAATATCCAAGTTTTTTACGTTGAGCCTTTGTACAGTAAATGATTTTTTTACCAATTCTGTAATACATTTTATTCTTAACAATTAAATTAAAAAAAGTAGAAAAAACAAATGAGAAATGTGGCAAGTATTACATTAATCATTTCACTAATTATCAATTTCATTCGTGATTGAGATATACTGAATTTTCACAGTACGTTTTCCACTTCTCGTTTTTATTATAAGTATCATTCCCGCGGAAACATAGAAAATATAGACCATTGAGATAGCTTTGATGAAATAAGCAAATTGATTTTTCACCACCCTAACATCGGGATCACAAGATTAACACGGTTTTTCGGAGGTCTTGTTAAAAAATGTAATCCAATACTAGCGTCTTACGAGACGTATAATGAAATTTCACAGTCGTATTAAAATATACCGTATTTCCTAAAAGAGAAGGCTTTGCAACACGCGGCGCAAGATTTTGCTCTCGGTATAATTTTTTGTTTCTAAATGGGACACCGTCTTTGAACCTTTGAAGCCTGAATTTCAATCATCCCCACACGAACGGTCGAGCCTCCCCTGTCGACTCGCGTCATTGACATTTCGTTGCATTCTAGATTCTCGATAATAATGGAAACCCTTCACGAAAGTCCGCCGAGAAACATAATACATCCGAGCCGAGACCCCGATCGACGTCGTTGATGAAACTCCCCCGCAACGTCGCGCCGTCCCTTTTCCGAATCCCACCCGTCGAATCCACATAACTATGGCCCCTCGACGAACCGCCTCGGATTTCCCGCGCCCTCGTTGTACGCGAGGACGGGGCAGGCAGCTCCGTCTCCTCCGCACGCCAGGGAGACGCGCCCCCGCGGCGCGCCAGCCTCCCACGACAGTCTCCTCCGTACCTCCGTGTACGCGCGAGCGACTCGCTCCTCGCGGCGCGACGCTCTCCGAGAAAATGCCTCGTCGGCGCGGCCGCGCGGCTCGCTCGACTCGGCGTAGCGGCGCGCGCATGCGCAGCCGGTCGAGCGTCGTGTGGGCACGGCGCAGCGCCGGCGACGGCGGCGGCGTATTGCCCCCGCTATTATACGCGCGCTCCGGCGCGGGGGGACTGGGTGAGGGGTAGGAGAGAGAAGAACGGGGAAGAACGGGGGATCGAGTGGCGGAGCGGAGCGGAGCCGCCGCGCGCACGAGACCTCAGTTCGGTGCCATCCTCGCGCGCGGACGGTGCGCTTCTACGTCGCGCTCAACCGCGTGTATTGTGTGTAAACGATCCGCCGTCCCCCGCGGTGTACACGGTCGTCTATTATAATCCGCCCACGCGTGCTCTCTCGAGTGCAGTCGCGGGAATAGGAAAAAACCAAGAGAGAGATTTACATAGCGAGTGGTGTGCAATTCTCGCGGTATCCCCGTACCTACGCGTGTAATACATACACGGTCCGGAGCACAGTGATCGCGCGGAGCGAATCTCTCGCTCCTTCCTTCGCGTCAGTGTGTTGGTTTTAGTTTGTTATTTTTTTTCTGTTGTTTCCTTCTTGCGATTGGTTGTCGAACAGGAATCAAATTTCTCGTTCCTTCGTTCGTGTTGTGTGCTGTTCGCCGTATAAACAAGAGCGAACGAAGAGTACTGTTACAGTGAAAAAGGTGGGCATCAGTGGCTGAAAAGTGCGTTGATTCGAAAATGATGAAAATGAAAATAAAAAGGGAATAGAAAAATTACGTAACCCGTACCGGGAGCTCTCGGAGCTCCTTCCGGGCGGAGCGCGCGTGCGAGAGGATACCCCTTCTGCGTGCCCCCCTTTTGGTTTCTCCGTAGACACGACCCGCCGGGCTCGTTCGAGGGAGCGGGGGAGTCGCAGGGATGATCGAGGGAAAAGGCCGAGGCTGCCCGGATGATTTTTTTCTTTTCGCCGAACGGCACTTATTGCTCCTATGCGCGTCGCGACGGGGCGTCCGGTGGAAATAACTTTATGATTCAGGCGACCGCGTCGCCGAGATTTTGTCAATGATTCACCGTGTATGCCGCGCGCGCAATAAAGATAAGGACGGACGCGAGCGCAGCCGCGCAGGCCTAAAATCGTTTTCGTGTCGTCCTTCGGGGCAAATACTTATAGTTCCGATAAAGTTAATCGCTGCACTCGGTGCGTGTATAAATGCGCTCCGGCGTCGCGGGCCAGGATATGAAGAGCAAACACGTGCGCGCGAGCGCTCGATGCATTGTACATGTATATAGTATATACATATACATATGTATACTTGTGTACGCATGTACGTTTATGTATACATAAGTATAATGTAAAAATCCGTTCTCGGAAAAGGAAAGATGACTTTTAAAAACGACAGTATGGAGTGGACTTGTTTGACGCTCTTATACATTGCTCCGATCTCGCCTTCGAGTGTTGATGTTTCGGGAGATACGCGTACGCATGAATGTAACGCACATGCAACACTTTTACCAATCACTCTTCGGTCGGGATAAACTCCGATTTCCATAAGCTTTGATCAGCGCTGACGTTCGTATATAGGACGACAATGTGTTTTTGAAATCTTTTTTCAAGATTTAAGAGCTCTCCCGGCGTATAACGTTTATCAAACTTATATCCGGTCTTGTTTAATACGTTGTTACGACACTGAAATAAAGAAAGTAAAATAAAAATGAGCATGACAATTAAAAGCCAAAAAACATTTTTTTTTCGTTTTGTTTTTTTACAATTTCGTTTCACCAGTTTCACTAGGACTAATCCATAAAAAAGGAGAATTGAATTCAAAATTTTCCATATTTTGTATGCATTAGTAAAATCTATCTAATTAAATAAATAACATTTATATATTATAAAATAGTTCGTGCTCTAACTAGGTTGATATAGATAAGAATAAAGTTTTAAATTTATTGACATTCTCCAGGCAGTTTCACGTATAGACAAAAAATGCGGCATTGAATGGCACGTGAACTTTTTTCTATATAAATAACATTTGAAACATAAGAGAGACATTTGAATATTTGCGTGAACCATCAACAGTAAACTTTAAAATAAAAGTTTGAAAGGTTTCGTTCGTTTTTAAAAAAGTGATATTATTTCATGTTTCAAGTATCAATAAAAGTGAAACTATTTCTATGAGAGAGGAACAATGTTTTTTTTTCTTCTGAAAAAAGCTAATTGTTTTATTTGGGTATTTTTTATTTGTAATTAATATTACTATAGTCAATATTGTTTTTTTTATTAATTCCACAATGTAACATAAACTTTTCATGCGAAGTCCTAAAATTATTTTTGGATAAAATAATACACAAAGAATATTTGAACGACTTATATATTTTTATAACGATCAACTATACACTTCAATATAGTGTTAAACTTAGTCACAATAAATTCTCCCAGGAATGTTTTAGAATAATTTTGGCACTAATTTTTGATTATACGACCCTTAACAAACGGATCACTAAGCCTCAAAATATGCATGGTGAAACATTTTAAACGATCAGATGATAAAATTTAGTTAGAGATACATACTTAATATCTCATTTAATATTTAAACAAAATTTCACATTGATTTATTTAGATTCGAGATGATTAATGTTTTCTTTAAAAAAAAAAAAAATTGTCCTACAGATTCGTATTAGAGGGTTAACTTAAATTTACTCACCGTCGGTTGCGCGACGTGAGATCAGTTGTATTGAAGTAACCTCTAGCTGTCTTAATGGTTAAGAAAAAGACTATAATGGCGCGCTGTTTATATTAATTTATAAAAGTGAAAAAATACTTAGAAATCGTCGGGCGCAGTGCGTTCATTTAACGACCGCGTTGTAGTTCTAAAAATATGCAGCGTTGTAAAAAATATTCCATTACGTCGGTTTAAATCGAATCGAGTCGCTTTTCGCTAAATACGCACGGAAATCCATTGGCTACGGTCGAATTCGTCGCAGTGCACCAGCGCGCCCACCCGCGGGTAGAGCGTGAAAACCTCGACGCAAACATTTCTTTTGTATAACTCGACGGTGACGACGTATGTAACATAAACACCGGGGCACTCGACGAACGCAGGAGCGGCGGTGCGTTTTTACGTAAATTCATTTTCTCCGTTAAAGGCGCGCCGCTTTGAAGCGAGGATTAAAAGAGATCTACCTGACGCGCGCCGCGCCGGTCGAAAAGCGGCGGTCGCCCGTTTCCATTACGAAGTGAAAAATGTCAAGGTCGGGCCAGCGCTGGAAAGCTCGCCCCATCGGTGCGTCGCGCACGGGACCGCGGCGCGCGAGCGTGAAACTCGGAGCAAAGAATCGGCCGGATCGGGGCGATTGTCGCTCCAGCGGGACGATGCGCTGCGAGGAGCGGGCAATTTTTAAAAGAATCTAAACATGTGTATATATTGTATGTATATAAAGAGAGAGGGGGGGGGGATAGACCGCAGCGCGTCCAGTACATCTCGTCGACAATTAGTGCCGCCCGCGTAGGGGGCCGAGAACCCCGTTTGCATATTCTGCCGAGTACATATAATAATATACACAACACGCCCACGGCGAGCCCTCTCCCATTCGTCATCAGGTGACTATCTGACCTCGACACGACTTCTCTCCGTTGCAGATGCTGTGATCTCGCCGCGCGAACTCTTTCGGCTCCTCCTCCTCCTCCTCCCCCTCCTGCGCCGCAAAGGAAGAGCGCCTCGCGCCCGAGGAACAGGGCAGAGAGCGAGAGAGAGAGAGAGAGAGAGAGAGAGAGAGAGCTCCGCGCAATGGAGGGCAGGACGAGAACGAGGCTGGCGCGGCTCCTCTGCTGCCTCCTGGCGCTCTGCAGGCTGGGGGCGGCGATCGAGTGGAAGCACCGGGCCGTCCTCGACAACAATTTCCTCGTCCTCTGGACGCCCGGCGAGAACGACGTCACCTTCGAGGTCCAGGTGAAGACGCCGGGCTACGTCGGCTTCGGCTTCACCCGCGACGACGTGCGCGAGACCGTCGACATGGTCATCGGCTGGGTGGACAACAACGGCCAGGTTCATCTTCAGGTAAGAGCGAGCTCTTTCTCGCGCGCAGCGTCCGCGCGGTAGCCGTTTCGCTTTCGGCCGTGCGGCGAGCCGCCCGCGGACTCGGGGATTTATGGGGAGAGGCGAGAGCGGACGGGACTCCGGTGCACGGCGCGCGATTGTCTTTGTGCGCGCGTCCGTGGACGCGGCAAAGTGCTGGGCGCTTCGCCCCGGAGGGATCGGCGGGCGATTCGAGACGCTTTTTCGGGGCCCGGGGAAGGGAGGGAGGGTCCCTCGCCTTCTCCTCGGCTCGTCAATGCCGACGCTGCCGTTTCAAAGCCGTGGGACGGCGTGCCGCGTGCCGTCGTTTTCCATCTTTTATGCCTTTCCCCGGCTCCTTTGCTTTGACAGGGGACGCATTCGTCCATTCGCGGCGCGCTGCGGGAGGCCAATGGGCGCGCGCGCGCGCGCGCCCCCGAGGATTTATGGCATGGGAACGGAAATCGCGCGCGCATAGACTTCGTATTGTCGACGACGAGGGCAGCGATACTCGCGATTTACGAAAAAGTCATTTATTTCCCCTGATAAACTCGCTCCGACAGCGTGGTCCTTCAAGTCGCGTTAAAGTGCTTTACCCAATTTTTATCTCTGCCTCGGTGGCCGCGCGTGCCGTGTTCCTGCCGTATCGGAGTTCTCTGCTTTTTTAAAAGAAATAGCGTGTTCTCGAACGAATCTCCGTAATCTAGCGTATCGCGTAAATATCGTGCTAAAGAACGCGTTGGTTTTCGCGCATTTTTACATTGTCATAAATCTTCTGGATAAGTCGAAGAGCTATATTGTGTGATTATTAGAAAAATAAAAAGTGCGTGAAGAAAGCGATAGAGTTGTTAGGGTTTTAAAAATTTATTGCGTTTAGAATTTCTGAGCATTCGCGTCGCTGTTACAATATCTATTTAAAGTGGATGGTGTGAAAATGTAACTCGTGGAACGTTGAACGTGAAAATTTGATTTAAAAAAAAAGCATAGATAAAATCGTTCGAATATCGTAAGCTAGCGAGAGGAATGTGTTCGATACTATCGCCCAAACACCCGCGCGGTACGTTACTGTAAATATTCTCTCTCAGTGACAAAAAAAAAGACTGTCAAGTCCCAGGGAATCCCGTTTGTCTATAGGGCGACCTCCGTGCGATATTTTCCCGTATCCAAGCAGGATCTCACGACCAGAACGAGTACTGATATACTCCCTTGCACGAATAATAATAACAACGGGTTGACAAAAAAAAGAAAGAAAGAAAAAACGAGAGGTCGGCCTCCCGACGAATTCGAAAAAGGAGCGGGTTCCCGTATATGTATGTATGTATGCATATATGTATATATGTATATATGTATATATACGTACGCTAAGCCACGAGAAGCTCTGACTCGTCGGTGTCTATATATCTGCGGAGATTTATCGGCGAAAGGGACAGAAAGGAAGAAAGAGAGAGAGAGAGAGAGAGTGAGAGAGCTAGAGAGAGGGAGTGAGAGGGAGAGAGACGGGATAAATCGGGGATGCGCGGATCTTCTCGCGGCGCGAGATTATTATATGGGTCAGCCACTCGAGAGCGCATATAGGCCGGCGCTCGGTACCGACGCTCGGTACCGACGGTGAAGGAGGAAACGAGGTGGAGTTAGGGGGGAGGTTAGAGGGGGCAGTCGCATAAATCACAGGAGTGAAGGAGAGAGAAGCACCCCGGGGAACACTTTCTCTCTCTCACTCTCTGTCTCTCTCTCTCTCCCTCTTTTGATATCGCGTTTCGGGCATCCGCGTAAAAACGCTACGAGGACGACGCCACCACCGCTGTTCTATGCCTGCACGTCGCCTGGCGGAATTTCGAGAACGAATAGGCCTGGAGAAAGAGAGAACGAGAGAAAGAGATAGGAAAGGTTCACGTCCCGAAGGCCTTCTTCTCTCGAAGGTATTTTAATTGATTGTCGGGTTATTATATGAAAGAGGATGCACCCTAATCGGAGGGGATTATTATATATATATATATATATATATATATATATATATATATATATATATATAAGCCGTTTCTACGGGAAGGGATTGATGGCAATTGATTTTTTTCTCTTCTATCACATCTATCTTCTCTATATATATATTATTCCCTTCCCCGAAACTAAATATGGAGGAGGCGACGAAAAAGCAGGTATTCCGCGTCTACGCCAATATAAAGTATATATAGAAATATTGGGTAAAATTTGGGGCGTGTCGAGTTTGCGAATTCGTAACAGTTTGGCTCCCCGTTAAACACCGGGTTCGAGATCTACCGGTTTATATAACTTGCACAACAAAGTTGTTGTGTAGATAATCTAAGATATGTATACAAACATATATAGAAGCGTCGGCCACCTCAATAAACTCCGGGACACTTCTTAGTGCTGCTGCTGTCTCCGAAGGAAAGAGACAGAGCGACAGAGAAAGAGAGTAGAATAATTCAATAACGAAACAAATTACGCGGGACTTTCGTGACCGAAGAATTTTTCGCTTTGACAGCGTGCACTTTACTATCGGTAGGCTTCTGTACTATACATATAGAAGTATAAGATCTAGAAATTTGACCCGAAGCAACTATCTTTTAAAGTGAATCGCGCGTTTTTTCTTTTTTCTAACGCTCCTTCCAAAGTACACGACGTACCGACATTTCTCTCCTCCCTGAACAACTTAAATACATATATATATATATATATATATATATATATATATATATATATATATGAATTTTCACGGTAGGGAAACTCAGCGGCAACCAAGCAGTGCGCGCTGCACATATTCTTCAAGTATAAGCACTCTCGAGCTACATATGCATATATATATATATATATATATATATATATATATATATATATTTATATATCCAGCAAAACCCGCTGGGGGATATCCGCGCCAGCGACGGCGAAAGTGCGCGCGCGACTATAGTGGCAGCAGCAGCAGGCAGGCGGCAGAGTCTCGCGTACTTATCTCGCTCTTTTCCTTCCTCTCTCTGTCTTTCTCCGCGAGTTCTGGCTACCGCGCTGCTGCATCAATTCCTAGCCGAGCGCGGACCTCCGCGCTATGCCACAGCGGGCAAGTGTGTGTGTGTGTGTGTGCGCGCGCGTGTTGCGGGAGGAGGGGAGGCGAGTGCGTTAATGATAGTCTTTGAGGCTCGCTCCCTCCCCGCCCTCTCGCCCGGGTCACGATATAAGTAACGGGTGTCCCGGCGTTGTCGATCGGCCCCCATCCCGATACTTATCAATCCCGGAGAGCGGTTGAGAGCGCCCTGGCATTACGTCCCCCCTTCTCCCCCTGTCCCGCCCCAATGCCAACCTTTGCCTCTCGCGCTCGCTCGCTCTTTTCGGGCCGGCGGTAACGGTCCCGGAGAGACATTTCGCGTCGTCTGGCCTCCTTTCATCTCGTGCGTCCCTTTCTTCGTCGTATAACCCTTTCGGGGAGTCTGGCTTTGGCTTCGCGAGCTGTCTTTTTTCCCTGTTGCCCCCCTCCTCACTCTCTCTCTCTCTCTCTCTCTGCGAGGCGTTGGACTGCGTGCCGTACCTCCCTGGGCGATATCCGAGCCTTACCATTTACATATATATATATACATATAATATACATACATGTATACATCTATACAGCGGCGTGTCTTATTTTTTCTTCTCTTTTTCTATATCTATCCTCCGCATGGCGGCACCGCGGTCGCTTTGTGGCCCTCTCTGTCGCGCTTTCCATCCTTCAAGGAGGGCCTTCGCTTTTGAGAGAAGCAGCACTACCAGCAGAACAGCTCTCTCTCTCTCTCTCCCTCTTCGGAAGGACTCTATTACTCGGTAATAACTTGGAGACACACACAGAGTTATTGGCTTGCGGGCGTAAGTTTAGACCGTTAATCTTTAGGCTCTCTTTTTATTACTTTATTCCCATAGGCTCAAAAGTTTTCGTGTCTTGGTCTTATCAGCCGTCGTTTGAAATATACGAATTCAATATATAATCATATGTAGACTTTTAATTCAATTTTTATTCTGTATGGTTCATTATCTCTTTTAATAATAATAATAATTGTAAAATGACCGAGATTACGGGAATAATTGCGGCACATTTAAGAGATCAATTAAAAATACAATTAAAATTATTTTGTTCAAGTATGAAGACCCTCCTTTCCTTTTAATGTTTATTCATTCGATGTATTACCGTTATGATTTTATCGTACGCCTGTATGTAGATATATATTATATATATATATATATATATATATATATATATATATATATATATATATATATTCGTTATTCCGCACGATTCCGCATAATTTAAAGGCTTCACGTACAACATTAATTAAGATTTCTCTGAAAATAGTGTAACGAGACGAATTACAAAATCCCCTCCCCCGCGTTCGTTGTGCTGTACAGTAATGATAATTTTTTTCATTTTTTCTTCTTCATTTCCTAGTTGTATATTAGCTAGGAATTTTCTCCTGGCTACTGAAAAGTAGAAAAAAGAAAGGTACGTGCACAGGCAAGACCATCGTCCACAACGAGCCACTCCAAGTCCCGGAGGATGTAGTAATAAAGTAAATTTTCGGTCATGAAGAGAATTCCGCGCCCGCGCGATGTTGCAGAAAATGTGAGCCGCGGAGGGAATATGAGTGAAATTTAACTGCCACCTATAGGGGATATATAATTATTTTTCCCCCTTTTCCAATGTGCGCAAATTTAAAGCACTCTTGCGAAGCCGTCCTTCCTTTCCTCTTCTTCCCCCCCCCCCATCTCTTTATTTCCCGATGGGACTGCTTTACGACTTCTTGTGTACGCGCGCGCGGCGCGTCCCGACAATTTAATTACGCTCGCCTAATCCCGTGTAATTACACGTTCCGCTCTAAAGTGTTTATAATAATCGTACGTCCGTAGAAAAATGCATTTCTGTATATACTTGCCGCATGTATCGCGCGTCCGTTGAGCACGCGCGCTTTCGCGCACATACACACACATACGCAACCGTGTGTGGATACCTATACAAGTACACAGGGACTACTGTAAAGTAACCTCCCGATGGGAAAGCGGTACCGCGTTTTCAAATTGCAGGTGCGCGCGTACGGGCGTAAGATATT